>VZRL01003135.1:3097958-3170507 GCA_013397895.1 Origma solitaria | reverse complement strand
CACCGCACCCCGCTGGCACGGCTCGGCCCCCACTCACATTTTCTTGGCCACATCCGTCTCCCTGAACTGCTCCTTCACCATCGCGGCGGCGGCGCGGCGGGGCCCGCGCGGCTGCACTCGGCGGCGGGGCGGGCCGGAGGCGCGCCTAGGAGCGGAGCAGCCGTGCCATGAGCCGTCCCCCGCGGCCCTCCACGCCAAAGCTCTCCCAGCTCCGGCTACAGCGGTTCCGCCCCCCCGGAGGTACTCTCCACCGCAACCCGCTGGCGCGGCTCGGCCCCCACTCACNACTCGGCGGCGGGGCGGGCCGGAGCGGAGCGGTCAGGTCAGCGCGGCCTCCGTGCGCAGCGCCCCCTGCCGGTTCTGCGCTGTCTCCACAGCCTCGCTGGCACCCCGCGCGGTCACCGCACAGCAAAGAGAGTCCTTCTCCTGTTCAGGTGGAACTCTCCGAGCATCGGCGCCTGCCCATCGCCCATTGTCCTACTGCCCAGCATCAACGAGCAGAGCCCGGCTCCGCTGACAGCCCTCCCTAGCTATGCCCATAAATGAGGGCCCCTCTCAGCCATCTTCTCGAGACTGAAGAGGCCCAACTCCCTGAGCCTTAAACAACTCCGCAGCCAGAGCTGCGCCGCCACGTCCAGTCCGTGGCTCTGAGTGTCCCCACAGCAGCCCTGCGCCTGGCGCCGGTCACCAGCGGCGAGACCCCCGAGGGGCACGGCGGAGCCAGTCCCGCAGCAGCGGCAGCACACGACGGGGCTGAGCGGAACTCGCCCCGCAGCGCTCACGCAGCTGAGAGCGGCACGCGGGGCTAGCTCCGCCCCCGGCCCCATCAGGCAGACCCGGCACTGGAACAGGCAGACCCGGCACTGGAACAGGCAGACCCGGCACTGGAACAGGCAGACCCGGCACTGGAACAGGCAGCCCTACGCGCGGCTCCGCCCCTACAGCAGGACCCCGCGCCGCCTTATGATTGGCTGCGAGGGAGCGCCGTCCCTTTTCTCGTCCGGCCGCCAGAGCTGCTGCCGCCGCCATGGTGAGTCCTGGGGCCCGGTCTCGCCATCCGCCTCGGGCCGCTGCCATCCGGGCCCCGCCGCGCCCCCGTACCGCCGCGTCTCGCCGGCCCGGCCTCGCCGTACCTGCCCTCGGGGGTATGGTGGACACCGAGCCCGGGCTTCTGCGGCCGGGCCGCCGCGCCTTCGTGCCCGCTGGTAGCAGCGAGCTGCGCGGTGAGGGCCGCGCCGTGTGCCCGGCTGCGCCGTGTCCGTGCTCGGTCACAGCAGTCCTGGGCTCTGCTACTGCGGTACCAGTGTGCTGCTGCTTTGGGGGTGTTAGCGGGCTGCCGGGGTCACATCTGCGTGTGTCACTGCTGGTCGTGTGAAAGCCTTACAGAAACAGTGGCGTGCAGGGTTTTCAAAGAAACTTCCCCATGGCATTAGGAAGAACATGGCCAGCAAGTCTAGGGAACTCATCTGCTCTTCTGCTCAGCCCGGGTGATACCATACTTGGAGTGCTGTGTCCAGTTCTGGACTCCTCAGTACAAGAGAAACATAGAGCTCCTGGAGTGGCTCCAGTGGAGGGCAGTGAGGATGACTGGGGCACTGGAATATCTCTTAAGAGGAAAAGCTAAGAGAGCTGGCGCTCTTCAGCTCAAGAAGAGGTGACTGAGAGGGGTCGTTATGAGTGTGTGTCGGTGTTTGAAGGGAGGTGGTAGAGGGTGGAGCTCGGTGGTGCTCAGCAACAGGACCCAGGGCAAGGGCAGAAACTGATGCACAGCAAGTTCCACCTGAACATGAGGAAGAGCTGCTTTACTATGCCTGTGCGTGGTAACTCACTCTTCTGCTCTCTCATTTCCTTTTCACCTTGCCTTTTACCCCTAACCCACTGCCATGTCCTTACTGTGAGATCGGGTACTAATATACCAAGTACCATGCCGAGTATGTAATTTACTAAAAAATCGTGGTGAACTTTTGTGCACCCACTGGCTTCTGTTTTTCCTTTGAGCCTGTAACATCCAGGAGTCTTGGGTGCTCCCTTGCCCTTAGAGGTGGGAAGCCACAGAGGTAGTAACATTTGGGCTTATTAAGGAAACTTATTGTATTGTTACAGTGCTTGGGATTGAGATCCATATCTTTTACTAAAATATGCTTCAACTTTTCGTGGTAGTGAAATTTTGTATTGCTGTGCTGTTTGGAAACTGGGGATGAGTTTGTCAGTTTTTCACTGTACTACCTACAGGTGTTTTTTGTAGCCCAGGACTAGTTCACATAGGCTATGAGTTCACTGTCAGTGTGAAGCTCCTGATGTAATGCTGTACTGTGCATTACTTATGCATTTATTAAGTTTATGTTGTATTTTTAGCTATTGTTTTGTTTTCTTGAATGTTTTCTTTTGCAGAATGACACAGTGACTATTAGAACCAGGAAGTTCATGACCAACAGACTTCTGCAGCGCAAGCAGATGGTAAAAGACTGCAGAAAATTGCCTTTATTTGTCTCATGTTTCTGGGCTAAAAGTGGGGTTTAGCCATTGTGAGTATGGGGCCCTTAAAATCTCCAGAGTTCTTAAATAAAGAATTATAAGAACTTATGGGTTTATATGCGTTGATGTATGCTCAAGGTAAATCTTGATGGGGAAGTTCTACCAGGGGAGCGTGAGACTGGATGTTGGGGAAATTTTCTGCACCAAAAGGATTATTCAGCATTGGAGTAGGCTGCCCTGGGAAGTGGTTAAGTCATCATCCCTGGCAGTATTTAAAAGATACTTAGATGTTGGACTTAAGGACATGGCTTAGTACCATTGAGGCACTTGACGGGATTGGATTTACTATTGGATTCAGTGATCTTAAAGGTATTTTTCAGTCTAAATGACTCTGTGAAGCAACAAACTTTTGAACACTCTTGTATCAAATGAGTAATAGTTTCTGCTGGTAAGGTGGGTTAGTTTTAAGTGTTAAGCTCATGGTGGGGCTGTAGCATCTGGCTGTTGTACTGAATATTGACTTTTTATCAACTTGTACGAATTCTTTCTTAGGTCATTGATGTTCTTCATCCTGGGAAGGCCACAGTCCCAAAAACAGAAATCAGGGAAAAGCTGGCAAAAATGTACAAGACAACCCCTGATGTAATTTTCGTCTTTGGCTTCAGAACTCACTTTGGTGGTGGCAAGACAACAGGTTTTGGCATGATCTATGATTCCCTGGACTATGCAAAGAAAAATGAACCAAAGCACAGGCTTGCCAGGGTATGTTGTTTTCTGGTATCTTGAAAGGAGTTAGAATTGGTTGGAAGTGTTTAGTTACCCATGATTTACATATGTAAAAACTCAAGTTTTGTGAAAGTACAGTTATGTGAGAACTCTTAAAATAGCTCAGGTTATGTTCTGCATTTGCAAAATAGGCTAAGTATTTTTTTTATTCTGTATTACAAGGGAATCGGGAAGCCGAAACAGGTCTTACCAGAGGTGTTAAGCAGGATTGTTAACAAAATACTAATAAAGGTCTGGAGGAAGCATAAGAGATGGGGCTGATTTGTGTGCTACTTCATTGTTTATGTTCTGTGTTGAATCATTCCTTAATGAACTTGCTATTTCGTTAATAATTCAAATTTAAACTATTTGAAGATTTCAGAAATCATAAAACTTAGATTCAAGAGTTGTTAGTAGAGAAACAATGTTAAATGCAATTTATAACTGTTTTTAATAGCATGGCTTGTATGAAAAGAAGAAAACTTCCAGGAAGCAGCGAAAAGAGCGTAAGAACAGAATGAAGAAAGTCAGGGGCACAGCCAAAGCAAACGTTGGTGCTGGCAAGAAGGTAAGATGAGAATATCTTTAACTAGAGTGAGCATATGCCTTTGAAATGTTGATTAGAAATTCTTCAACAGAATAACATTGTTTCTCTTCCATTTTTTCACCTGTTCTACTGGATAACAGAAGGTAAACTGTGTGTTGTATAGCTTGTCATCAGCTCAGTAGCTTAGTGTTGCTCCTCACTGCCGCAAGCCTAGCTGATACGACATGAAACAATGCTTCCTAAATTACTGTTTCCTATGTGTCACTTGAACTAAAGTTAAAGTTCCATAAGTCTAACAGTATTGCTCTAATCGCATAACTCAGTCTCGCAATACACACCTTAGATAATCTTAACACACGTTACTTAGGCTGCCTAAACACCTAATGCTTACCTCCACCAAGGTACTGTTGGTATGATGTTATCTAAAGAGGTAAGTTTGTCAAGAGTGTGTGGTGTAGGCAGTAAATAGAAATAAAGTTTGAGGACTTCCCAGGGTAGTGGAGTCTTCCTCTGGTGTGGCTAAACTGATACAGTCTTCCTGGGCTGTGGCTAGGACCTGATACAAGCAGCTCAGAGGGAGGCAGGTTTCCTCTATCATGAAACAAAACCAAAGCTGAGGAATAGGTTGGGTGGGAAGCCTGTCACTTTCCTTCACAATGTTCTGTCCTCTGATAAATCCTGAATAAGCTGTACAGCCAAGTGGGGTTTTATTTCAGGTGTTTTAACAAGGGAAGAGAGGGTGATGGGTTTTGATGTGTAGTGCTGTAGCTGTGAAAATGCCTTGCGATCTTGAACTTTAGTAATCTTCACTTTTGCTTTTTTCCTACTTTCTTGGAACTCTCCATCAGAAATGAAGTATCTGCAGGTACTGGAAATGAGCATGGATGTGGTGCCTGAATTTTACATCACTGAAATGTGTCCATCCTTTTAATTGAAGCACTGTACTGCCTTGTATGCATGTTTGATTTAAAGTTAGATCTGTCCTGTGAGGATTCAGTTAATTGCATAATGAAGTTTATTCCATGTGACTTGGAAGTAGAATTTGGCTAGTAGCAAGCCAGACTTTTTGAAACTAGTGAATCAACTTTAAAATAATTCCCAGTGAGAAGAAATCCAAGAAGTCAATGTTGACTTGAGGCATTGGTTTGGACACTGCAGGATCTGTGGAATTCAAAGTAGTACAGTGCAATTGCATGTGTTACTTGACTGTTGTGTGAAAGTAGTTGTGTACATGAAAGCTAAGTCACATCACACGTGTGAGATGGTGTTTGGAAGTGGCACAGTTGGCAGCATTAAACTGTATTTAACTACTGACGTGCAGTATTCCAGGTTAAGACACAAATTACAGTGAAATAGGAAATCTCAGTGAAATTAGATTTTGCAGTTAGTGTGGAAGTGAAGTTCTTATCCCTGGATGGAAAGGAACCATTGTTACTGACAGTTACTAGATCAGGGAACTTCACTACTAGAAAACACTAGGAGCTTCTTCCTTTCTGCTTTAGTGCTGTTTTAATCATGAAGTCCTACAGCTTCTGTCAATGGCAAAGGAGTAATTTGGTATTGAACCAATTCCAGTAGTTTGGATAAACTTCTTCCCGTCAAGACTTTTGCACCTGAAGCTAGGTGTTGTTGAGTGTTAATGAAAAGTGATTGACTCACTTGAATTCTTAATGCTGTCCAGTTCATAGAAACTCTCTTAAAGCATATCAGCATTTCAGAAACTGAAGGCAAGGATTATGCCCTGTGCTAATTACGTAGATGTGACTTCTGTATCAAGTGCTTGTCAAACCTAGCATTCAGTCTTAGTAGCAGGTGAAATGTGTTTTTGATTAGAGTTATTTTGATGTCTTTTAAAATGATCTATCAGTTGATAAGTATGCATGGGTTAGATGTGACTTGTTTGACAGATTTGTCAATCTTTGAGTTGTCACTTAAGATAAATTATTTTGTGCACTTCCTGGAAAACTTGCTTGAGAAGAATTCTGTGCTGCCTTTAGTGAAAAATGTTTCTGAAATACACTTAGGTCTTTAAGCTTTGTCTTGAAAAATGCATGTTTAAATATCATGATGTGGCATGGTTTATCATCCTTACCACAGCTATTTGGAGAAATTTTAAATAGGACCCCTGGAATACATTTTTGAGTCCACCTACAGAATCTGTGAGAGCTATTTATCTCAGAAATGTGTAGGTACTTAATTGTCAGAAATGTTCAGGCAAGTGTATATTGTTCTAAAAGTTAAGTATGATGTAGTCATGACAAACTCAGACCATAACTGCTGATGTCTTGTTTTCTTTGGTGCTTCCTTTCACTTCTCGCTCCTTTAGAATTTCCGTTCTGTTTTCCCTGCCGTTTCAAGAGAAGTATTTTAAAGTATTTTGTGTTATTTAATGTATTCTGTGGCTCTATAATTTGCTGAACCTGCTAAAATTTGCAGCAGGTATATGTGGATGTGCCTCACCTGGTCTTGGCATTCAAAACAAATCCCCACCCTCCCTTTTAATGTCACAGCTGTAGCTGTGACAGCCTTTGGCAGGTGAGGCTGTCAAACAGAAGTGTGGATGGATAAGCACTTGAAGCCATTGTAGCCTGTAGGTATAATTGAACAGGCAGTTGCATTCGGACTATTATTCAAGCTCTAAATAGCTATTGTTAGAAACCATTCTGAGTTTAAGGGAATGTGTGAAATCTAAGTCTTCAGTCTCTACAGTAGTCAAAGCTTTGAGGGTTTCCTATCACATTTCAGTGTGGTTATTGAAAAAAGCACGTTGTGAGTGTCAGTAAAAACCCTCAAAGCTCTATTTTTTTACAGTAGTAGAATTTAGATAAAATTATTATTAATTGATGCTTTCTCTTTTTCAGTAAATGAACATTCTCCAGGTGGAAAATGGATAACAGGTACGACTTCAGAATGCTTTGTAAGGGCAGACATTCAGCAGTACAGTCATTAGGATAACAAGTCTAAGGTTGGTTTATGCAAAGACTCTGACACTTGTGCAGACAGAAAACTCAGTGCAAGGGTTTAAGGGTGAGAATATTTACAAATCACTCTTGCAATTATTGAGTTTGTAGCTTATGTGACTGACTTTCATGAAATACCTGATTAGTATAAAGACTGAACTGATGCATCAGGCACTTCATATTAACTGTTGCTAAAACTGCTTATTGTTTAGTCTTACTGTAAACAAGGCTTATATTTTTTCATTTGTAGGTATGCTAAAGAGAGGATAGTAGACTTCTGGTTTTTATTGTCCTAAATAGATTGAAATAGCATGATACCTCTTTTTGGAACAGATATATGTTGTTTTCTTACAGATAGTTATTTCAAGTAGAATATTTAAAAACAAATGCAATACTCTTACAGACAAGTCAGACTACATTTTTATATCTTTGCTGTAGAAACATAAGTGCTGTGGTCAATAACTGCTCCAGAGAAAGCTCTGGTTTTGTTACAAATGGTCTGAGTGACTCAGTTGAAAGCTATTTAAACAGTCTGTGTGGGAGTTGATATAGTGGGTGTAGTGTCTTAAACAGAAAGCTGTCAAAACAGCTGTAGCTTGTTGATCTCTTCTACAGAAATGCTATAATGTAGGCTCATTTATTACCATGACAGTGCTGGGAAATTTTGGGCCTTATGCTTTTACAAGAAGAGCAGTGTGGTTCACCTTACTTCTTTGGGAACCTGTTTTTCAGGCTTTATAAAGATAAGAGACTAAAAATTGTTTTAATTTTGTGTCAGTGATCTATTTTTTTTCCCCTTACAGGTGGCATCATTCTATGAAGAAGTATAGAATGAATTATTCTGGAAAGCAGAAGCTGCTCATCTGACTTTAACATCCAATAAACTATGTCAGTAAAATGTGGGTTTGCCCTTTAATTTTGATTGGAAAAGCTACCATTTTGTAAAGTTCGAGAAATTCAGCATAGGTGCACTGTTTGCACTGGATTAAAATCTTTTCATAATTAAACAAGTCTTGTTTTGAGTATCAATTTGAAGTAAACTGGAGCTTCCAACAGGTAGTAATAGGAGCTAATTTGAAGCAGACAGTGTTAGTCCATGGAAGCAGACATGCTTTTGTCATCTTGTGCTCAAACTGTGGTTTGGAAAGTCTTTTTGTTTGGCTGCCTATTTTATATAGACCTGTAGAATACGGTGGAAGGGAGAACAAAACATGTAGACAGAGACACTTAGAGCTGTCTACTTCCACAGTTGAGATTTTTGCTAATGAAGATGTTAGGAATGACTGGTCCTTTGTTCTCAAGTTGTCAGGACAGGCTTTGTAGCCTGTCTCTGACCTGCAAGCTGTGTGGTATACCCCTAATTTTTCATCTGATAGTATTAAAGGAGCCATTTAAGATAGAAGTGTGGGTGGTCTGCTGCAGGTGTTTTGAGGAGCAAGGTAAGCAGAAGTTCTGTACTTCAAATTGGACTGAAACAGACTGGGCAGCTCTAGCAACTGTGCTCATTAAGGCTCTGACTTTGTTACCTAAGTGCAGTATTTTTGAATTGTACTACCTTTGTACTGAGCAGCACATTTTAACACAGGTATTTTTGGTATTTGAGGGAGAAGACCATCCCTACCACAGTTAAGAGTTGTTAAAGGGGTTGGAAGGGGATGCTGCACAAGATCTGCTAAGCATAGATGAAGCACTTAATGCCTCTTGTAGTACCTTCGGCCTGAGTCTTGAGCTAGTGGTGTTGCTGTTTGTGTTCAGCAGCATCACTGTAGCTCCACAGCTCATAGCTGTGCTGCTGCAGTAAACCCTTCCCATATATAATGTTCAGCATGGAAGGAGAGAGAGGAGTGAGCTATTTAGTGTAACTGAACAATCATCACTAGGGGGTGGTGTGAACACAGCAATACAAATACAACCAAGACATGGAGCAATTTTTCATAGAATAGGCTGAAAGGAGGCCAAATTGTCCCCTGCCAAAGAGGTCAACTTCTTTGAAAACATGCATTAAAAATAGTTGTGTTAAGGAGTTGAGACTTGAAGTGATATGCCTGTTTCACTCTTGGTTTCAATTCAGTGGAAGCCATCTGTTTCAGTGAGGACCACAGAGTTAGTGTTTTCCAAATGTTTACTACTTGAAAGCTGTAGAGTGTTGGCACACATTCTAGTTGCTCTTTTCAGAAGCCTCCTTACCTTAGTTTTATGCAATCAAGAAAGGATCTATAAATAAGTGCTGGCATAAAGGTATGTGCCTTGTGTAGGATTGATATTTTGAGTTTATATAGTAAACAGCACTGTTCCAGGGTGGTTCTTCCTCTAGAAGCAGAAATTATTTCTGGAACTGGAGTACTAAAGGTTTCCTTCTTCAGTTTTGTAATGTCTTACATTTTATTTATTACAGATTTGTTTATGTGGGTAGTACAGTAACTGCAAAGCAGATGGGTTGAAATAGTTACTGCTTGGTGCCATAGTTTGGTATTTGATGTCCCATTTTGACTGAAGATTGACAGCAAAAAGCCTGTAGTGAACACATAGAACAATTGACTCTTGTTGCATGGTTAGGTTATAACTTCATATCCACAATCTGTTCTCGGGTCTTGCAATGTGGGGTAATGAGCACAAAAAACAGGGAAGGGGTCAAAATTACGTGGATCTAGAATTAATTGATAAAATCAGATCAGGCTGTTGGAGTTTTCCCACTATTCTGCAACATTCTGTGTTGATATGGCTATCCTTTCCTATCATTCTAACCTGGAAAGTGGCAAACTGAAGAGCTGTCACTGAAATCTTTGTGCTTCAGCAACGTCTTGTCTGAGTTGCACGCAGGTCTTGCGAGTTTTGTTGTGCCAATGTTTTGCCTCTGCACTCCAGTCTAAACAAGGTGTAGCAGGTGTTCTGTGATTCAGAGGTTTAATGCACACGTCATGCTGTGAACACTCTAGTTTAATCTCCTCTGCTGTGGGAGGTAAAACAATTAAATGGAGCAGAAACCTTCACGTTTTCCCCTACTGTGTGCTGAAGGAACCCTTTTGTTTCCTGCTTATCTTCGCACATCCCATCATCCAGAGCTGGTAGTTTTGTCACTGTTGTCTGCTTGGCATGGCCCTTGTATTTCAGGATCTCAAGGATTTTATCTATTTAATGGCAGTCTGGAATCCAGATTAGAAGATGAAGAAATTCTGGAGAACAGCTTCTAAATTAATCTGATGGTGAGCAATCTCAAATTAATATATGTGGGAAGACTTTTATTAATCACCGTTTACAATGGCAAGGGCTGATTGGAGTTGCATGCACAGAAAATGCTTGTGTTTTTCTGTAGGAAGGACTCAAAATGTTATACCAGGCCTAGCAAGAGTAAATTAAATCTTCCTGTGAAATGCTGGGAAAGCTGTGCAGATGCTTCAGGGCTTGTCTTGAATGAAACTGGATCACGTCATCTTAACTTCTTGCTGAGTTCATCTCTGTTCGGTGAGGGAGATAAGGCAGAGCCAGATAGTTGCTGGCTCCTGTCTGAGGGACGTGGAAGTCCTGAAGGCAAAGGACAAGCCACAGTGTGTCAGAGACAGACTTAGCCAGGAAACAGAGTACGTCAGGAGGAGCAGAGATCACTGTCCCGGCTGCACAGAGAAAGAACTTTTATAAAGATGAAGGATGGTAAAATTTGGCACCACCTGGGTGCAATGAGGTGGTTTCATCTAGGGACCAGCTTGTAACACGTTTGAGGACAAATACTGAGGGGAAGAAATGAAGCTGATGCCTTCAGTGGCTTGAAATAAATGAGGCATAATATGCTTTGAGAAGACTGCAGCTCCAACAGTCAGCTAAATGGGCAATGTGGTTTCTTTCTACTGATAGAAAATGTGTCATTTAAGGACTAAAGTATGTAGGTCACTATCAAATCTGTTTCCAGCAGTCAGAAGAAATTACCTTCTTCGTATTTTTCTGGTCAGTTCCTATAACGAATGGATTTTAATGTCATTGGTTTCTTAAACTGAGGAAACAGAACATTGTCCAGTAGCAGCTGTTGATGATACTAGATTCATACAATAGGTTTGAAATCCCAGTTGTGAATGCTTTGTGCTCATGTGCTTCTATTTGAGCAAAACAAGACCTAGTGCGCCTTTTTTTGGATGGTTATTTTGATATTGCTAAGAGATGAGAAGGTGAATTTTCCAGTATAGGTGGCAAAAATTTCTTTTGCTCATCAATGTCCCTAACAGAATAGCAATAAGATTAAATTATTGCTGTGAACATATTTGTTGTAGTGCATCTAAGATGTAAAACGGAAAGTGTTAAGTCAACTTTTACCAATCAGTGTCAGGAGCAGGCACATCCAAGTACATTGTTTTTGGACACCTTCATTTTAAAGGGATTAAATGGAAACTTGGGTTTGTTGCTAACATTTTTGGACTCTAGTTATGTCTTAAAAATGTTCCCTGTGAAATTTTGTCCACATCTCGAATTCTGTAAGTTTCCTCTTTATTTATTCCTCACTCTCTGTAAAGGCTGTATTCATGAATCAGCTGCAGAAGTGGGTAAAAGGCATCCTGTGTGCTGGAAGGCAACTGTTTTACAAGAACTGGCCATTGGCAACCAGTTCTGACAAAGCTTCATCTTCTTTCTGTCACTGCTGTTCACGCACAGAGATCTTAGATAAGGTCAAGTAGTGTGCTGGGGCAGAGGATTCAGAGCATCTGTGCCTTAACACAGTAAATGTTGCACAACCAGCAGAACCGGTGAGTGCAATGCTTCACTGGGGTGGATGATAACAGTTTGTGCTCGTGTTCATTGGGTTAAAATACAGCTGTTATTTAATGAAGCTGGCCAGGCTGCACACTGACCCCCATTAGGAAAAACATGCTTCACTGCCTTTCATGATGATCTGATTTGATTGTACTGGAGCTGCTACCCTGCTATCATTTTCTGTCAATTTTTGCTAGCCTGTTTGTTAAGCCAGGCATCATTTGTGTTGATTTGATAACAGGTTTCAATCACTGATAATAAAACTTTTCTGTGACAGATGACCTCAGATCCATATCTCCTGCACAGTGTTGGCTGTGAGTAGAAAATTGGGACTGACACTTTGCTTTTTCAATCTTTTCTGTCTGGTTTAACAGCCAATGTAAAAATAACAAGGAAAACATCTTAATATTTTTAAGTTGAAAGGGTGGAAAAATTGAATTTTAAAATGTTGGTCAATAGTTCTTGCCTAGTTTGTTTCCCTGTTCTCTTTATAGTGTGATGGATCCTGCCACAGACAGGTGAAATTAAGCTGCTTTTTAAGGTAAAAAATTTAAGGCAAGTAGAAGGGTATTAGAAAATATGAGAACTAAGAGATTTCATGTTTTAAGTATTTATTTTAATTGATCATTTCTGGTTATTGTAGAGAGGCTGAGGATTGTACTCATGTAAAACACAGAAAACAGGGTGAAATTGAATTTTCCAGAGTCAAAGAAATGCTGAAAAGTAAACATCTGTCATTAAAGTGTAATATGCATGACATTTTTTTCTCATTTTTATTAAACAGGAAAATCTTCACATGCAGAGTTGTCTCTTAGTTGCCTTTTGTGACTCCAACTTGTACCTTTGAAAAAAAATAAATATCCTCTCAGCATGGTAAATGATTCTTTTAAAATACTTTATTTTGGTTCAGTGGTGTTTTGGCTCTTGGCAATACTTTGTTGGTATGACATGTCTGATGACCTGGGTGAAAGCCTCAGTGTAGGACTAAAAAATACTTTTATAGAAGCTTTAACATGGTGTACTGCACAGACCACACCTCAGGGAGCCTCCTCAGACAAACCTGTGCTGCTGAACACGAGTGAGGTGCTCCTCTGGTCCTGGCAGGATGTCATCAGACAACCTTACAGTTCCCGGGACAATGTAGTTAATACCTGCTTTAACTTGGACAGCCCTGACTCAGTCAGATCATTGGACAAGATGATCACTGTAGTTCCCTTACAACTGAAATAGTCTATTCTGTGTATGTGTACGTAAGTATATTTGTACTTATGCTTTTAAAAGAGTGAGGTACTTAAAACATATCCTCTTACTTTATTCTGCACCTTGTGTGTGAAGTGGGAGCACTGGAACATTCCAGACTTTCTGTGTGGGGATTAACTTTTGCCAGTGATGCGAAATCAGCATAATTTTGTGACCTTTGTAACCTCGCAACTCAGCTGTTCCCATAACTGGCTGCCTAGCTAGGGGCACTCTTTGAGGTTTATAACTTGTATCCCCGTGTTCATCAGTGAAGTTCATTGCCCCATAACATAAACGTCTTGCCCTTTAAAGTAAATACTTTGTGTGATCACTACTGATTTTGATGTTTCTGAAGTGGGGGAAGGTTGGTAGTTCTTCGATCATCAGTTTTTTTGCTGTCGCCTGAAAGAAGCTTGATGTTCCTTTAACCCACAAGCCTTCTTAGCCAAGACAATGTCTCATCTTTGTTCAAGATGGATATGGACCATGCTTCTTTCTGAGCCCTGTGCCAGCCCTTCCCACTCACTTTGGGCAATGCTCTCTGTATGGCTGGTGCACTGATATAAGTCTCCATGCACTATCTGTGGTGATAGGTTTGTGTTTCTACTTTGCATCCTCTCTTCTTTCATCCCAATGGCTTTTTGTTTCTTACATTTGTTCTCCTCGCAGATGCTTTTTCTAGCTTTACTTTCCCATAGACTGTGTATGAATGATAATCACATAGCTCATATAAAGCAATTTATTTCTCGGTCTTTTTCCTGGTGGTTCTTCGGTGCTCCACTGGCACCTTTCTGGGTACAAGTGCCAAAAAACCCTGCAGAAACTTAAGGTTGCTATCTGCAGGGTTGACGGAAGTTTGTAAAGCCTTTCATATTGCTGTTATGTGGATAAAAGGAGATAGACTTCCCAGTTGTATCAAGGTACTACGTTTTTCAGTCCTACATTAATTGTCTTTGTTTAGCAAAGATCCAAAATATTTTCTGAAGGGTTTTTCAATTAGAAAATCCAAAAAGCAAGACACCAGAAGACAACAAACCAAACCTTTCCGTTCCTCACTTTTATTAGCATTAGTAAATGGAAATGGAGGAATACTACAGCAGACACTTACCAAGCAAACACTGCACAAGGTACCTTGGAGGTCCACTGTTGAATTGATACTTCCAAGTGTAGTGAAGTTTCTGTTGCTTTTCAGCTTAGTTCTCCAAGAACTTAGCACTTCCAGCCTTTTTCAAGTGTTTTACCACTTAAATAGCTGAATTGGGATGTGAAGTGCAGCAGCATGTGTAAAGTATTTTTCATGGGGCTTGCTAAGTAATTAAAATGTTTTTATCTAGCCATTTTTAATCTACACAAACTTCAAGAGCAAACATCTTGCCTTTTCAGTAAAGACACATACAATAAAGCATCTTAGATTCTGAAAGAGGTTGTGCAAAGTAATCCTTTAGCCAGCAGAGGACTGTAGAACCACATATCACACACTTACACAAAAATGTTCCATCACAAAGAGTAGGGGAAAAACCCATGTACCAAACTATGCAGTCGAGATAGTCTCTTAAATATGGTAAAATACTGAAAAGGGAGAGCTCTTTTCATTGTTTGTTTCTCATTAAGGAATTTAATTTGCCCCAGGTTCCCCTTGTCGATGAAAATCTATGGGAATTTTGTTTACATTTTGAAGCGCGTTGCCAAGAATAGTACTTCATATGGTAAGTATACTGATCCTTTTGGGGGAATGACAGCACTACAGAAATGGTGGCGCATTCCCTAAAGGAAAACATACTTCATTTGTAATGAACATTATGTCTGCAGAAACTAATGGCACAACCTCCTATTCAGCTTATGTAAAATAAAACAGGCCCATATGTTGCTGCTTTTAGGGTTTGGGTGTTTAAATTAAATGTTGTTTAATGAATATTCAAGTCCATTTGCTCAAAAGTTGTGCTCAGCATAGCATCTTTTTCCTCTGTCTTTGGTCTTACCTAGAGTATTAAGACATTACAAGAGGGTGCTAAAGCTGAGGCATCTGTTTACAACTAGAACTTGGATATTAAAAACACCAGAGCAGATGAGAGGGTAAAGAAAGACATAGAGTAAGAGGGTCATATTATTTTTTGTTTTGTAATTAAGACTGTGAGAGGTTTGATATGCATGGCACCCTCTAAGAAATGGGAACGTTCACTGTGCTGTTACAGCAGCTGCAGTTTGGGTATGTTATTGTGGCATATTCCCTCCCACTTCCTGCAGCAGTTCACTCAGCTTTTTCTGTGTGTGGGATGCCTCAGCCCGCTGCTTTCCAGGGACGTTGTCTGTGTCTGTGTGGGGCTTTAGGGCTCTAGATCTCTGTGCCTGGGGTGGGCAGATTGACTAGAGGCACTCTATAAAAGCTGGAATTCCCATAGTGGCAGTAACAAGGTCTTACCTTTTATCATCTGTGCCCTGCTCAAAGTCAAGTAGAATTAGTAGTCTGGAGGAATTCCTCTGCAAGCCAGATCTGTCCTTTCGACTGCCCTGAGATACGCTGGGCATTCATCATCAAAGGTGAGCAGTTACTCTGAGTTGGGAAGGAAGAACAGCTACCAATGGGTGTTTGAACTCATTCTCAGTGTGCATTACTTGCTTCTATTTAATCAGCTTTTTAATTCGTGAAGGCACTGCTGCATGTGTTTAAATTCTTCTCTTTTCAGGAAGATCTCTCAATAAGACAAAAACCTGAAATAGATACTTAAATGTTTTCGTGAACTTTATCTCTGAGTCCAGAAATTGACAGCACTATCCTCTTTTTTTAATGGCATGGAAAAAAATCTCATTAGAAGACAGCTGGAATGTAAACACAAATCACAATAATTGGCTTTTATGTATTTTCATGAGGGTTCTTCAGATGCTTGTTTTTACTGCACAAGTGCAATATTGTAGATATACAGTGAAGCCCTCTTCAGAGAATAATTGATACATGGATAAAATACTTTAAAACATTCCCTAATGCTGTAAATCTGAATGAAGGCTGAGACTATTACATGAGAAAAACAAACATTCAAACTCTCAAATTCCTTAAAATTCTGTTACCTGCTACAGCTTCCCTGGCCTAATGAATTCCAAGGTCTCTTCTGAGCTGGGCTGTTAAACATCCATTAGTGCAAGAACAGAACAAGAAATTGCCTGCCTGAGGAGGTATCACCTGAAGATAGTTAACCTGTCTGTAGACAAAAATTCACCACTTACCTGTCTCTTTTAGAGGATTTGTTAGGGATCTCCAATTAGAAAAAGAAATCTCTACATATATAGTAAAAAAAAATGGAGTTAACAATACCATCCCTTGTCTGCCATTTGAATTTTTGAGATGAACCACACTTTAATTTCTATTTGTATGTCAACAGGAAATTACACTGTTCTGGCTACTGTACAATGTACAGTGACACACAGTTCTACCTTGAAATACTGATTTTCTTTTGCATCTCAATTCTGAGCCCCTAAAGCTTGAAATACATAGGAAAATATCTTTTTCTTTTAAAAACTTGATATGTTAGGGAAAGTCTTAGTAGGATATGTACTTATTTTTAAAATGTATTGCTATGTTAAATTTATTTCTTATACAGTCTTCCATGCATATTCAGTAAGTATATTGAGTCACTCTAGTGAAACCGTTCCTTTTGATTTTAGCATTTATTATGTCTTTGGAGCCAACCCAGGATCACAAAGGGAAATGAACTGTCCCATGTTTGTCATCAGTGGGACTGTTCACTGGTTGCCATCAGCTCCTGTCTTCCAAACCCTCCACATGCACAGCAGTAACCAAAAAATCCCCAAAATGTTGGGATTTTTTTGAGTCAAACTGCACTGCAGGTAAGTATTATGTACGTGTGCTGAAATATCAGATAATCTGTTCCTTTTAGCTGTAGGATGAATACAGTCTGGGCCATATTATATTGATAGGATCATGATGTGCACATGGCCTGAAATCACTAGCAAATGGCTCCCCAAGTTGCCAGTGTCTGTTTGACTGTAAGTTTCTAGACCCTTCTATCCTACAGCATCCTGCTGCGTTCAGATTCAGAATTTAACTGGTAATTCACATTTTGTTTTCCTATGTTACTTCTTTTGAAGGACTCCCACCCTTCACCAGTTCCAATCTGTTTAAACTGCAGAGCAAAATATTCTCCAAACACCAGGAAAATATGAAAGACTTGTTTTTTTTTTTCTTCTCCTATCATGCTTTAAAACACACTAGCTCTTTCTTCCTCACCTTTCTTCTTGTCAGCTCTAGCAAACACAAACTGTCCCTAAGGAGAAAACAAACACTTGCTGTGGTATGCAAACACTCCATGACTTCACGACATCAGTGCTAACATGGCTTGTTTCAGCACCAATTTAAAACTCATTCTCTTGCACCTTATGTCATCTCTTCCTGGCTATCTATCCAGCTTCCTCTGGTTTGTCATATTAATCTGGCGCCCACCCTTTGGAATGCTAAAATGCGTTATCCCCCCTTTCTACGGCAGTCTGCACGTTAAAACAGTGAGATTTTTCTGCCCCCTCCTTTGCGCTCCATAGGAAAGATGAAAGGGGCTGTGGAGAACAATTGTACACCGTGGATCTAGCCCTCAGGATAGGAATGATACTGATGACAACCTGTCAAAATGCTGAACTTGTGTTGTTGTTTGGATGAAAGAGAGAATGCAAATTAGGGATGAGGAGAAAATAAAAGCTTCAGGATAGGCAAGGGGGATTTTCCAGCAACAGAATAGCAAGCACTGCCAGGGCACTTGTGAGTACAAGTCATATAGCCCTCCATTGCTGGGAGCCAGAAATGCCTCTTCCTCATTTACACTCCTTCCCAAAAACTTTATAATGCCTGAAAGAAAATAAATCTAGACAGATTCCACAAGCTGCAGCAGGAAGATTTGCTTTTAGAAGTTTTAGATAGGGCTCTTGGACCCTGTTGTGTGCTACCTTTCGGAACTGTCTGGTGTAGACTGTGAAAACTTGCAAATTTCCAAGACATTTTGGGTTTGTATATACAGCAAATTCACATAATTAAAAAATTAATAAATTGGTGAAGAGGTATAACACCTTCATGTAGATATTCTCACTTGGTTTCAGTTCACCTTCTAACAAGTTAGCTAGATTAGAGAGTTAAATCAAAGCTGTTTTCTGTAATAACTATGACCTTTAGGACTATAAGTGACATTAGTAAGGCTGTAGTTGACTGCTTTGGAGACTAAAAGATGTAATAATGCCTACATTTGTTACATGTATTTCTGTGCTTTACTGTAGACAAGAATAAATATGCTGTAAAACCTATACTGTTTTCCGAAATACTGTTAGTAATTATGCTGTCTGTGAAGAAACTCATTCCCTCAGATCACATGGGTGTTTTTAGGGAGGGAATGATTCTGTTTCCCACACAGCTTTTAGGCATTGCAGTGCAAATACAATCAAAAAAGGGTAAGCAGCACTAGGCAGAACCACTACGAAAAGAAAAGTTGATTCTCTCCAGTCTTGTGTTTTTCTGTGCTATTCCTCCCCATTGCCTTGCAGGTCGGGTATTAAAAGAAGCTGTATACAAGGAACTGAGAATAATCAGAGCACAGCAGTCTTTCCTGATTTATTACTTCTTTCATTAATCCATATATAAAAAGCAATCTAGGACAAGGTTCAGAAATCCTCACTCCTGACAAGTTCTCACATATTTGATAAATGATTTCACTGTAAGAGACTTGTAGGGCATCTGCAGTAAGTTTGCTGAGATCTGTTTCTCAAAACATTTTTACAGTTTCATATCAAATGAGAGGATATCTCATAAATGGGTGATTTGAATTTCTATCACTTGGATACAGGTGGACGAGTACAACCAACCAGCAGCATAAGAAACCCACAGCTTCAGGACAGTCAGCTTGAAAATGATCCTTGGAATTGTTTCCTGTTTCCTTTCAGCCCAAAGCTGAAAGTTAATTGCCATTGAGATGTTTGAAGTCATTGATATGAATATTGTTTTCTCTAACTATCCAAAGGAAGAAGCACTGTGATATATGGCTCCAGTTAAGTTATTTCAGGCAATATGGATTCTTAATATTAATTTGACAGGCCTGAACCGAAGTTTTATTTGGCAGTCACACAATCTCACCAGAACAAGTTGCTTAGGGAAACTGCGGATGCCCCATCACTGGAGTGTTCAAGGCCAGGTTGGATGGGGCTTTAAGCAGCCTGGGATAGTGGAAGGTGCCCCTGCCTGGGACAGCGGTGTTGGAATAAGATGATATTTAAGGTTTCTTCCAACCCAAACTATTCTATGATGATTCTAAAAACTTTAAAAAGAAGTGTTATGGTCATCTTTTAGGTGTATAAGGCCTAGAAGCTCAATTTTCTCTCATTTCTTTTGGTTATTTTTTTGAGGAAGTTACAGTTAAATTAGACTATTTCAATGAGTGCTGCTTCTTCTTGCTCTTGCCAACCCTTTAGTTCAAACATCCTTTGTCTGTTTCTCCAAAAATTTAGTATAAAATATCTTCCTGAAGATGAGATGTAAATTCCGGGATGCTAGTTTCTAAATACAAGCTTGGCTGCAACATTACCTCTGCCTCTGTAGTGAGCATGGTGTGCTGTAGATCTCAATCATGTGTTTAAATTCTCTCTGGGTATACAGATCATTGCTGCTGTGCAAAGGAAATCTCTCTACTGCCCTTGAATAATATCCTCCAGCCTTTTGCAGCCAGGCAGTATTTATCAGAAAGTCATTACAGCTGTTTTGTTTGCATATAGCTTTCACTCCTCATATTTTAATGTCTGGACAGCATTAGCTCAATTAGTCTAATGAATAAGTAGATCTTCTAATATTTACTATCTAATTAGTTTATTGGCCCAGATATAAAATTCTGGGTCTATCTGTGTAATGTGTCTAGCCAAGTCTCTTCTGATGAACTCTGTGGACCATTTCTGTTTTGGCTCATCACTTTTTGGAAAATAAAGAATGGACTACATTCTGCTTCAGTTTTCCTAAATGTTGTCAGAGCAATAAATTTCCCTAGAAAAGATGATACTCTGGCCCTTCTAAACTCCCAACCAGAGAACTCTGAATCCCTTCTTTGCAGGGCAATCTGTATGTATTGAATAACACCTGAGGGAGAAGCTAAAATAAAGGGCTGTCTTTCGATTTCCAGCTGATGTATGCCATGCAACAACAGAAATGGAGGACAGCCCAGTAAGATATATATCAAGGATCATAAAATGCTTTACTACATGCTCTTCTCTCTCTAAATGGAATAAAATAATAAATGCTTAACAAATATTGGTTGTATTACTTGAAATTTATTCATTTATCTGCTTGAAAGTGCTGAGATCTTACCAAGAGGAGCTCATATCAAGACACATACAGCGTGTATAGAAACAATTAGAAAATGTGTGAGATAAAACTACTGTACCTCACACTGTTTCTTAAGAAGTAGAACAACAAATTCCATCACACCTTTTTTTCCCCTCCCTAGTTGTTCTCTGAAAAATAAAGTTAGGTATTTTATCCAAAGCCTTCTCTTCCTCACAGGTTGCCAGCATTAGCCCTAACGAGAAGGTTGGTAACTCCACCCAGCTGCAGGTGCTGATTCCGTGCCAGGCCCAGCTGATGGCCATTCCCTGTGCCCCAGGGTCAGCAGGGCAGTGCTGCAGCACAGCTGCTTTTCTTCAGAACCAGGTGAGGCAGGGAGCTTTTCCTGCTGCTAGTCTGGCCCTGGCTTTCCTCCTCTGATGGTAGCTCAGACCCTGCAAGCCCAGAGAAAGGAGGAGCAGGAGCCTGAACATTCACCAGCTCATTTCTGGATAAGAAGATGGAAGAGTGACTGCCTCAGATGATCCTGAATGCTCTAGGGATCCTTCACTTACCTTGAAATTCATGGAGAGCAGCCTGAAGTCTTGAGGTCAGATAAAGGTAGAGAAACTCTGGGTTTTCTATTTAAGCCTGTAGGAGCTACATTGCTTTTATTCAGAAATTGGAAATGCTTAATAGAAAGAGCAAAAAGTTAAATGTGTGAGTGTAACAGTGTTTGTCTTTTTAAGTCAAAAGAGGCAGTTTGCCTTGCCTCTAAACTTGAAGTTGTCCTTTGCAATGTCAAAAGCAAGCAAAAGAGAAGGTAGTAAAGTAAGAAGGGTACAGTGTTAAATGGGTGAAGTAAATAAGTTAGACAGAAATATTTATAAGTAAGGCCTCTTTTTGTCATTGTTTTCACTTATTCACCCCTTAGGTTTTGACCCAAAACGTGGCTTTCTTGAAAGATATTCTCTAGTTCAATCAGTGTTTCCAGCAAACCTTGAAGACTAAAGTTAGAGCTAGAAAAATTTCTTTAGTAAGTTCTTATTTACTCAGTATAACATATCTCACAATTTGAAGGCTGGGTAGCTTTGCATCTTTCAAGCTGTTTTCCTTGGTGAGGCACAGCTGTAGGGTGTAAACTGAAGGCATGTAAGAAGTGACAGCTTAGTGCATATCTGACTGTGAAATTACTGCTTCCTTCCATTTTTTTTTCTCAGTGTAACAAGGAGTGTTGTGAATTCCAGAGAAATCTCAGGGTTTACTATAAGATATCAGCGCTTATGGTCCTAAGGAGTTTGCCTTGAAGAAAACTTATGTTGCCTTCTGGTCCTGGTTTACTCAAACAATAAAAGATATCAAGGCTTCTGAAGATAGATAATTGGATATTCTTGTTAGTGGGATACTGTTGTCATAGCGGCTAAGGTTATGGTTAGGCTCTACAATAAATACAAGAATCTGTTCACAGAGCTTGAAAGTGTACTCTGAAAGGTGATCTGAGCAAGGGATGCGCTACATATTTCCTTATTGAAATATTTTCTGGACCTAATCAGTGATCCACCTGTAAGAGGGAAGGGGCACAATGGACTATTTTGGCTTTGGGGCCTTTTTTTTCTCTACAGCAGCCTAATGATGCTGAATGGGCCATCCCAAATAACTAGCTCCTGGAAGCTAAAGCAATTCGTGAAGCTTCTCAGAAATGTTTGTGGAAACCTTGGGTAGATGTGGAAATAAATATGAGGAAAGACGCAGCCTCTTATTATTTCATATATTATTTATATCCATAGTATATGAAATTGATTTGTATGGTGTCATAATTACTCGTTTGTGCTACGTTCATTAAATGGAAAAAAGCATAACTGAAATGTAAAGATGGGAGATGGACCTTGGGTAACAATTTTCCTTCCTGGCTTTTGGGACTCCATTTATATTCGGGCAGGAGATCAGAGATAGATTTGGCCTTTCATATTACCAAGTCTGAGAAGTCTTGACATGAATTATAAGTCAGCTCTCTGATTCTCTAAATTGTTAACTGCTGTTGTATTTCTCAAAGATGGATGATATGTAGTGAATGCCTCTGTTGTTATGGGTAGTAGTATGTAGTACAGTATATGTATATATATGTACAGGTATATATATGTATATGTAGTATGTAGTAGTATGATACTGTTACTGGTGTTCAAATAATCATTGCTACGTTTCAGGATTAACACATCATAATAAGTGGTTATAAAAAACCCAACAAACCACTTTTTAAACTTCCCTTGTACTATTCCTAGGAACTAATTCTATCCTGATTCACAGCTGGAAAGATCAACCAGGGAACTGAATATTTGTAAACAAATAGATATGAGGAAAAGTTTAAAAAATCTTGAGGACAAAACTTTGTGAAGTTGTAGACTGTCCTCTTTAGGACGTCATACATTGTTGGGCACTTCTGATATACTTGAAAATTTGGCGCTGTGTTTCATTCTTGTAGGAGTGTTCATTTGTACGGTGCACCAGGATGTCAATGTGTTGGAAAGCTGTTCTGATTACTGTACTGGTAGTATTGACTGACTGGGATCAATAATGGTGCAATCAAATATACTACAAGCACTGCTTACCCTTCAGCTTTGCATCTGACTTTTGGCAAAATGGGAGCATTTCACTTTCTGAAATGTTCACTTTCGTTGCCTTTCATTCTCAGCTAATGCTGCTTCTGCTTTCCTCCTGGATTTCAATGTCAGCTATGATACACCTCTAAAACAAGTTTGAATCCTGCTTTGTAAACATTTATAGATGTTTATAAATTGGCCCCAACATTTCCTGTTGTCTCTGTGTGTTAATAGAGTAATTTCTGATCCCCTCCAGTTCATCAATATACATTCACATAAATTCATGTGGCAGTTTAGAAGCAATTAAAATTTATAAGCCACAAGTAGTGAGTGAAATTCTAAGGATTAATTTACTCACTGAAGTATTAATCTGTGTAATGTAGTAGGTTATCCTTCAGTAAACCTGGTTATATGGAGATAGGGAGATAGATTTCCTTGCATGTTTTACTGTAAATGCAGTAATTGGTCCCACTGGGCTGTTGAGCTTGAATGGTTACAGCCAGCAGTACCACTGCAGCCTTGGTGTGAACCCTGGGAGCGAGAACCAAGTTGTGTTTATCTAGCAGCATCCAGACTGCTTTGCGCTCCCTGCTCAGACTTGGAGATCAGGAAAAAAAATCAAATTAATAAAATTAATCAAACTTGAAAACAAAGAAAATCCTTGATGTGCACATCAGAAAGTACAACCTCTTCTCTTTACCTTGCCCAAACCTCTGCTTTTAAAGAAGCGATGGAGAAGGGGTTGGAAAAGGGCAGCAGCCATCAGAAATTGCATAATACATTTGGCAGAAGCCACTTCCTCCATAAGGCTTGTGATTAGGATCCTTTTACACTTGGAAAACCTAATTGATCAAGCCTAGCAAATCTGACTTTTGTTAATGGGTTTTTAACTATCATTTATTCAACTAATGATCTTGCTGATAGGGAGCAGGGACAGAAAGAGATTGTGGCTTATGAAGGCCCACAGGAAAAGCTAGCGTATGATCCAATGTTTTAATTTAGAGCCTGTCCCTTCTGCTTCAAGATGTGCTTCCTTTCATCAACTTCTGCCGCCTTCTTCAGTTATTAACTGTGAGCTTGCAATGGTAAACCCACTGGAACTCATGTGTGTTTAAAAAAAATATAAGCTGGGCAAAAAATGGTGACAAGGGAGTCTGGAAAGATTTTTAATTTTTTTTTTTGTCTGCTGGAAAGACCCAGTCAAGGAAAGCAAATGAATAAATATGCTGTAGGAACTTGTATCTTGGGAGCACTGAGCTTTCAGGATTGAGTTGCATTAAAAGTCCCTCTTATAAAAGAGGCTAAGCCTGGTGTTCTGCCCTGTCTTCATTGCTGTTTCTGGCTGCGGTTTGGAAAGCCAGCATCCTTGTTGCCTCACTTTATTGGCTTTATCTGCCATATTCCCTCTGACAGGGATGATGCTGAAAGACCTAAACCTGCTGAATTGCCCTTATCTGGATGACATGTGAACTATCCCTGCCCAGTCTCATAGTCCTAGTCCTTGTGTTTGTCAGTTCACGTGGAGCAGAAATACAGCTGTAAATAAAAGGTAAAATGGCTTTCTGCAGCTAACTCCATGACAGCTGGGAGCAGATTACAAGTTCTTGGTGAGCCCTGCCCTGTTTCCTAAGCTGTGCCTCCTTCCAAACCCTTCTTCCCAGCCCCCAAATGTCAGGTCCTTGGGGAACTGTCTGTCCCTTCAACAAGCTGAATCTCAAAGGAGGCAAAAATCAGTGGCTGCTGGGCTTACCAGTCACTCACAGTCAGAGGAAAAAGTCTTGTTAGTGATGCATATCAAGAAAGTGGGCAAGAACTTGTTGATTTGACCTCTTTTCAGGACCAACACTGGAACAGAGCCCAGAATAAAGGTGTAGGATTTAAGGATTTTTGAACTGAAATAATGCCACTGTACACTCACTGAAAGACCCTTATTAATGCTGTCTGACCCTAAAAAGTTTTAAGAATAGTGAAAACAAGGTCATATAAAACAGAAGTCCTTTTTGGGGAAAAAACCAGCAGCTTGAAAACATGTATCAAAGAATCTCCTGTTAAGAATGGAAATTACATGTTGGGTTTCATATATATATATATGGTAGAATTAGTAACTTCTGTGCCAATCAGATTCTGGTATTTAACAATATTTTGTTTCATGCTGTAGTGGGTTGACCCTGGCTGGATGCCAGGTGCCCTCCAAAGCTGCTCTCTCTCCCCTTCTCAGCTAGACAGGACAGAAAATATAGCAAAAGCTAATAGGTTGAGATAACCACTCACTGATTAGTGTCATGGAGAAAACAGACCCAACTTGGGGAAAACTGATTTATTGCCAGTCAGAGCAGAGTAGGGTAAGGAGAAAATAAAAATGGAATATTCCAATGCCTTCCCTCACCTGTGTCATCGTCCTGGGCTTGGCGTTACCCCTGATTTTCTCTGCCTCTAAACTGAATTGTTTTTCTCACTTACTCTCCCTCCTCTTTCCAGCCGCATTGTCCATTTGCCCTCTCCTTTCCCTTTTTGGATGTGCTAACTCAGAGGTGCTACCTGTGCTGTCTCGCAGCTGGCTGGCATTGGCTGTCAGACACAGGGGAAGCTCTCACAGCTTCTCCCAGCAGCCACTCTAGAGTCCCCATGCGACCAAAGCCTTGCCACACAAACACAATCATGTGGTACATTTTCAAGTAATTCGGGGGAAAGCTACCTTGTTTCACACTGTGCTATTTCTAAATTGCTAACAGTAATTTTTCCCCTTGCCTTCTTTCTCTCCAGTTACTGAAGCTTGCACACATCATATTTTTGTGTGCACTGTTTTCTAATTATCCTCTATGAGGTATTGCTGTTATATTCCTATAGAGAATAACAGAAGTTTGTAGAGATTCACAAAATGCATTTTAAAACCCTCCAATGAATGTGTGAATGTGGGGACAGCAGTGAATTTCTTTTTGTTTTAGCTTTTTAGATGCCTCCCTCCATTCAAATAGTGGCATTCAGGAGGAGGGGATTTGATTCTTATAATTCTGTTCCATGGTATTACTTTCCTGGGAGAGAGTCTGGTAAGAATTGTCTTCTCTAAAGGTCCCCATCATAAACACTAATGTTTGTTCTCACAGTTTTTGGTAATTTCTTAGTTCTTGTTGGTTTTCTTTTTAGTTACTCAAATTAAGTCACTTTTATAGATTTTTATATTGAGTATCAAAAAGGGATCCTCACCTGTTGGTAATAAAAATGGAAGGAAACTGCAAGTGTGCAAGTGCAAGTGTGAATACTGTGGACCTAATTTACTCTTGCAATTACTAAAATCACTATGTATCTGAATGAATCATATTTTTTGTCTTGATGACCTGAACTGAAATATTCTCTTACCAAGGAATTTCCAAGACACTTACTATGAAGTAAACTATGAAATGAAGATTGTTGCACTTCTAATGTTGAGCCTGAGTGATTGGTTGAGTTCTTCATTGGTGAATAACTTCATTTTTATCTGGTTTAGATTTTCACCCAGGCGTAGCAGGGTAAGGGACCCCGACTTTTAAGACCTTGGCTGGCCTTAAAGGTATTCACTGTGGATTAAGATGCAGGATGAGCTGGCTGATATCGGTCTTGGCAAACATTGCTCTAGATGCCAGGATGGGGAACACATAGAGTAATGAGCTCTAATCCTTGTTAATAATACAAATGAAAGATTCAGGCCAGCCAGCCTTGCTTGTTAGAAGAGCCTGATAAATCAAGCCTTACCTTTTTGGAAGCAAGTGCTGAAGATTGATTACTGCTTTTTGTCCACTGATGTCTGATTCCGATTTATTTTGTCTTGACCTTCCTTCCTCATGAGCTTCATTACACGTTATCAGACCTTCATGTGGCCTCTTGCATGTCAAAGAACTAGGTTGTCAGTCAGTATTTCTTCCTTTTTTTAGGTTGTAATTCCTATTGTGCCCCAGCACCAAGTCTGTGCTCACATTTGTGTGAGGAGGTGTTTGTTGCAGGCGTTGGTCTCTGTGTGTGTGTGTCCATTTGTTGAGGAGCTGACACCGCTGGTGCCCACAGTGTGAGCCATGTGCTCGCCCACACTGGGAAGGCTCTGAGATTCCGGGCTTTGCATGTAGCCATTGGTCAGTGCAACACTGGCAGGGCTCTAGAAGAAGAGTCATAACTTAGAAATTTCATATATGCTTTCCTTTTGATGAGAGAGATGCTCTAGGGCCTCTTCACCTTGCCCCAGGCCCCTTTCCAGCTGGCTTGTGCCTCCCAGCTGCAGGCTGGTGTTGAAGTACAGGAGCAGAGCACACCAATGCCCAAAGCTGCGGCAGTAAATTACCATTGCGATGCTTTTGCTGCTGTGTCCTTTGCTCTCCTGGGATGGAGAAGATGGTGCATTAACCAGCTGTTTGGGGCTCCTCTGCTGTCCCCTGGCTCTGCCTCGCTCAGCTGCTGCTCACAGGTTTGCTGCGAGGCGAGAGAGAAACCCTCGCAGCACTGTCAGACTCGGTGTGGTTCTGTGCTCCTGCAGTTTGGCTCCTCTGCCCATCTGCTGTAGGACACAGGTGGAGATCATACAGTACTTTGTACTGTGGTAACAAATGTCTTCTGGTATTTTGCATCTACCAAAGTAATTTAAGTGTGTGCACATGGGAAATTGTATCCATATAATTATCTTAACAAAAATGTCTTTGTAAAGGCTTTTTAATGAGATTTTTATAATAATTTCAAAGTACTCAAGCACAGTAGTCTTCATCTTTTGCAAATGGAATTCATACAACTGTATGCTCTGGTACCAGGCTTGTAGTGAAGGGGAGGGGAGGCGAGGCCAGCTTTGCTTCTAGCTCTTGTTTTTCAAGCTCGAGCTGCTTCTATTTATATCCACCAGAGAGTTTAAAGGCAGGCTTATTTTACAGGCTGGGTCATGAACTGCGGTACTAGATAGACCCATAGCTGCTGCTATTGGTGTTATTTCCCAGGTCCTCATTACTTGAATCATAGAGATCTAGCAACCTTTACTTTTTTCCTAATTGTCTAGGTGACTTCTGGAAAAAAACCCACAACAACAACAAAAAACCAAAAACAAACAAACAAAAAAACCCCCCCAAAAACCCCCTAAAAAAACCAAACCCCAACCTAAAGCTGGTTTGAGAGAAAGAAAGAAAGAATAAACTCCTGAAGCTGTGGTTCTTGATGAATGGTAATTAAAATGTGTACTTCATGTGAACAAATGACTTGGACTTGCTGCTTTAAGTCTGCATGCAGTGAAGAAATGAATATATTGCAGTGGGATTACTTCAAGAGTTCTGCTTCAAAAAAACCCACTTTGTATGTACCAATGAGTGTACTGTAACTTCTACCACAAGGCTCTACATAAAGCCTTTCAAAACTAGAGTTAACTTGAGTCAGATGCTGGTGTTGTAGTTCAATTCCTGTACTGCATGTAAAGTTAAAGTACAAATATGGCTACTGTAGAATGGTAGGGTACTTTGTCTTCTGTGGGGACTCCTGCATTTAGCCACTGTCAGCTTCCATCAGTCTTATCAGAAAATGGTACAATAAAGGTCTGGCACCTGAGCAAGTGCAGAATTCACAACATTTGAGCCTCAGGCTGCTAGTAGCCTCAGGCTCAAATGTCTTGCAATTGTAACAGTTTATAGATTTATTTGATTTGGTATATGCATAGGTAAGGAAAAGAGAATTTATTTACTTTTGACCTTTTTAATAAGATGCTGGAGAGGCCAAATGGCAAAATGGTGAAAGCTTTTTTCCATGGAAACCAAGGTATGGGTGTAGGCCTTTCCAGGCTCCCTGTGAAGGCCAAATCCTTGTGACCCTGATTGTCACCAACTAGTAACTCTAATTTGCCAGTGGGCTGCTGGCACACCTCTGTGCTGTAGGTTGCATGCTCTGTGATCCAGTTGGCTTAGGGGAAATCACATCCTGGGTGAGAAAAATGTGTCTGTGTTTGTGTGTGTGTGTGTCCTGAAGGGACCACAAACACAGTGAAGTGCTAGGAACAGTTTAAGCTGGTGGTTTTCAGTGGCATTTAAGCGTTATCAGTCAGTAGCTTCTATATTTGAGTAACTATTTATGTATATAAATTAACACCATTGCACTTGATCAGGTATTATGAATATTCATGAGTGGTGCTGGTTGGGAAAGGCATGAAGGATGCAGAGCTTCACATAGCTCAGGCTCATGCTCTTGACATATTCTCCTCGAACAGAAATACATTTGGGTAATGTATAAAACTGTCTTGTTTGCTGTTTGCTACATGGGACCTTCAAGCAGTCAGTCACACGTAACACAGGAATACTGTGCCACTCTGAGAGCTTGCAAATGAACTCTCTGAGGAAAGAGATACTCTGGCATCCAGCTTTCAATGACTCTTTAAATACTGCAAGTTGTAGCTCTACCCACCAAATCTGGAGTTCCCTGTGCATTGTGTTTCTGGTGAATCTTGGGTGCAGTTTGAGCTTGAGAAGTGAGATGTGTCCTTTGCAGTGCTGCCTGTGTGTCCCAGTGCTAGTCATGATTTCTTTGCTAAATCTTCTGTGGAGGGAATCACTACCCCATCTGCTCTTCAAGCTGTTTGTTTATTTTTAGGTTCATGCTGTACTTGGGCCCCTTCCCCTGCAGCAGGAACACGCTCTGCCTCTGTGACAGAGACCTAAAGCATAAGAATGACAGTACTGGTTCATACCAGGCAATGGCGACATCGTTCTTTCCCTTGACTGTTCTGTGTATTCTGATGGCCTGAAATGTTACCTTGCTCAGACAAAATAAATATGTGCTCTCATATAGGTCATGGTAAATACTTGGTTTTGTGCTTATTCAGGGAAACCCAGATTGATACCAGTCAGTAAGGTTTTGTTTTTTAACTTTTAAAAACCCTCTGTTGTGAGCAGACATAAGTGGACAACTTTCAATCTACTAGAAAAATGAATTAATACTTTGATTCTTGATATATTGGCAATCACAGGACCATATTTGTCTGCCTTTTTAATTCACTTCTGTAAACAGTAAGTATGCTGTTCTGATGTTCAACCTTTACAGCATGCTACATGGAAATAAACACGAATGTGTTGGAATCATAAGGATTTGTCATGTTTAGGTGTCAAACAATTGTCCAGTCTTAATCTCTTTGGGTATACGTTAAAAAAAAAAGAGAAAATTCTCATAGTCATACTACTTGGATTTATTATTGTTTTGGCATTATTATAGAAGGGCTAAATTCACTTTTCCGAACAACCTTAAGGAGACTGTGATGTAAATGTTAATTGTTTTTAAGTCCCCATTATGTGATTTGGTAATATTAATATTTAATGGAGTCAAAAGATTAATGCCACTGTTTATTTCTAAAAAAGGCAGAGATGCTGCAGGACAGCCTTTAGCTTTGCTAGTACAGAAAACATTACTGAGGAAAATATTCATACTTACAAATATTCCTTTCCTTTCCCTTGCCTCTCCTGAAATCTTTCTATTCTCTCATTCCTTATTCCTAAAAATAAGCCATAGGGCTCTAATAGAGACACTGATTAAATATGCTGCTCTGTAATTTATGCAAAAGTGAATCCCAACAGGAATCAGGGACTCTGAAAATCTGTTGTGAAATAATTATCCTGAATGACATTGTAGAAATGGTCCATGAAGATGTTGTCAATAATGCATTACATAAAATTTGTTTGAAATAAACCTTGAAAATTACATGATATTCATAGGAACCTGAAAGAATTATCAGTAAACAAATTTAATCAGCCTGATGTTATGCATACCACTCAACCTCTTATTATCTGATCATCTAGGTTTTAGAGTACCATGGGGAATTGAATGACAATTAATACTGAGAGCTGTAGGAGCTCATGTGGTGGTTGCAGGACTACCTTATTTTCTCAATTTTTGCTCATCTCTGTTTATCTGCATTAATTTCTCTCTGCCACAGTCTTCAGTAATGTCCACTGATAATGTCCTGGCTGCCGCTGCTGCACCTGTTTGCCTAACAAGAAGGCACTTGTAAACAAAGGAAGAACCCACTTGACAATGAAATTCTAATTTTTCCCACTTGTGGAGAAGTGTTTATACTAATGCCTAGACACTTCTGGTTGTGATACCCCATCACATTTTGATGTGGAAGTCAAACTCGGAAGTCAAGTCCAGAATAAACTATACACTAGATTATGGAGAGATTTTTTTGATGCTTCTTTCAGGAAAAGGCAGGACCATGATCAACTCCACTGCGCATAAGGTCAGATGAGGTGATGTCCACTGCTGATTGCTGAAGTCTGTAGAAATTTTGCCACTGACTTCACAAGGAGAAATAGGACTAGAATTTGATTCATCTGAACTCTGTTATATCAAGCTACTGCTTACATATGGCGAGTTTTCTGTAAGGGAAAAATCAATATGCAAGAGGACTTGACAGGGGTTTCAAATCTTCCTTTCAGTAAATGGGAAAACAGTGCAGACTTCATTGGTGTCTTTCTTATTTGAGGTCATTGGTTACACATGTGCTAGCCTCTAGGACAGAGCTGTAGTATTCACTTTCAGCTTTACACGTGCATTGCTTAAAGGGATTTTCTGTTCTGGGAATGTGTTGGGATGAAATAATTTGATATTAGAACTGTGCAATGATATACCTGTTCAAGACAGTGTTTCATTCAATCCATGAGTTTGGAATGTACAGGTGAGAATGCTGCTAAGGAAAGCAGAATCCTTTCCCAGAGAAGCCGTAAGTTTTTTATGAGAATTTTTTCCTTCAGACTGTTTTATGTCAAGATGGCAGAAGTGCAGCCAGATGCAATTTTAAAAGAGCTTGAAGATCAGCAGGAAGCAAATCAGCTATCATACAATATTTTCTAACTTTGCCCAAAGATTCTGTCTAATGTGTAGGCAAATCACAATCAAAATTACTTCTACAACTGTAGATGATGGATTTGTGATTTTTGTAATAAAGGGCAAGTACTTTATTATGACGTTAGCAAGATGTGTTCTAGTAATTCTTTTGGGTCTTGAAATATTTTTCTGTGTCATTAAGATCACCACAAAGTGTACAGACTATATTGAGTTTAGAAGATGTCATATGATCATTTGAAATACCTTTTCTTGATGGTAGGCTTGTGAAGGAACTTAGGATGGAAAGAGAAATACCTTTATCTGTGATGCTTAGCTTGCTGAAGCAGGATAGTATATGTTAAATGGAGCGCCTGTCCATATTGCATGTCAATGTGTACTACTCTGGAGAATATTGATCAAAACAATATCTGCTTCACAAAATCTTCTATTTCAGATCTTTTATTTGGTTCTATTTTTTGTTTTCCATGTTCAGTAGTTTTACTTTTGCATCACCTTAGCTGAGCCATGGAAATTTGGAATGAAAATTAAATACTCAAGCAGAATACCTATTTTCCTGTTCTTAGAACACTGAAGAAAATTCATGACATTATATTCATTTAAAAAGAAATACATTACTTCAGGCCTGAAATCAATTAAATTGTGAAGCAGAAGATAACATTTATTACTCAGATAAAAATGTCTTAACCTGTCTCTCTGAGGGATGATGACAGAGGCCAACCAGCTGGTAGCAGGAAGAGATGTGATTTAGGTCTAGTATAACTGTATCTATTTGAAGTGATGTCTTTGCTTATCTGAGACAGATTCATATTAGCAGTGATATTATTTAGTGTAGTCCACTTCCAGGTCTTGCTAATACAGCCTTTGTATTAGTAAGAAGGGAGAGATAGGATGGGGTTACAAGCATTTAGGACTAGTGCACTAATGTACCATCACCAGAACGATTTGGTAGGTTTTAAGGGAGTCTTTTGTATTTTATTATTTCTCAGTTATGCATGGAGAAGAGAGTTAAAACACATTTAGAATCAAGAATGCTGGATGTCACCCAAGATGGATAAACATAACTTTGAAGAAGAGAAAAATTGTGGTTTGAATTACAAGCCTTTTCTTTCTCATATATCTGTATTGAAATCAAGCAACAAATTAGTGCTGGGTTGTTTTGATTCCACGCTGTGGGTGATCCATGTGCTTGGAGTTGAAAGTTGTTTGCAGCTCTTACTCTTGCCAGGAATATCAGTTAATGTTTGCTGGTATCCTTGCAGTAAGAAGTGGCATGGAAGTTTTCTTCACTTGATGCATGGGCTCTATTGTTAAAGATGAGACAGGAACGAAATCTCGAATAACTCCCTTTATTCAAGTGCTTTAATGAAACAATTGATCAAAGCCCTTTCTATGATCATTGAGGTTGATAGGTCAGTACCTGTGGAGATGATAAGGACCACAATTTGCAAGTAAGTTGTATGACTTACAATGTCTGCAATTTTTTTATTCCCAGCTGAAGTGCTGCCTACAGAAATAATGTGAAATAAGGTGCTCCTATCTTGTCGCTGTTCAGTTTTCGTGGTGTGCTGTTAGAATCAGTTCCCTTGCTGAGGAAAGTAACTGTTTTAAACCACCTAAATTAACTATCCTTTCTCAGAAGTACTAACAAAAAAATAAATTTCTTGGCAGTGAAGATGTCAAGACAGACACATAGATGAGGTTTCTTACTTTTTCCACATGAGTAGGAGAAACTGTGATTTTAATCCCAATTAAGATCCGGGACAGGCCATTTAGCTAAGTTGTTCTGTGTGAATTGCTTAAAATTGAAACTCCACTCACTCATCAGGCGCCATTTAGGAATATGTTGTCTGGTGATTAACCTCTGGAATGTCTAGTATTAGTATTATTTCTTAGTTAGAAAGCACAAGTCTTAGACTAGGTATCCAGACTCCTCTCACCCTGACAGTACTTTGCTCGTCAGAGACACTTTTTATTACCTTGTTACTTCATGAAGTTAATAAGACTTGGCACCTGTGGCACAAGGGTGAATGAGAAGGACCTACTATCAAAGTCATGGTTCACTATTGCATGAAACCTGAACATGATATCCTATTGCAGCGTGTGGTTAAACATATCTGAAATGTTTGGTTTTGATATGGGAGCGAGGTGGAAATAGTGTTTGAAGCAGAACAGTGTCATCTTCCAGTTTTAAAAATTAATCTTTCTTTTATTGAATTTTTTTCTCCTTTTTTTCCCCGTGTTAGCAATGCCACCTTCCTCATCCAATTTTATGCATGCTTCCTACATACACATTTTGCCAGCCATCAAAAGGGAGGAGAAGAATTTCAGATACTGACAGGCATTCAGGTATTCTATTCTTCAGTTTCTCTGGACTTGACTAAGCCCTTTTGTCTCCCAGTCTTTGATACCACTGTCAGTTGGCCTTCCTGCTCCATTACCTTCTATTTGACATCCTGAAGCTTTCACCCTCCTCCAAACTGTCATTAGTCTTTCCTGTAATTTCTCTCTGACCTTCCCTTTGGGAAATAACTGAATACAGCAATATGTCCTCTGAGTGAATATGTCAATTTCTCAAGGTGTATCTGTCACTACCTTGGGTATCATTCAGGTACAAGGCCTTTGGTCATCTTGGACTTTTGTTTCTCTCTCTTCTGTGATTGTTCTAATTACCATTGTCAGGATTGGACAGCTGAAGAACCAGGAGCCAGGTTTTGTATGTCGTGGGTTGCCTTTGCCTCAGAAGGGCTGTTAGCTTGGTGTGTTCTGCCCATCAGTCACCAGCCCAGCAACTTCCCCCAAACGCACTCTGCTCACCTTTGGATCTGAGAGCTCACCCATGCACCAGGTTAGGTCCTGACACACGGGCTTTTGAGGGCAAGCTGCTGTTATGGCTGAGATCAAATTACAAGCCCAGGGAGATGAGGGATGAGTGAACCTGCATTTTAAAAAGTCAAACTTTCAGGCTGTGAGGTAGTGCCATCACTTGGGGATGTGATTGGAGCTTATCTGGTTATGCAGATTAACTTGTTGCTTATCGATTCCTGTGTTTGTCCATATGTGTTTGTTCTTGTTTTAATCTTATAAAATAACATGTGAAATTGGAACTGGCTTCATGCTTTATATTTTTGTCAGACCTATTTATACACATCTTTTAGTAATCAACTGAAACTTAATGCATTCACTGTGACATAGTCAGGGAAAGCATTGTCTTTTTCTCACAATGTACTTGAGAGTCCAAAGTAAATACTATTCCGGCAGTCATAGCTGATCCATTCCATGAAAGCTGTGATAATCAAACTTGTTGATGCAGGCCTAAACTATTCAGCAAATTCGTGTTATTAGCTGACCTCTGAACACAAGAGCAAGCCAAAATATATGTAAATTCGTAGAAATGCTATCCATGATTACTCAGCCTGTAATATTTCTCCAGCAACTGTATGTTGTTGTTTCTTGTGTTCTCTGACCCAAGTAGAAAAAGTCAGAGCATTCTCTGTCTGCCTTAAAATAACTACTGCAGTCACCTGTGAGGCAGCTACATCTGAGTGGTGGGTAGAAGTGTTTAATGTATACATACTGAATATTAGCATTAAATTTGTATGTCTGAATGTCAGACTACATACACATACATTTAGGTAATAAACATAAATATGTGTAAAATTGGACACACTCACATGAAACCTAATCCTATAAGCACTTACTATGCTTCAGTTTATCTGTGAAATTGAGTAAAATCTCAGTAGTAGAAACCTAAGTTTTTTTTATGAAGGCTTGCAGCATCTGTCCATGAGTTTTGAGGAGATGCTCAATGCTTTTGAGGGATGACTGCGCTGAGCACAGGAAGTTAATGCAGCCAGTGGTAATAAATGCAATAATTGGCTATTGTCTCCATTATCATTGAAACAAGGTTGTTTGTACCTTTCACATATGTGTATATCCAGTTAAAAGTAGCCACAGAATAAGAACAAGCATCCCATTTCTTCCACTTTAGTTAATCATGATTGTTGTCTGATAACTCAGATGTCATGACCCTTTATGTCATTTGAACTTGTCGACTGCAAGCACAAATAATGTAGCAGAGTTGGCATGCTTTACTCCTGATTCACTTGGTTCTTTTCTAAAAACATTGCTTATGTGTCAGTTGTACCACTTTGCATTTTAAGAAGAGATGGCTAAAACATGTAAGTGCTTCAACCAAATACACAAGTCTTGAGCATTTTCCTACTGGCACTGGCAGTAACTCTATGAGAGAACTTTGGGGATGAGAGCTATGTTCTCGGTCAAAACTAAACTACTGTATGTAGTAAACTTAGTAAACTTACAGTCCTGTGTAAGAATTGAATAGATAAAGTGTTTTTCTTTGGGAGAACAGAAACTTCAAGTGCCACTTCAGGAAAACATGATGGTATTGGATGTGGAAATATCATGGTATTGTTTTATTGGCAACTAAATTCCAAACTGGCAGGGATGTACGAAGCCTCGATTATGAAACGGTGCTTTTCTAATGCCATCTGTCAAAAGCATTCTCTTTATACCACAAAGTGTGTACTTTTGGATTAAAAAATTATTTAAATAGAAGGAGTGGAGGTAAAGCACACCAAACCGTGCCTCTCTTTTTGACTCTTGCTGTCATTTGTGGAGTTTGCGATACAAACATTTGCATTTGCAAAAGCACACGAGGTGTGATGCTTCCTGGTTCTTGTGATATATTGTGACCAAAAGCATTAAATATTGATTGAGATATTCTTTATCTGAGAATGCTTGTGAAACCTGACACATGCATACAAATGTGTCATAATCCCTCCAAATTACTGGCTGTTGTAAATCATGCCCTGTAAATTAGAGAATCATTTAGATTGGAGAAGACCTTTAAGATCAGACCTACTGTCTACTCAGCACAAAACCATGTCCCTAAGTGCCACATCTACATGCTTTCTAAATACCTCCAGGGTGGTGATTCTACTGTGTCCCTGGACAGCCTCTTGCAATGCTTGATAACACTTTCGGTGAAGAAATGTTCCCCAATATCCAGTCTAACCTCTCATGATGCAACTTGAGGCCACTTCCTCTTGTTCTATCACCTGTTGAATGAATAATATAAAGCAATCCTACCAGTAAGAGGATTTTACAAGTGTTTGTGGAACTTCTTGCAAGGGTTTGGCCAGTTACCAGGTCAGGTTATTGTATTAGAATTATATATGATCACTTTATTTATGGTTATTGTTTTTAGTACTTGAGAAATTTGCTACCAACTGAACTTCTGGTAAAGTATTTTTATACTGATGAGTAGTACTTGGTTTCCCTACCAGATGTAGGATGCTCAAGCTAAAAAAAAAAAAAAAAATAGTGTACTTGTTAAGGTGAAAAAAGGCAAGCTGGAAAAAGGTGCAACAGCCAAGAAAGTGGGTGCAGACATGCAGCATGCCTTGCCTCTAATTTCAGATCCCAGCAGGGAGATGAAACGTCCAGGGAGTTAAACTGAACTTGAAGGCTTACTGTAAATAGCACTTGGGTAGGATGTATTTTATTATGGTACAATGAAAACAAAATTAATATCTCCTAGAAATTAGGACTCCTTGTGCTTTGGGGCAAAATAAAGACACTGGAGGAATTAAAACCTGGTTGTAGTGATTGGAGATAGTATCAGTCTGATTCTGATCTGCAACACAGTTCTTAAACTAATAGTTTGAAAATCCTCTTTCAGGCTTGTTTTTCTTGTACAGATTCAAAAGCAGGGACAGATTGTGTACAGTCTTTATTAAACCCCAAAAGCTGAGTGTCCCATATCTCACTGTGGTATGGATGAAATCTGTGCCTTATTCATGCTCTTGTAGGAGGAAAGAGAAACTTAAGTTACGTACCTGGGAAAGAGAGAATGTAAGGATAAAAATCACTAACATACTCTGAAATGCAGTGACTCCAAGTGCTTTAGAGATGGTATGTGATTGAATGGTGTTTTTATCATCTAGCTTGCTACTCTGCATGAAAAATATTTCTGTATATAATGTTTATTACATAATCAAATATACATAGCCACACTGGTCTGAATATATATTTGTATGAAACTCATTTGAGCTGTTAGTGATAGTAACTATATTTTTAATTTAATTAAACCCAGTCTGTATAATTAGTAGCTTTTGCTGGGATTTTCCACAAGATGGTGTCAGGACTGAGAAATATTGCAGGTGAAACATGTGTAAAGATGTAAATCTTTCTTCGAACTCCCATATTACATATCCTCTCCAGACGTTCTCTCAAATATGAACTGTAATTGGATTCCTTGGTTGTGCCTTTTGGAGGAAGGAGTATGTTAGATTAATGGTACTTTTTAAACTAGAGTGCATCAGGAGCAACTCTGAAGACTTCCAAATGCAACACCCTTTAGTGAAAACAGTGACTGGGTAGAAGAGCAACTAGATTGCTAGTGTGGGTTTGCTTGTCTCTTTCTACTTGAATGACAATTCCACTGATCTTGTTCTCTTTCCCTCTCTGTCAATAGCACTAAGTAAGTGTTTTTGCTTCAAGACGAAGTTGAGAGACTGAAAATCCTTTATCTTCACTCACAGGCACTGTAGGACAATAATCCACTACCAAGTTAAAGCAAGTGGAGGGAAAGGTTGAGTCAGGTTTCATGAAGAGTGAGGTAAAGCTAGCATGTTAAAACTGGGAAACAGAATGGAGTGAGAACCATCATCAACAACAAACACTGCCCAACAGAGTATATAGGAATTGCAGGAAAAATTATCAATAAAAGGGTAAGAAAGCTGTTGAGGCAGAAAAAAAAAAAGAAAATGAGTTATAAATAAGGATTTAGGAAGGGTGGGGTGTTAGAATAAAAATTGCCTAATAATGATTGGATTTATTTTCTGTTACTAAGTTCAAAGTACGTGAATTACTTGGTGTGGTGTGTGTGGGATGGTAGAAAAATAGAAATAACAAGTGTTGTCTGACTTCCAATTAGTATTGCCTGTTTTGACTATTTCCTGCAATGCATCAAGTTCCTGATTAGGCAAGTACACTGCTGTTAAAAATAGCTGAAGATTTGTTCAATTTCCCACTAGGTATAAGGGGTAACCATTTTTACCTTCAGAATTGTTTAGAAACACTTGTTTTGGAAACAATAATCTCCACTTCTCATGATAGGCTCTGGAGGAAAGCCATTTGTGAATCTAGCAGTGCTTTGGGAATTGTGTGAGCCCCAGCACAGAAAATGTGCATCACCATGGACTCCATGATCTCACAGAAGCTGGCAAGAGAATTCTGATGCTTAAAAACATGTCTGTTTTAGTGTCTTGCTCAGCATCTTGCTGACCTGGCATCCTGGTTCATTCCCACAGGTTGCTCTGATTCACTAAATAAAAAAATTATAAGATGAATAGTAGAGCAAAGTAAATAGTTGTCTTGTATCTTGGTGGTGTCATTGTATACAACAAAGCTGTAGGAGGAATAAATGCTTTATGAAAAGGATAATAATATTTCTAAAGCACCAGAAGTCTGTAATGCCTGAGAAAATGAGTGCTTACATAGGGAATGACAAAATAGTTGGTAGTTGAAATTCACTCCTGCCTCTCAAATGTCAGGTTTGATGCTCGCTGCTATCAACTGTTCTGGCTTTATTTTGTGATTAAAAAAAGATGGGAGTCTGAACTTTTTAGGTAAACATAAGCTCTCTGGTTCTAACATTTCATAATAAAAGTACCAAAAAAGTACATCTTTAAAGCTGAAATGTAAGCTGACAAATTGAACCACAATATTGTCAAAATTAGTCTTGGGGGTCTTTGATCTTGATCTGGATTGATGACTTTGAAATGTGGGATCTTCCAATCCAGCCTGACAGGGAAATCTTTTTATGCACCTGTGGTTCACTTAACAAATAAGAATCTTTTCTGTGAAATATGCTATTTCTGATGCACATTCTCAATAGAATTGGAATGCAAAAGTAACTGAGAATGGCCCCTCTTGTCCCCCTCTCCATGTCCATACCTGCTTAAGCCTCTGCTCTAGGCTGAAGGCCCAAGCTCTGCACTGTCTTTGAGTGAAATTTTTGGAAGCCTGAGGATGGAATGTTTTTATCAACCCGAATTATGTTAAAAAATTCTACAATCTTACTAAAAAAAAAGCTAAAAGTCTGTGGTCTAGTGACTAAGACCTTGTCTGGCATGCAGGAAGAATGTGAATTCAACTCCAGAATTGGTGTATGTATTATATCTTCATGGAAAAGGAGTTGCTAATCTGCTTGTTATCTACAGATGGTTCTGTCTGTTCCTGTTTCTGTTTGTAAAAACATTTCAAAAGGTCCTGGAGCTGATCAAAGACAGAAGAAATCAAGTGAAAGGGACCCAGAATTTTTGGCAAAATGCATTCTGTTACCACAGTTAGCCCTTCTGGCAATACTGGATTTCCTGGTTTAGAGCTATGCTGGACTTGCTGTTCCCATCACTGCTGATAAATCCATTGTTCCTGAGGGCCAACAACTTGCAATCTCTCATGATTATTACATTCTCTATTGAGTTTTCAGAGATGATTTAGACGTACATACAAATTCTCTTAAGTTATTAGTCTATGTACTTGCGTTCCACTGTAAATTTTCTACACCAACTTTGTACTGTGCAGCTGTGAGGGAATTTGTTTACCTATGAGTTAAAAATAATTCTCTTTCCTCTGCTGCTAAATTGCTGTGAGTGAGAACTTGGATAATGTATGGGTTTAAACAAAATGGGGTAAGGTGTCAAAATATCCCAGTGGTACAGAAGAAGTTAACTTGATTTCCTCTATTTTGCAACTGCACTGCCACAGAAGTTGGTTCAGTGCTGCTGCTGCCCGGTGGCTACCTGGGATGGGGCTGCAGTTGAGCTGCCAGACTAATCTCTGTTTTCAGGGCAAATCTCAGACTTGTTTGCTGTCTTGAAACTGGTACTTTAGCAGTGCTAAAACCCCACATTGTCTCCTGCATCCAAGGCGCACCTAAGAGGAGTGTAATGTTGAGTTTCACAATAGTTCAGTCTGTCCTGGAGAATCATTTTTGCCCCTCAAATGGTGGAGGGCCAGTGAGTTTTTGCGTGAGATGCAGAGGTTTTTGCCACTTGGTATATAGCAAGTGAGATGGTAAAACCTGGGGGAGGGTATTAAGACAGAGAGAAAAAGCTCCAAGTATCTCTTGACAGATGGTGCTTGAAAATGAGTATCTCTTTGGCACCATGAGTGCTCCCTGAGGGGTTCTTCATTCTCCAATTCTTTCCTTTTCTTTTTTCCCTTCGCTTGCTCCCTGACACTTCCCTTCATTTGCTGTAATTTAAATGAAAGCGCAGAAAAGGCATATTTGGTTTTAATATGTAAAGAGCTACTCCTGGGTTTGAAGCAGCCATTTAACATGCAGGTTGAGTGAGAAGAGAAATGGAGGCTGGGGCTTCTGGCTGTCAGTTCCTGCCACAGCAGTCGCTGCCATTGCTTGGCTGCTATCAAAGATTCATCAGGGGGGAAGTCGCTGCTTTGCAGACAAAAATAACAGATGGTCGTTCGTGTTTGCCTTACTCCGGGGGCCTCGCCACAATTCACGAGGTCCAAGAGAATTTGAATTACTGGGGGTGGTTGCTTTCTCTGTGTGTGTTCATGCATATTTGAACAGATTTTTTGTTTTTGGATTTTATAAACTTGCTAATGAATTTAATGATGAACCTATAGATTTCCTGAGATGCTTACACGATGTGTTGGTTTTGAAGTGAGTTTTAATTAAATTTTCCAGCACTCATCCACAATTTAGCACTGTTGTGTTGCAAAACAAGCTTCTTGCCACAGGTGGCAGGGCATGGATGTGACTCAGAAAAAAAGCTCTCCCTGCTGCCAACCCAAATAAACATGGTTCATTTTGGAAAAATACTGATCACATTTTTGTCTCCAGCAAACTAAATACTGTATAGACAAAATAAATCTCTGTTTCAGTAGAAGGTAAGTAGAGTAGAATAGGATAATTAAGTTTTGAAATATCTTTTTTTAATATCCTTAAAGTTAAATATTTTTTTCCTTGAAACTAACTGGCTTAATCTTTATTGAGAAGTTCTGTTACTTAAAACTTAACATTAAACTCATCCTACGTCAAATACTGTGTATGGCCAAGGAATGTGACCTTTAGCTTTTTTAAGTTTTTAAAATATTACTGCTTCCAATTAAGAGTCTCATTTGGTCTTTAGACTTCTTATGTTTAAAAACCAATCATTGTTAGAGTGTATACGTGAGTGTGCAGTCAGTGTGTTTATATTGATCAAGCACAAAGCTTATGATGCAGAAGCTCTGGTGAGAAGTCAAGCACGGATTTAGACCCAGTCTATTGCTTGGTTCCAGAAGGATTCTGTCTGAGACTGAAAAACCATCCACAGATGTATGTGGCCAACTTGTGTGCACCATGCTGGCAGTACATGTTTGGTACCCACACACGGGTGGGTGTGGTGGTCACGTGTAGGACACATCTCATACTGAGGTGCTGTGTGCCAAGACAGTGGTTCTTCTCACTTAATTTAATGTCTGAAGAACACTCAGCAATGGTTGGTAATCACAGAATATGCTGAAATTGGAAGGATTGAGTTGGGCTTGTGGCCCTGCACAGTACTATGCCCAAGAGTCACACCTTGTGCCTGGGAGTACTGTCCAAACACTCCTTGAACTCGGTCAGGTTTGGTTAAAACCCTACACCAAAAACTTCAATTTGTTGTTACCAAACAACAGCAATAAGGCTCTGTAGCCTGTTTGTATTCTGTGGGTCTTGACTCTGTTTGTCTCTTTTTACAAACAGTCACCTGGATCTGGGAACTGTTCAGAGAAAGTTGTATGAGCGAGTCCAATATATAGCGTACTGCAGGCTTTGGGTGAGATGATTTCTTCTCTCAAATGGCCAGTGTGGCCTCAACTGGCCACCCCACTTGCTTCCTTCACAGCAGAAGAGGAGATAAATGCATAGATAACTGGGTGGTCGTTGGCATGCTTGATTTTAGGAGTGAATTTCTTGTTAATATAGAGGCTATTCAAGCATGACTGAAAATCTATGTAAATTGGCTTAGATTCTTTAGTATGGCTGGCTGATTCTCAAGTGAATTTTGCTAGATGAACTGTGTAATCAAGTTGTACTATAAAGCTGTGAGATGTGTACTCTGTGTATAGATGTTTGGTAAATGGAAGTTATTACTGTAATTTTGAACTTGGTAGACCTTTTAATGTCAGAAGGAGAAAAAAGCCAGTTCTGTGGTGGTTGTTGTGATGATGGCCAAGATAATCTATCAACAAAGGTCCTTGGGTTTTAATTTTAGATATGTAGAAGCATGGGCAACTGGTAAAATATTTGTTTTGCTAGTCAAGCTTTCTGAACTCTATGAACAGACAAATTAGGAGACAACACAAAATAGCAGAATTGAAGGCTTGTTTGCCCAGTGATGAAATTACAGCTCTTCATAACAATGCTGATATACTTAGGGTTTTCTCAGTAATCCTGCTCTAAATCCTGCTCTGGCTCACACACAGTGATGGCCAAATGGAAAAATGTGATTAACGGTTAGACTGATGCTTTGTAGCAGTTAAAAAGTTGGATATTTCAACAAGTATTTTCTGGCAAAATACTAGTTTTGGTTTTTACGTGACTACTTAGAAACTTTCCAAACTCTTATGTTGAAGAAAAAAAAATTACTAACATCCTGAATCTCAGACAAATTCAAGTAACCTTGAGCATCAGTACTCATTTGATCCAAATATGAAGACATTAAAACACCCCACAGCATACAAGAATGTAGGTACAGTTTAAAATTCAGACACCTAAAATTCATGTCTCCCTTCAAATAAGGCGAACTTGCTTTTTTGTGTGTGTGTGGAAACCTTTCAATGAAATGCCTGGGTTTTAGTTTTTTTTTTTCTTTGCCCATGGAATAGTGGTTATTTTTTGATTCCTCTCCAGTTGGAAGATATACTAAAACTATCTGCACATAGATGATTCTTCACGCATTTCATCATCTTTTTCTAAGTAGTGTTGGCTGTCTTAGTATTTGAATGCTTGTATTTTGTGACCCTGAGATGAGGGGATTTTAAGTGTAGTTTGGTGTAACTTGGCTACTTATGCTGTGATTGGAGATTAATGCTTTGAGAGATCCTTTGTGAGTCTGCTGCCATCACTGGTTTGCTATTTAATTTTTTTCTTATCCTATGTAGAAAACAAACAACCCAAAACAAAACAAATAAATCCCACCCAAATCCCCCCCAAGAGGAAAAAAAAAAAGTTGATCTGTTCACAGAACTCAAATGAGGCAAACCAAATGTTTCTTGGGGGTAAGAAAACCCTTTATTGTTCATGCATTTTTGTCAGCCAGGTCTACAATTTCAGTCTTTTGAGGACACTATAGGAGGTGTTTGTGTATTGATGATAGACTGCTCTGGGTTCAAGTATCACTGAACAGTATTCATTGATATGCTACTCTGAGGTGGTATTTGACACAGTATATTTTGAGAAGTTCAATTTATTATGTTTATGACCTGAATGCACAGTGATGAAAGGGTCTGGCAGAAGTAGTTCAAGACTTTAAGCTCTTCTCTAGACCACCAGATGATTTCCAATGTGCTAACAAGGATAGGTGGATTAGCAAGTGGTTCATGCAGGAAAGCTTATGAGGTTCATTGGCAACTGAGTATATGAAACAGCAGGGGAGAAGTTAGGAGAGGCTGGGGTCTGGAAAAGAGTGATGGTGGGGTTCCTGACTCAATAAGGCTGCCTGATCCATGCTACACCTGCCTCTTTTGTTCCGTAATAATAGAAACTTTTTTATATCTATAGTTCATCAGTATGCCACTGCTGACGAATACTGTGAAGCTCTTTCTCCTTGCTTGTGAATGCTGGTGTCTATAAATTAATTGCCTAGTCATCTCTGGACTGCAGTTGTTACTGTTTAAATGCAGTTTTGTATAATAGTATTGCCTTTGCTTGTTTTATGTCCTCTGTTAGCAACTGAGACAGTAGTGAGATGTGCCCTAAACTGCCAATGATGCACCTTGGTGGGGTGGGCTGCAGATGGTGCAAATTTCCCTACCAGAGTTCCTCTGCTTTAGCTGGGCTGTCAGGGTGAGTTAAGCAGAAGAATTTGGTCAGTCCTGCCAGGTTGATTGTGATGGTACCTAAGTTGGTCAAAGGCACTAAATGAAATAGCTCTGCCAAATCCTTAACTGTTCGGGATCTGCCCATGCTCTATCTCCAGAAAGGCAAGTTTTAACCCTCTTACTTTTCAGAGGTTATTTTCTGGAGTCAAATGTAATTGATTTTGCTCTCTTCCCCAGCCATGTAACAGCAGTTCTTGAAAAGCATTGTGTAGATGTGGAAGCTTTACTTGGAGACACTATGAAAATTTAAGTCATAACAGGGTCGTAAGAGGTGCTGGTCTCTCAAGCTAACTTACAAACAGGAATATCTGACATGGTTAAAGCTGTACTGTCTGCCTGGTTTCTAGAATGTCTAGTGTATTTGAGATTGTTTAGATTACAAGACGTATTGTCTCGAAAATTTTCTGAATCATCTGATATGCAAGAGAGTACATTTGGAAATAGACAATGGTAATAAAGAGGCACAGTTTCTCTTCTAATTCAGCCATAAATACTGTTCTTAGCCTTAGTCTGCCATATGGGCACAAAGAACACGTGGGCTGAGGAAAAGTTTAATATGGAAAACAAAAGCTGCACACACAAGTAAAGCAAAACAAGGAATTAATTTTCCAACTCCCATGGGTAGGCAGGTGTTCAGTCATCTCCAGGAGAGCAGGGCCCCACCACACTTAAGTTGCGAAGACAAATGCCATCATTCCACGTGTCCCCCACTTCATCCCTCTTCCCTCCACTTTATCTACAGAGCATGATATCACATGGGCTGGAATATCCCTTTGGCCCCTTGGGGTCAGCTGTCCCTGCTGTGTCTCCTCCCAGCCTCCCATGCACCCCCAGGCTCCTCACCAGTGTGTCAGTACAGAAAGCAGAAAGGCCTTGGCTCTGGGCAAGCCCTGCTCAGCAACAACAAAAACATCTCTGTATTATTAACCCTGTGCTGTGCACAAATCCAAAACACGGTCCCATCGCAGACACTGAAGAAAATTAACCTTGCCCCAGCTGAAACCAGCATAGAAGTCTTCTAGGAAAAATAATCAAATTGGGCTATGGTTCCTCAGACCAGGTCTAGGGATGTGAAGTCTTATAGAACTTTGTGGTTACTGTTGAGATACATAAGGTCTGGTAAGGGTTACTCTGAAGATTTGTTGGATTTTTAGGGAGTTCTGGAATGGGCAGAGTTATCTAGGCTAGGATTGGATTTAATACAGCTAGCTGCTTCTGGGCTAGAGCTTGTTGGGTGGTTCAGATTGCTGAGATGACCCAAAAGGATGTGAGTTAGCAATATGAGGGAAATAAAGATGACATATGTGACCCATCTGGTTCAAGTGACTGGTACCTCTGTGCTGCATGGCCTGAATAAAGAAACTATGTAGACAGACAAGGTTGATGGTTATGAAAAGAGGCAGTTCCACATCTTTAGTGCCAAGTGCATTACTGCATAATTCAGTCCATGTACTGTACATTTCACTTCATTTCCCTTGTAAAGGGATTTATTGTTTGGCACAATAATTTTACTGCTGTCCTTGTCACAGCTTGGCCATTGGAATGCAATAAGGTGTGCTTGGAAGCAGGAAAAAGATTTATAGGAGATCAAAGCTACTCTGTACCCATCTATCGTAGACTCTATGATAGATCCTTGGAACTAGTCTGGTTTATAGCTGAGAAGGGAAGAAGTGAGAATGCCTTTTCAAATCAACACCTCACACAGCAGTACTTCTTAATGCATGTTACTCAGGTCATGAATTCTTGTAAGGAGAAGGTCTTTTAAGTGTGAAAAAATCTCTCCTCAGAAGTTCTTCTTGGTATTGCATATTGCCACGAGCTCAAATTTCCACTTACCCAACTCTTCCTGTAATCTTCAGGTTTTGCAGTAAATTTGGGCCAGTTAGTATGAGAACCCAGGTGTCTGAATGCAAAATAACCTAACAGCTCTTTTGAAGCACAGTTGGCAGTTGAAACTTACTGAGCTCCAACTTTGGAAAAAGCACAGTAGATCCCACAGTTGAAAACTTCATCATGCAAGAACTTTTAAGACCTAAAGGGTGCTTTTTCCAAGTGCTGAACACCTATTGGAAATACATTGTTGTTTTTCTCTTTGATGCAGTTTATGGAGATGCTTTTGTATCAGGTAAGAAAGCAGTGCTTGTGTTAGAGTTCATGGCTTCAGCTCTTTTCCTGCATTTGCCATAGACTAAAATGCAGCAGATCACAGGACAGTTTTTATACCATCTTATACTTCACAGAGGGCTTTTGCAAGGACCAAGTTCATTTAACGGTATTATAAAAGTACAGGCTGTTTCTTTAGATGGTGCATTGTTGTTTTGCACAGTAAGCTAAAATGATAGTTAAAAGTGATGGAAGGAGACTTGGGGAAGTGGCTTAAGGTTCTTGTGACCATAGTACTGAGATAATACTGTCTTGCAGTAATTCTAGGGTTTTACCTAAAGTTAATCAAGTTATGGCAATATTTTGATACTTCAGCACTTAGGAATAGGGGAGTAGTGTTCTTTCTTGGCTATTGTTCTCTTTGTCAGTAGTGATAGGCTGTTACATGCTTTGTGCACTGCTAGCAGCAGTGTTTTATGTATAAGTATATAAGTTTCTACAATTACTTTGATGGATTAATGCCATAAGTGCTTAAATTTCCCTCATTTTTTTTTCCTATTCCTGCCTTTTCAGCTGGCTCCATATATTCAACTTTGAGGTTGTATCTCTCTGACTTTGTTCAGTAAACAAGTGAGGAGATTAATTTGACTTATCCAGAGTGGCATTCAGCCATCTGTTCAACAGGATCCCTGGCTTGCAGAGTTACTTTTTGATTATATGGGTGGTTTGTTTTTCAGAGGAATTTTTTTGATAATAGGGAGCGTTTTACAGTAGGCAGTCTCATGTCTTTCTGTACTGTTAGAGAACTTGGAGGGAGGTGTATGGCAACAAGTATAAAGGAGTCAAGGCAGCACATAAAATGTCTCTAAGAACTTACAAGGTACAGAAGCATGAAGGAAAGTGAACAGGATTTCCTCAGAGGTAGATGGAAAATGGCTGAGGATTGGCGAGGACGGTTACATTGCTCAGCTATAATCCACAGCTGGATTCCCTATGGCCAGAGTAGTGCCTCTTATGTGGGAAAGAACTTTAAATCTCACTATGTTCAATTGCTGCTGGGGAGAGCAGAGGTAACCTGCCAGTTTTGAATGAGTGAGCTCAGGTGTTGGAAGCAATCGAGGCACAGAAGCACAGAGCATCAGACCTGCTGAGAGCGACCTTGCTTCAGGTACTAAACTGAAATACAGCTTCTCCTTATATTGCATTGTTATAAATGCAGGTTCATGTTTCCCTACTCTAAGACATTTGGTAGTTTAGACTAATCCTCAAGCACGTGCTTAATTAATCTACATGAGGGACCAGCAGCATGATGAACAGCCAAGAAGAAAGGAAAGCATTCTAGAGCAGTTGACATCATGTGGTGACCCATGTCTGTTCAAATAACTGTTTTTTTATGCTGCTGGCAAGGTCAGACACAGAGTGTGAACTAACCCATGGTTACTGAATTGGGAGCTCTTACCTGTACAGCAGTGATTCTGTGGTCTTGGTCATGGGTTAGTGACGCGGTACGAGCTCCAAGTGTGCTGCAGCGCAAGATGTCCAATGTGAACAGGTGGACAAGGGGAGAACATCAAATAGGGATGACCCTGTGTCTGTGTGCACAGTTTGCCAGTGCTGGAATGCTTCGCACTCAATCAAAATTTGCAATAGGATACTGAGGGAAGGAAGCAGAAAGAAAGAACTATGACTTAATTGAAGTCTGTTCTTCAGTGATTAAGGATATGTTTGGGTTGTCAGAAGGATCAAGCAGTGCCTTGGTGGCTATGTTGTGGTACCTCCACTTGAAGGCAATTATTCTAGAAAAATACCTATTTCATCTAAATAAGCATAGATAAGCTGAACCCAGAAAAATTCAAATTAAATGGGAAATTTTTGCTAGGTGAAGTTGATTAACTGTTGGATCAAAACGTCAAGAGAATTGTGGAGTCTGTTTGCCTTAATTCCCTCAGGTAGAGGCTAGAAAGTATAATTTGATCAAACAAGTTTCTGGCTAAAACACACAGGCAATTGGTTAACATTTTAAGTGCTATCTCAAGCAGGAAATTATATTACTCTCTAATGGCATTCTTTGGTTTTAGTATGTCTGATCAGCTGGTGGACAAAAGAACAGAACATTTTTCTCTGTCACTGGGAAATTAAAATTCATTAGAATTTGATCTGGAGAGCAAAATAATTTTTGTAGCTTTTCATTTAACGTTGTCTGCTGAAGAGAAACAGAATTTCTGTATTTCTGCAAAGACAGTCCTATTTCATGAAAAGCTAATGTCCAAGTGTCTTGTGTGTGCATGCATACTCCCTATTGTATTTTGAAAATGCATTTCAAGAAACAATTTTGTAGCAATGGATTGTTGCATATCTGATAGCTTAAGATCAGGAGGAGATGACTGAAGCTCCTTGGTGAAAGGTGTATGGTGTTTGTTTACCACCTACTGCTGTTCTTTTGAAACACATCTGTGAGCAGAATATTCTCAAGGGATGTTTGTAAAATAAGCCAGGAGACTGTCAGCCACTCAGCCTTTTCTCTGTATTCTGGTGAAAAAGTTAAATTTCCTCTGTGTTTTCCTATCCCTCTTGTAACATAAAAATAATCTGAATTCCACAACAATGCAGACAGCTGGGAACCTGGCAGCCCAAGTATCTTTCTATGAAGAAAATTGGACCTTGCAAAAATCTTCTCATGCTGGGAAACTCTGTTCATGCTGTCTTGCTGGAGTGCTGGGAGCCTCTTGCATGCTTTCGCATGCAAGTGTAGATAACATTTGCTTATTGTTAGAGAGTCTTTCCTTAAGTCCTCAGCTTTGTGCAGAATTTTCTAAGATGTTTCATCTTGCTGGCCTTAGAGGTTTTTATTGACTCTGACTTTATTGAAGCACAGAATGAGTAAACTTCTGCTTACATGTGATTCCTTCCTTGCTAGTGCTGCTTTCAGTAGCTTTTCTGCTCCTGCTTCAGGAATAGTCCCTCTTTTGAAGATTAACAGTGGAATTCTTCATAGGAAGTGAAAAAGCTGTTTCTTTAAAAGAAAACAAAATATCAAACAGTCATCTGATATCTTTTGTGGTGCCAGCTTTGATGGCACCTCCTGGCTGATTGAAATAACAATATGGGCATCTGAGCTTGAAAATCTTAATCTGGAGATCACTTTTCAACTCTGGGCTTAGTTACATGTAGGCTTTATACTGCATTTAATTTGAATTTCATTTTGTTAGCAAATTTCTGTTTGAAAATTATAAATTCCTCAAAAAGATTATCTCTGAACTTCTGAATTACTCCAGTTTTAAATATGGATCGTCTGCTTTATTGTAACCTTTATTATTGAAAGGTGACAACAAAGGATCTCTTTCCTTCATTCTGAATAAAATGGAAGTGTCTGCAATTATTTTCAGGTAGTGTTCTCTTAGGCAAATGATAAATTTAATTTACCCATGCTGTGTATCAGTGATGTTTTGTAACTTGCTGAGTAGTTTCTGAATTGAGGGTATGAAAAAAGCAAAACAAAAAGCCACAAGAACTAAACCAAAAAACCTGCCACAACTTCTTTCCCCCCCAAACAAACAAGCAAAAATTCTGAAAACCTTGATCTAGACTAGAAACACTGAAACTTACTAAAGTGCTGTGGGAAGCAGAGGATGCAAACCCAGAGGAGTGCAATTCCAGCTATTTGATGTCTAAGTCAGTACATGGCTATGTTTAAAAAAAAACCCTAGAAAAAATGCCCCAACTAAACAAGTGAATGAAATGAAATAAACCCCAAAGAGCAAACAAAATCCCCAGCACAACAGCATCACCAGCTGGCTCCACACAGTGTCCATGACATTGCCAGCTGCTGCGCACGGATCGTTTGTGGTCCATGGCTGCACTGGGCAGCTCCGTGTCCTGCTGCGGCCTGAGGGCAGCGGGCACTGCGCTCGGGGGTCCCACGGAGCCTGTGCCCGGCCCGGGCAGAGCAGTGTGAGCCAGGCCATGCCAGCAGCAGCAGGGGCAGAGACGGGCAGTGCAGGACAGGTGGGGGTCCCTCGCAGGCAGGAGCAGTGCAGGGTGGGCCAGGGTCCCTCCTCCGTGCAGAGGCTGGAGGCCTGGAGCCCCTCCGGGGGCTGGGGAGGCTGATCGGGGCAGGCCGGGCCTGTGGCACCCGCAGGGCGCTGAGGGTCTGCTGTGGCGATGTGCTGATGGAAGTTGGCTGAGCTGCTCTGAAGAGATGAAATGGGGGACAAGCTGTGGTCTCCCCCTGAGCTGGGTGGGTTGGGGCTGCCTGGTGCTGTTCTGTGCTGTGGCAGACATGGCCTGGCCTCACCTGTGCCCTGCGGACAGGGGCTGGAGCAGCCCAGGGCTTCCACTGACTGCTGTGGTGTAACAGGAACAGCAAGCAGACTGAGCTTTGGCTGGGCAAGCAAGTTTGATCGTGCCTCTTTTGTGCTGCTTGTTAATGTGTAATCCTCTGGTAGGATGTCCCATGTCCCACTAGAGTTTTCTAATCATCTGGACAAAGGGTGAGAGTGAAGGCAGCATGCTCAAGTCCTTCCTACATGTGTGTTGAAAATGTGTCTCTGTTTGCCTGACCTTGTTAGCACAGACATGGTTCATGAATCAGGTTTCAGCTATTGCAGATGTAAAGCTAGTTGTTGCCAGAAAAACAAGGCAAATAGGGGTCTTAACAGTGTTGTACAGAGTGTAGTGCTTTTAATTAACTTTTGATCATTTCTGTGAGGGATTTTTGCAAAGGTTTGGTGGGATGCTGTGTCTCGTGGCAGCTGTTGTGTGAAACTTGATCCTACGCTTGCCCATGTGAATGTATGTTGTATTTAGTGCTGTAAGTGCCAACTAGGTCAATCAACAGTACCAGCACTTATTGAGATGCCACACTTCATGAAGCAGCTATTTATTGCATTAGTATTGGAGTTTTTCGCTCCATTTGTTTTGTGATAACACATTAGCAGCAACTCAAATTAAATGTGCAAACTCTCAAGTTTTGCGAAAGTTCTGGGGTAAAAAAACAGTAATATGTTATTATCTTTATCCCATAACAAAAAAAATATGCAGAATATTAAGCATTCAGCATCTTGCAGGACAGAATGAGATGTGACTGCAGGATCATAAAAAGGTTTATCAGAGACCTTTTACAAGAAACGTTGGGTGCAGTAACACTACCAGCAGCCTTAGGCCTCCCCACATCTCAGTTCTTTCTAATTTATTCACCCAGGATCTTGATTCTGTACAAGTAAAGAATTTCAGGACTGTATTAAGGTGGTGTATCTAAACTACATGTTAAGCATAACCTTCAGGCTTTTTTTTTTGCAGGTTTGCAAATACGGAAGGTAAGTATATAATTTTACAAATGTTCACTTGGAAGGAAGCAGGGCATCAGTCCCAGGTTTGCTGCATTAGCCAGTATCTGCATCTAATGGCAGAATTAGCCTGGCATGATCAGGAAACAGCTGTGAGACAATCCATGGCAGTTAAAGATCCCAGTACTTTAAATTCTGCAATCCCAAAACAAGTGCAGTGGCAGTCTGGTTCTGAAGGTGTTAATAGAAAGGAAAAATGGATCTGCCTGTCCTGAGTTGATGTCTGCCATCGTAATATTGTTGGTTTCTAAGAACATCATATTCACACACCCTCTCCTCCAATCCCAAAAGGATCTCAATGGCATATTTCTATCACATTTTTCCCACTGTATTTAATCTGTACTTTCCATCCACTTATCACTGCCTCCTCACATACAGGACTGTTGTCTGTGTGACTTTAATTTCTGTTACTGAAGAAATATTTTAATCAAAATACTTGTTGATATTTGTTAACCTTTAGCTGTGGCCAGAGACAGCAGGGGAGAGGGTAAACCTTCTGTCTTTGGAGCAAAATGTTAATGTGGTAACTAGTAAATATTCCAAACAGCCTTTGGTCAGAGGGGAAATAACTTGTGTATTTCAAAAAATGGAATTTCATCTCGCCTATGGGCCCTACATCTTTAACTCTCCTGGTCACAGCAGAGTCATGACATCAACTCTGAGGTTACTGTTTGCTGGCAGATAATAATGTCTGAACCAAGTATAGAAAATGGCTTTGTAAATCAGTGAGCAGATTTTCTTGCTCGGAATTGTTGCTCCTGCACACAACGGCATTCCCTGGGCTTCCCTAGAGCAGGCCCTCCTCCATATGTTCTTGCTGGCTGCAGAAGCCATCCTTGCAGTGAAGGAGCTGTGCCCCTGACTGGAGACCCAGATGGAGGGCTAAGGCAGAAGTTACTGATTCAGTCAGTGTCACCTCACTTGGAAATAACTTGGATCAATGACTTTTCTTACTTTGAGATGACTCCAGCAAGTCATTTGTTGTAAACACAAGCTCTAGGAATCTTGAGAGTATAAAAGGAAGCATTTTGGTGTAACAACAAACATGGGGTGGAACAGAGAGTAGGCAGTGTGCTCATACTAGTCAAAGGACATGGACCCAAAATTGCGCTGCTATTTGGAGAGCTTCTTTGAGTTACGGAAGTGTGAAACAATCTTTAACCTGCCTCAGGTTGGGGAAGGGCTTCTGTTGAGGATAGCTAAGACAGCAGCTGGTTCCAGGAGGTGGAACTAGGAAGCTGAGCTTAATATCTGTATCACAGGTTCTGAGATAAAGTTATGTTTCTGCACATCTGAATCAGGGCAACTTCTACCCAACTTAGTACATTAAAAAAACCCATGACAACTTTCTTTTCCTGACTTGGCCACATTCCTTATTATTGCTTATAACATACAGATGAGCATCTGTGCAAGTGAATTAAGCAAAACAAGCGAACCTCCTCTGGGGAGGACTCCTCACCTGCTTCCCCTGCTCCAGTGTGAGGTCCCTCCTGTGGGAGAAGTCCTTCAGAAACTTCTTGAGCATGGATCCTTCCCACAGGCTGCAGCTGTTCACAAGCTGCTCCAGTGTGGGTCCCCCACAAGGACAGGAGTCCTGCCAGCAAGCCTGCTCCAGTGTGGGCTCCTCTCTCCCCCTACTTTCAATGGATCAGGTATGTCAGTATGTCCAAGTCCTCAAGCATGTAGGTTTAAAAAAGATTGATAGCCTTACCTAGTGCAAGGGAAGCCTAAGTCTGAAGATGAGAGTCTGATTTCTTAGTGTGTGTGGATAAAACTTTGACTTTTGGGCTTGAAAGAGTCAGAAAGCTGCTGTCACTGTTTATTGTGTATGCCTATTGATATTGATGCTCTGCAGTCTGTTTGACCTCCCACCTTAGAAATGGAAACTGGTGAAGTACCTTTCTCGGTTTACTGGAGTGGTGGAAGATCATCTGTAATTCGTGGACTCTGACATAAGTTTAAAAAAACCCCTTGTGCTCCCTGAAAACAAAGTTTTTCTTTTTGAGGAGGAGCAATCTGTCCAGCAGGCTTGTATAGAGTTATCAAAGTAAACAAATGTCAAATGTATTTTCTATAGAAGGGTGGTCATTGCAGGTGTTCATATGCTGTACTGAGGGTGCCTTTGGAGTCAGAAAAACACCACCCCTTATTCAATGACCCATTTAATTCATGGTGGTCCTAAGGTTAGTGCTTGGCCAGAAGGATTCATATGATATATCCCTTGGTATTAGTGCCTGCCCTCCAGTGTCTGTGCTAGGTGTTTTACTGTGATTCATATATGCTTGTTAGTTTTATAGTTTCAGTTCAAGTTTGTTTGTGATGAACATCTTGCTACTTTAAGTGGGGGGAATAAGTTAGTTTCTACCTATAGAGGTCTTTTGTTCATCCTTCCTTTATGAGATGTAAATAATTTTTCCCATGCAGCTGCTGTGCTGGGTGGTTCCTGTTAGCAGACTGGTGAATTAAATGTGTTAAATAACAATAGTAGTAGTGTTGCTGTGGCTGTCTTGGAAATGCATGCTCCCTTCATACCTTCAAACTGACATGGTCATGTATGTATAGGGGCTGCATCTCACTAGCTGAGAAGGAAGTGTGTAGTGTAGGTGAGGATGACAATGAAAATGCTAATTATTCTAAGTTAGTTTTACCAATTTCCTTTTATTTCTCTCTCCTGGTTTTTTTTCATATTCAACTCAAAGTTCATTTTTTCTGGATGAAAGCAATGAAGACTAAAGCCACAAAGTAGTTGCCTCTCAGGTGAATAAAAAGTTACTTGTTTATAAACTACGAATGCATACATTTAATCCCAAATTGTGAGAGAGAAACCTGGGCGAAATAAAATAAAATGGGATAAGGATTTTAAAACAATGCCTTCTCCTGTACTTGTAGTTCTCCTCCAGTGCTTACTTGACAATACCTCAGGTTGCTGCTGCTTCAATATATTGTCTACTGAGTGTACTCATCATGTGAGGATTGTTCTGTGGCACTAACGCTTCTGTTGGGATGCTAGGACAATAAAAAAACCCCAAAAGTATGTAGCCTTAGGAATTAATACCTTTATGGATTAACTGTTCATTGGGTTACTTGCAAGTTGCATACATGCTTATACATAAAAATCTTGATAATTATGTAGTGGCACAACTCAATAGGAAAAAACCCAGAAGTGTCTGGTTAACGTCATAGAAGTTTTTTATTTGATCAGTAATCAGTTTGTGTGTCTGACATACCTCTTCTTTAAATTCAGTGCTTCAAGGCTATTAGGAAGGTTTTCACACGGTGGCAAAGATTATGAGAAAACATCACTTGCACTAAGAAATAGTGACACAGTACTGAAAATGTAGTAGCAACTTAGTGATTAAATTGTGTTTGTTCCTGCAACTCCCGCTTTGCAGCACGCTTTCATTTATTTCATGTGTCACACAATGCCATTGCTCAGCTAGAGGCTAAAGAGGCAATGTAGGTAGACTGCATATCTGCAAGAGAAGCAAGAGGCCTGGAATGCTCCATCTGGAAAACAGTATTTGTAATACAAAGACAGGATCCTACATCTTGTGGCCCTGGTGTCCTTGTTATTTGCATCAAGGCAGCAGCATGGATCAGTTCACTGCGGCAGCAGTCCAGCTGATGTGACTTGCATTATTATCAGATACCTGATTGCAGTCTCTGGATGGATGGAGGGTGGGACGTGACGAGCATAACAATGTGTGTGGTGCTGCTGCTGCTGTGTGATAGCAATCTGTGATGAGGACAGAAGCTCACTCAGCGCTGCAGAAAAGTTTTATAGGGGTACAATGAAACTGTTTTGTGAAATTCTGATTGTTGCCAGAGTTTTGAACTCTGATGTACTGCCAGCTTGTCCAGAAGATGTTTTGACAAACATCTTTAGGCTGTGCAGAAATAAGAAGTTACAGGGCTTCAGTTCTCAAATTGAAAAGGTTTTCTTCTGACAGAGATTTAATATATAATTTGAGACCGATTTGTGAGATTCCAAGGTTAAAATAGTCCAAGTGTTGGATTCCAATGTGGTTTTTCATGATTTTTCTTTTCAATACTTTTAAAAGTTCTTGTTAATGTGTAAGAGTGTCAATAAAATTTTGTGACAACACTTCTTTTTATATGCTGTGATAAATGGTTCAGACATAGGGTGTTGAATTTGTTTATTGATAACAAATCTCTCTGGTCTTACTGTTTTCAATGGAGCAAATCCTAACCCATACTGGTTGCAGGCTGTGCAATGTGGTATTCAGAAAAATGCCTTTCTAAACTGAATGTAGTTACCAAAATATATTTTTTAAATACTTTTGAGGGGTTAGTAGAAGAAAAATCCTGACCTAGGTCTTTGCTTTGATATTCTTTTTGGAATTGAAGTCAATTGGGTAACTAAAGAAAGCTAACAAAAAGAGAAGTAAAAGAGAAGAAAATGTATCATGGCCTTCATATTTAGAGCAGAAGAAGCTTTTCAGATATGTACAGCAGCAGAGCAATGCCTCAAACTCAGATGTACAGAAGTCCTCACTGTAATGGAGTGCTGCACTTACTCGATTGGTCTTGGGGATCCAGTCAGTGAACACTATTTCTGACTTCTAAATTGGTCCCTCAAACACCTATTTAAACCAGAAATAACACACTGAGCAGAGGGAGGACAATTTAAAAAAAACCTTTTACTTCAAACCACTTGAAAAATTTCTCTGGGCTGCTAAGTTTGCATTGCAAAACCCCTTGTATCTCTTGTATGACCTGATACAAGAAATTATATTAGATATTCAGGATGTGAAACAGTCATCTGGTGAGAGGAAAGAAGCTTTTTTATGTTTTGTTTTACTGTCTTAGAATTCTGCAAATTATTAAGGTGCATCTTTTGTAACGATATGATCTAAGGCAGTTTGTACTGCTGTTTGAGTACAGCAGAAGATTGGTGACAAGTTTTCATCTTCTTTACCTTGTTAAAAATTCTTTTTTTTTACGTTATGCTTAAGTGCTGTCTGGACCTGTGTACCCAAGAACAGTGTCTTAGCGGCTAGCCTGAAGGTGGAAAGGAGAAACAGAATTGCTTCTAAGGAGAATATGCAACAAATGGCATGGATCATGAGTTATGAAATTGTCAAAGACAGTAAGTGTTAAAAATGATGTGTGCTAATGAAAAAGACTTAGTCATAGCCCTTATATTGAGGTGAAAACATTGGAATGGGACCATGAATTTATAGTAGTCATACTGCAAGTGTTCCTTGTTGGGCTTATAATCAATTTCTTACTGTTGTGCTAAGCAAGCCTTTTTTTTCTCTTATGCATTTGCCCTCAGGTATTTTCAATTGTATCATTTGCATGAAGACTTCATAGTTGCCACTTGATGAACATGACAGTGTTTGGCCTGCGTCACAGCAGAAAAAAGAGAAAGCAGCCACGTAAAGGTGTTTCTGTCATGGTATCTAAATGACTGGTTTGGTCTGCAATACAATGTTTGCAGGTCCGTTTGATAGTCTATATTTAACATTGGTTTGGGTTTTTTTTTCTTCGATAAAACTGGATTTTTCACTTTGAGAGGTGGAGCAGAAGTGAGCATATCTATAGGCTTTAGGAAAGAGGTTTTTCTCCAAGACTCTGAAATCTTGCAGAATTGCATAGGCTGTAGATTTTAGACTGAACAAAGCTCAAATTTTGGAGGGGTTAATTTTCAGGTCTGTTTTCAAGTGCAAGTTCTATAAGATTGATGGCTGTATTTTTGAATTCCTCCAATTATTGTTTGTACTGTATTTTGATTAGTTTGTAGAAACCCAAAGTTATGTTCCTTTGAACAGGTGGAAAACTAGTACACCTTTTCCCCTTGTAAAAGTATACTGTATTGCAGTGAGCTCCGTGTGTCATCCATTTTGTGAACTGTCCTTTGTGAGCTGCTTTCTGATCCTTTGCTGAATTATTTATATCTTTATTTCAGCATCCCCCCTTAGACAAGGCACTGTAAACTCCAGGGCTTGTTGTCACATTCATACGAACAAAGTACAGTATAAAACCAAGTGAGGCTTTCATAGTAAAATGTGAATTTCCATTCTAGTAATGGGAAAAGAGAAATGTTATGTATTAGGGATATGAAGAAGAAAACCACATTCAGGTGGAAGAAATTTTTAATTTTTCTGTGTTGGACAGAACCCTATTATATTTATAGAAATTATGTAGTTTGTGAAGATAGTGTTTCAGCAGAATGTTTTATTCAAAAGTAGGATGGGGCATTCAGGCACTCTTCCTAGTGCTTGCTCTTTTCTTTTTCACCTTTTATGTAGTAAATTATTTGTGTTGACTCTCAGTGCTTCTGTCTAGGCTCTGGAGGCACTGTTTAAAACTAAGCTAATAAATGTCTTCAAATGAAATGAAAAAACATCTAGGTCGAGAGAAGTTTTCAAAATAGGTGGTTCCAAGCATAGGCACAGACTTAGCCTTACATCTAAATTAAACTGGTAATCAGGGGCTAAGAAAGAAAGTTTAAGTCACTATAATTCAGCAGTACAGAAAACTAAATTACAATAAAGCATCTGAGGCTGTCTTTGTTTTTATTCATCTATGAGAGTAACAAACCAGCCTCACCAAGTTGAAAATTAATTCCTAGTTAAGAACAGTGGCAACACAAATATATGAGTACTTGTTGATTTAGTAACAGATGTGTTTGAGGGGAATTAGGAGAAATAACTTGAGATATGTAAAACTCTTGTCACAGTGAGAAATGACAGGACTTCTCAACGGCTTAGTAGAAGGAAGGATTAGTAACATCTTGCTGTGAGTGTCTACACGGCAGGAAAAGCTGGGATGCTGAACCTGCAGCAAACACGTAGCTGGTTGGTAGCAAGGCACTGGAAGTCCATGAGGTTCAAACCATGAAGCAGACATAAATTTGTAATGAGAGGGTATAAAAAAGGCAGATGGCAAAGGCATGTTAAACTCAATATAACTTCGAGTAAGTATATAAATCAGAATGGTATACCTTGGTAAAAGAGAATCCTTTTTGATGTATGTTAGGCAGGAATAACTTCAGGAAATCATAGGAAGTGGAGGTTAGTGCAAGAGACTTAACTGTCTTTTATCTTTAATATTTCAGTATCAGTAGATATATCATCCTGATAGCTGATGAGAAGCAAGGTGAAATTGATTGTTTTGCCTTGTCAATGTATGTACACTTAACACCCTCTGTTTCTAACTTACATGCCAAGGGAATTTCTATCTGTAGTAAGAGTAAAGCTCTGATATTTCAAAAATTCAGTACTATGCTTGATCGATGTTAGCTACTTTTAAGCACAGTACTCTTAATGCTGTAATGTCCGTGTTATTGGCACAGTTTTTTGCTGCATGTAGTTGTACATTACCTTCCTGTATTTTTTTTTTAAAGTTACGGTTTAGTACAACTAGATAAATTCCTATTTATTTAGCTAGCATGATAACAAACACCATTCTGTACTTCACTACTTCAACTGACAGGAAGAGAGCAAGAATTCACCAAGTAACTGAAACATTTTTCAGTTGCAAAGTATTTCTAATGAGGTACATTTTGTCTGCTAGGAAGAGGAAGGAGGAAGGAAAAATAGCAAGCACAATAGACAAAAGGATCTTTGTGTTCCTAATACTGGCTGACACGAGAAGCTTGCAAAACAAAACCAAATCTTTTGCAATGGAAATGAAGTGCATGTACAAAGAAGAGACCAAGGGTGAAATGGAAAGCAAATGAAGCCGGTCATGTAGTTGTGTTTGTACCTGCTAAAAATGAATCCTTTCACTTGAGAGTTAGTAACAAGTTGTATGCTTAAAGAATTACAGCTAAAATGATGTGGTCTGTTCACATTGGGGAAAGCAAAGAGTAGATATACAATCTCCTCAGTAGTCCTTTTTAAAAATCTGGGTATTGGGATGCTCTTTGGAGGGCAAGCCAAGCAGCAGCACAGCAAACAAAGATCAGTAGAACTGGCTCCTTACAGGGATTAGAACAGATTTGTGTCTCCTATCACACTGCAGATACTCTTTAAACAGCTGTAGCTAAATTGTGGGTAGTTGTCCAATGTCTTCATGGAGTTCCTAACATAGCAGTGAACAAGGATTGTTCACTGGTTTGCTGCTTTGCTGTTTCTTTGGCTGTGAGATGGAGATGAGAATGTGTTTTGTTTGAAAAAGGAGTTTCAAATTTCTGCAAAAAGAGGCTGTGTAAATTCTTGGTTCATATCACTTACTTTTAGATAGTGTTCCAGAGAGACACTACTCCCGACTGTAGCCTTGCATTTTCTCTTGAACTAAGCAGTCCATTCTACAGCAGTTAGCTAATTTTTGGGAAAGCATTCTGTCTTTTTGTGCATATGTAATACTCATGCTTGCTTTGGGCTTTTAGACGGTGCTGGCCTTAAGAGCAAATTAGTGTGACAGATACACATTCCGGTTTATGAAGAAATAAACCTGTTAAATTTGGGTGTACCAGATTTTAGAAGGTATTAATTTTTTTGGATTAAAAAAATGTTATTGGGTCAACTGAAATGTGGCTTAGATGTGTTTGTTTTCAAGTGGTAAGTCTTTTATTAACACAAGGTAAGGTTGTTGAAGCAACCACAGTGATTCAGTCAAGCAATGTCTACATAATCTGTTTTAGTGGTTTCAAGTCTTTTGTGACCCAGTTTTCTTGCATAAAAATTCTAGCAGCACTGACAAAGCTCAGTGTTCTTATTTTGGCGCAACTGTACCTTCTTGAAATTGCTCTTTTTAGCTCTACATAGTAATAACATGGCTATTTCTGTGGTATATCTGGATTGTTCTGCACTGGCTCTGTTTTGAATGCTCTTTCCCTTTTCATGTGCTGTGCTTTTGGATGCTTTGGCTGCAGATGCTGGCCTTTCCTTAAATTCTGCATTTTAATTCCTCTTTGTCACATAATGACCTCTAATGCAAGCCAACACTAGGTTCTTTAGCCAAGTTGCAAGAATGAACAGGTTCTTTGAACAGTTTGTCTCATCTGCCTGCTAGAGAGTATATCATTGCCTTTGCTGTTTCTTCTTTTGCACTTGTGCTTCAGTGTTGCTGTGTTTTTCTGGTGGGCTGTTTGTTTTGGTTTTAGTTTTGGGTTTTTTGTTCCAAAACCTGTTCTGTTGGGCAGTATTAGCCATCCTGAGTGAGGGCTAAGGTTGGATTTCCTATATTTGTAAGTGATTAATTTTTGTAAGTGGTTTTGTTCAGAGAACAGCAGCTGATTCCTGTGTCTCAGAACATTAGTGTTTGACTGCTGAGTTCAGATTCATTGAATAGAAGTATTAAAACTTTCTGCAGCTGGCTTTGAACTGGGAGTTTAACTTTGCAGAGGAGAGATTAGTAGGAATCCAGAGGGATTTTTTGCTCATTTCTAAAGAATACATTAGATCAATAAGAACAATCAAATAATGAATTTAAAATACTTCCTTCAATATATTCTTCGATTAAACTAGGATATTCCATGATATTAATTACTACTAAAAATATATTTCTTTTTTCTATAAACTACTTCCATTACTGCGCCCTATGACCAGACTTCTCTTCACAGTATTGCTACATGGCCTTCAAAGGCCCACTTGTTGACCAGGCTCTTAACCCCATGCCTTATTATATTGTAACTGAGGTTTCTTGGGCTGCGGGTAGATACTCAAGAAATTTTTTTTGTGTCACCTTACAACAGGATATATATGTTTGTGTCTGTCCTGTAACTGGTCAGTTAAGAAAAATGATTGCAGTACCCTCCATTGAAAAGTCTTAGATCATTGGAATTAGTTTTGGAGAGTGAGCTAATGTGGTACTGAAAACTCTGAAGCGTTCTGATTTAAAATTTGATGCCATCAGCTGTGTCTGTTTAGTTCTATTCTGCTATGGTTTTGTTTTTTTGGTGGTTTTTTTTTGGGGGGGTTGGGTTTTTTGGTAGGTTTTTTTTTGTTTGTTTGCTTGTTTTTTTAAATCAGGAATAGCAGCTTGTCTGCTTGGAGAGGAGCATTTAATGGCAAATAGAGGTGATGTCTCCAGGAGATACGAGCTAAACAAGCATGGTAGATGTCGAGTTGTGAATGCATGAAATAAATAGCCAACACAGTGGGAGAAAATCTTAGAAAGTATTAAAGACATCATAAGGTGCAATAACTTAAAAAAGGAATAGTTTGAGGTTGTAGTAAGTATTGCTTAAACTGCGTCAACACATTCAAAGAAACTGCCACCAAATCTTTCCAACAAACACCTTACTGAGGTTTACCTGAGTTGACTAGAGATGATTTTTAGTATTCTTATTTTCAAAGAGACATGTTGGAAAGGTGGATAGAAATTTTTTCTGAGACTATGGCACCTTACAGTAGATGGTAGGCTTGCCTTGAAGCACAAGTAAATTATCCTAAGTAGAGGACATAGTGCATTAAATTGTTGAGTGTCAGTCCAATGCCTTCACCACAAGAACACAAAAATTCATCTTGCATGCTGTGGATAAAACAGTGAAGCAGGAAGTTGGGCTTTTCTGGATGTGCACACCAGACTGAACTGGAAATAAAGAATACTTCAGAGTTGTTTTATTGTTTATCTTGGGGAACAAATAATTTACGTCAGAGGAGAATGAACTTCAGATAAGAGCCCTGACAGTGATATAGTATGATATAGTGTATTACCACTTTATTTTATAGCATCTTTGGTGAAAATGATATGTCAAAGTCTTTGAGTGGTTAGATAATACAGATATAAAGTTAAATGGTACCTAGGAGAGAGAAATTAAGGCTTTTAAGGAAAGAGGGGCCAATCCGTTTCCAGATAGCATTTAGAAGATAGATGGTATATCACTAGGGTAGAGTTTTTTTTTAAAGAAACTTTTTTTTTAGATGTGGCAGGTAGAGTGGGAAAGCATCTATTTAAAGAATGGCAGGCAGAGGAGTACATGTGTAAACAGACTGCTGAAGTTTGCTCTTGCTTTCCAGTACCCACTTGGTAGTGCACAAGCTGACTTTGACAGTTATTTACATAGGTTTCTTCACTTAGACTTAACTTCATTGGGTTATATTTGTGCTTATTGTAGTTAAATTATTCCTGACTTGTGCTGATTTAAATGAAGCAAAAGTAGACTGTTGTATTCATGTGCCTCACTCTTCATGGTGAGTTTTAGCTTTTGCTTCCCGTCCTCAGCTTTTTGGTAAATTTCCCTAAAAGACTGTCCTAGGAAAAATAGTCTTGACAGATTTTTTTTTTTTTTTTTTTTTTTTTAAACTTAAATTGTTGCTGGTTAACATGATCTGTACTTTACACCTGATACAGACTATTCTATTCCTGACCTGGAGAGTTTTTTCAGAAGCTTGTGCTCAGCATGACATTGCAGTGCATATTGGAGAGCCTATTCAAAGCTGAAGCTGGATTGAGCTGTGGAACCTGACTTGGAGAAAAATGTCAACATGTTAAAGAGGAATTTATTTACCCTGCTGTTTCTTTTCCCTTTAATTTGATTCTAACTGACTTGAGTACACAAAACAAAGGCCACAGTGAACATGGAAATCCCCTTTCAGACTGTGCAAATGTGTGAAGTAAATGTGATTCGTATAAGGTCAGGATGTGCACAGTATTGCCTTCTGTGGTGTGGTCAGCTGGTGTGTGGCTGTAACTGCCCAGATGTCTGCTGCTCACTTAGGTTATGTGGGGTGCCTCAGTATTATATGTCCAATTCCCTGTTTTGTACTGGGTAGGAGCTTCCCTGAGTGCTTCTGTTCTTAAACTCCTGCCTGGAACACTCTTGTCCCAGAATGGTTTCTTTCACCAAGTGTGCAAGAGGCCAATCCCCACACAGTCGAGATATTTGAACAGAGATTAGCAAACTTTTGCTTATGAGGTACTAGTATTTTTGTAAACTTGCTTGCATGAGCTGCAACCTTTCTGTTAACACAAGTCTTTGGAATGGATGCTTACTTGAAAAGAAATTTCAAGGAAAGTTTTCCTTTTCTGTATTTAATGTCCCAGCTGCTCACTTCTTGAGTGTTTTATGAGAATGCCAGGACTCTGCACTTCAACACCATCACTAATTCTCATGTGATTTAGGGGCAGGAAGAGGGAAGCCCAGAGCCAGGTTGTATGAAAGAAAATTATTGTCACTCTTATTTTAAGCAGCAGAAGTATATATGGTGCTATTTCAAAGCTATAAATCGCTGTTAAATATCCGTGGACACGCATTATTTAATGTGCAGCTGTTCATTGCTCACTGAAGGCTCAACACGGATAATTTGGTGTCAAAAGTTGTTAATGTACAAATTCAGTTCCTAAAATAAGATTACTGTGTTACTGCTGTTTCCCAATGTTCTAATGTCTTAATAATGCAAAGGATATAGCCAATAATGTTTGTTCATTTTCATATGTATTCTCAATCCAGTTCCCACTGAACCATTGGGAAATTTACTAGCATGTCAGTCTTGACATAAAAGCTTATTCAACAGGTTGTATTTGAATATGAATATCCCATTCACTCAAATTCAGTAATAGTACCGTTGCTGCTTCAAAATGAATCCCGGGAGCCAAGCTAGCAAAGGATACCTGGGAGAGATTAAATCAGGGTTAAGTCTGGCTGATCTAACCACATCTGTAGTCTTTGACTGACATCCTAGCTCCACAGCCCTTGGGAGACACTGACAAGAGGGTGAACATGGACGTGTTTTGTGGAGGTGATTAAATCAAAACCTTTTGATGACAGTCTTGACAAACTAATAATGTGAGGAAAAAAAGTCTTTTTCCTTTTACCTCTTATCTTAGTTTACAATAAGGCTCTCTAGATTTGAAAACCAGAATATAGTTTAAAAATTAAATTACTATTAGAATATTTATCTCCTGCAATTTTTTTCCAAGAATAACTTAGGATAGAGTTGAGAGGAATCTTTAATGACAAATGGATAAAAATGACACCAAGGTCTTCTCATAACTAGAGAATATCTACCCAGTGTTTAACTATAAATCTTCAGTGCTCCTACATTCTTTTTAGGAAATCAGCTGTTAAACTAAGCATTAGCATTCTAGTGATGGCTGGACAGAGAGGAACCAAGACACTGAGAAACCATTAACAAAAGATTACAATAGCATATTGCTGTACGTATTCTGTTGAGTATTTTCTGATTGGAATAACACAAGGGAGGTTTTGAGTGTTTTACAAAATATGAGTGAACATTTGAAGGGATATACCTTTTTTTGGTAGTGCCTGATAAATATAGTTTGATTATGCGGTTCCTTTTATACCCTTTATGTATTAGTACTATTTGTATCGCGGTGTCTGGCTCATGTAGAAAACTTTTAGGTAATCTGTCCTCTTGCAGTAGCTCTGCTGATGCTGGGATCAGTGTGAGAACTGAACATGTAAGCTGTTGGCACATGAACTATTGTGTTTTCTAGATCCATCTCCAAGTGTCAGTGTGGTACTGGAATTACCTTAACTTATGTACACTGCTTTATGAACTCTGCAGTTGTAACAATCAGGCTAGTACAGCCTCAGGAAGTTTTTCTACAAGTGCCAGAGACTGAGCATGTGTGGTTCCATGTGGGCTACAGTAAGGGATGCTTTTTGCAAGTTCTGCCCACAGGAGAGTTCACTGTTGTTAGTGTAATTAATAATTAACTAATTAATGTAGAAGAAACTCTTAACACTTCTAAACACTTAATACTTCAGTGCTAAACATCAAGAGAAGATTAAAACATGTTCTTTGTGTCATCCATGCACTTTCAAACAGTTAATTTGAAGATTTTCAAAGGATGTGCAAACAGAAGAACTCTTGATGTTCTACTAGTCCTTTGCTCTAAGTGCCTAGATGTAATACTCTTAATTTCAGAAAATATACTTCTTTTAGCCAGGTTCTCATAAGAATGATGGAAGTTTACCCCAAATTATTGGGACTTTGTATATGAAATATTAAATAAGGCTTTACTAGCATAGTATGTAAATATAGGCTGCTTTAAGTGTCTGTTATACTGATAAGGATATGTTGAGGTTGTCTGAAGAGACTGAGGTCAAACTCGACAACTGTATTTCTGTTGTAATGACACCTATGCTCTGGAGAACAGTCAAAATAATGAGCACGTTGGTGGTATCCTTGTGCACAGTTTATCATTCTGTTGAAAAACTGTTCTTGGGGCTGGTTTTAGTGTGCTGATAAATGATTTCAGACGTCAAAGCAGGATCTATATCAGAAAGTAATGGCTGACCAACCTGATCCCAGATCCTTCTATACAGTGTTCAAAATGCTGAAGTTTGAAAGTTTGAAGTTTGAAATAGCAGAGTATGATGATTGAAACACAGCCTCAGCCTGGTGTGTTGTAGTGAAGTGTTGAAATACAACATTCTTAAGTGACAGTGAGAACAGTTCATATGTATTTATAAGTCTTTTAGCACACTTATTCCTACTCCTAAATGATAAGTAAGCATAGCTATCAGAACTTCTGTGTATAAATTCAGAGCCCCCAAATAAAGGGTGCTCAAGGAAAAAGCTGAAGGGTGTTATTGATAAGGATAGCTGGACAGGTAGTAAAATTTAAGTTAATTATTGTGCAAGTTTCTGTGCATCATTTGGAAGGGTCTTTTTCTGGTTTCCTTACAATGGAAATATATAGCTAGTACAATAATTATCTTCAAGATTTACTAATTATTTGTAATACACAGACTTAGCTGTCATCTTCCTTGACAGTGTTAAAAGATTAAGATATGGATACTATAAACAGTGTTTTGTCCAGCTTGATGAACCATTATGGGATTCCCAGAAATAGTTTTTTTATGGAGTTGACTTTACTGATTAAAAAATCATAGAAGCAGGCATGTGATCTACATAGAAAAGCATCTGCTCTCAGTGTTGGGAAGAATATAAAGTATACCTCCATGTCTTGCATTAGGGTTACATTCGTTCTCTTTTTCAAATTCCTATTGTCTCCTAGATCTCATGCAGGCAAAAGAAACAAGCTTCTAAAGACTGGAAAACTACACCATTCCCCAAGGATGCAGAGAGGAAAGAAAAGGAATGGTTGAGGGAAGCCTCCTTGGAGTTGAATGTGGAGGAAGTTTTGTTAGGAGAAAACAATGGCAAGTTTTGGTCACAGGGTGATAAATACAAAAGATAACATCTTAAGTGATCCCATAGGGAAAGATGGGCTTTCGGTATAGAGGTACTGACCAGAACAGGTTTTTCTATAAGTCAGTAGGGCATTGTCAGGATAGCTTGATTATACATTATTTCAAACATATCATTCTCTGTTTCCCCTAATAAATTAAGTTAATAATGGTTGGCTGACATAAGCCTTGTAGCCATAAAACTCAAGATTCCCCCTTAATAGGCAGATGAGGGACTCAGAAACAGCATGTAGCCCATCTTAATTTTTGACCTTGTGCCTAAACAAAGACCACTAAAAGGAGGAGGGGAGTAGCCACTTTGGGACACTAATTCAACTTAATGCTGAGTATGATTGAAGCTGTCTTTGTAGGCAGTAAAGTATACACTCCATAAGGTCTAGGAATAATGAGATGTTGTATATTCATTTAATTTTAATTTTAAAAGCTTGCTCAAAGGTAGAATTACTAGAAGCACTTCAGCTCTAGTGTGGATCTTGGGTCTGGATTCTTTTTTTTTGACCTACGGACTTACCAGGCAGCAGTTATTCAATTAGAGCTCTGGCTTCAAATGTATAACAGCCTGGGTACAGATTGTGTTACTAATGTGGAATCACCCAGAGCAGAAAGCACATGAATTTTTTCAGTGGTTTGTAATTTTCCTTTGTAAAAAGTTTGGGTTAAAAAAACCTAATTTAAAAAAAAATTATAGTCCCGTGTGCTTACATCTCTTTACTGCGGAGTCTAAATTCTGCCCATACAATGGGTGTATAGGGCAGTAGTAGAAAAATGAAATGTAACCCATTGTCATAGCAGGCAGGAGCTTGCAGCCTATATAATTACCTATCTCTAGCCAGGCTGAAAAAAACCTGTAACCTCAGAGTGAACCCTAGCCCTGGACCTCTACACTAGGAGTAGAGAAATGCCATGCTCCAGCAGTCACTTAGATGAAACACAACATCAGAATATACTCTCATAGGCTGATTTCCTCCTGAAGGCATGGACATTGGTTCTTAGCTTATATTGGAAATGTAGTTTTATACAGATTAATTTTCTCAATGGGTTCCTCTAGGCTTTGGAGGTTATTATTATGCTATTTTAAAAAAAACATTGAAGTATAATTTGCTATTAAAGGCAATTATGATCCCTGCTGTCTGAGAACAGTGATTCTTGCAGCCCACCAGCACATTAGATATTGCTGCTAATGCTGCATTTCCACTATCAGAACTCTCCGTCACCCCATTTGTGCTGCATCCCAGTCTTACATAAGTCACTGTATGCTGTTTCGATATGGATCTTTAAAATCTTTGCTATTACCTTTGCTTTGATTTTGGGTAGACCTTTGTGCATCTTTTCTCTACCAGACTCCAGTGGTCATTTTCTTCGACTAGTGACAAAATCCATTTTCCCAATCCAGTGATCAAACCTTTCTGTTCTGTGCAGTGTTCCTAAGCTAATCTGCTCACTCAGGTGTGGAGGGGTTAAGATGCAGCAGTAAATAATTCTTTGGCATTTCTTATATGATGAGATGTGCAAACAGGCATGTTTGCCACCAGCAGCAGCTTCAACTGTATAGAGAAACTTGTTTAGCTTGAACCCAAAGCAAAACACTTTTCTGCCTTCCATCAGGGATAGGTTTCTTAGGACCTTCCCTGTGCAAGCAATAATGATGGAGAGGCTATGAATCTGCTTTTATCAGTTCTTGGCAATTCAATTGGGTATTTGCCCAAGAGATGGCATGGAACCCTCAAGTTTAAGGGTATAGATCTGTGGGATGGCTCTTCCTGGGGTCTGCTTGCACTTAGGCCCATCCTTTGTGAACCACCTTTGCTTGCACTCAGGGAAATTCAATTGTCTGCTGAACTTCCATGATCTTTACAAAATAATATTGAAGCAACACTGAATTAATTTTTTGCAAGTAATAATAGAATGCCATGGGAAAGTATTTATTATTTACCTGATTTACTTCTGATTAGGCCTTAAATTAGCACTTATAGGTTGTTTTTTCTACTGATATTCTTAGAACAAAAAACATGGCATGAGTTTTCACACAGATTGTTTGCATTCAATCTGATGTATGGTTGTGATTACAGTTAATTGTGAACTCTGTTTAAAAGAGTAAGCTATATGGGCCAAGGTTTTACGACTGATAAATGCTGAAAGTTAAAATCAGCAGAAAATTCATGGGCAAGTGACAGGTAGCTGTACATACTATGAAGACAAGTAGTGACAATTAGATAACTCACAGATTAAGTATTTATATACTTAACATGTTTCCTGAACCGAGATCAACTTGTTAATACGCTTTCGCTTTCTAAACATCCAGAAGGACTGGTATGTCACAATGAATGTAGTTTTAATGGTGGCATATAAAGCCTTTTGTTAAGGAAGGACCAGGGGGCAGCTTTCTTTCAAACGTAGGAAACACTGCATTAAGGAAATGTATATGAATGTAATTCAGTAGTTCTTTTACTTGTAGCACCAACCCCTGATATAAATGCACTGCAGGGAGGTAGATGGTTAGTTTTTATTTTACAAGGCATTCATTAAAATATTGTTTTATGTTAGGATTTTGGTGATGTTATACACTGGTAGATCTTTGCTTTAATGTGTTCCAAGTGCAAGATAATTTTGCATTCGTTAGCAGTTAGAGTTTTAAAACTGGTAAGAATAAGTTCAGTTAGTCCCCTTAACAAAGCCACTGCATCTCTAAGAGCTTGGAGAGGTATTCAGTCCAATCTTGCATTTAAATGGGAGCTGTGCTCCTACTCTGCTTCATTAACCTGCCCCCTGCCAGGCAGACACAGTGTATTGGCTGCTGCCTGGGGAAGGCACCTGTCACCTATGGAGGTAGAGAAGCAATAACAGATAGCTGGGGAGGAGCGTTTGCTGTATGTGTCATTCTGTGCCAAGAAGTGGTTCTGTTTATCATTAATAGCTAATTGGAAACCTGCAAGCATCTCTTGTTTTTGTTTTGCAAAAAGACACAAAAAAAATCTTTTGTAATACAAGTTTAACCTGACAGTGACCCATTGACCACACCTACTTTTTCCTAGAAGTCATAATTAAGTGCAGGACTCGTTACTGGAAATATCTTTGAATATGGTTTGTTTCTTGAGCAGAAAATCCTTGCTTCTCTCTTTAAAACGTGTATCGGTCCCTATTATTGCAGCTTAACGAGTCCATAATGAGCAAGTCTGCCCTTTTTTTTTTTTTTTTTTTTTTGGTCGTGTCTGAATAGCTGTGAAGAGTAAGTACACCTACACCATTCCGCAGCATGTCTTTCATAGAAGTGACTCAGCAGGGATGTTCAATTCTTTGACCTCTGACAATCCCTTAAACTTGTGTAAAGGCAGAAAAATCTCCAAATATGAATGTTCTCATGGTGGATTTTTATATCTGCTACTCTACATGTTTCAAAATGGTAAGTTCAGTCCTTAATTCTAAGGAGAGGATCAAGTGACAAGAGAAGTGAACTCTACTTAACTCTCAGCTACCTTCTGGAATAGTTTTTCCACAGCTTGACATTTCCCTTATTGTAAAATATATCACTCCTCATGCATTAGGCTCTTTTAATTTCAGAAGCCTGCCGGGATTGATGTTTCGTAAATCCATCTACATGTGTAATCCTTTCCTATTACTTGGATAAATACTTTGACTCTCCTGCTCCAAGCCAGAGAGCTAGAAAAAAATGGATCAGTTCTTTCACAGGAAAGGAAAAAGTCTGTCTACAGACAGAATCAGTCATCTCTTTCTAATCTTTTAAAACTATACAACTGAGTAATATGCTTGCATTTGTTTGGGATTTTTTTAGCAGAACTGAGACAGGAGTGGGAAATTATTTCTTGGAAAACCCCCAACCTATAAAGCTACAGAGTATTTTGCTCCAACTTCAAGGGGTTTTAGATCTGTAGTGCAATTTTAATATGCAGACATCCTTGTGTAATCATCCCATTGTTGCTACAGGGTGTTCTATGCTTTCATCAGAAAGCTGATCATTTACACCTGCCTGAGTTTGTAAACTTGAATTTCAGAGTGACTTTGGGGTAGCTATGTATACAAGTTGCCAACTGGTGTACCAGCGCTGCAGTTGAATAGTCCTCTCTGTAAGTGCTCACTAATTTGTGTTTACATAAATATAAACTGAAAATGGTCCAATAGTGTGTTGGAGTATATTTGCAAGACCATTTTGTTCACAGTTGTTGTAATACCATATATTCTCAAACTCCCATCCTTCTCAGTACTGCTTTCTACACAGCACACCTATGTGAATCCCACCCTAGATAAAACATGCCTGATACAAAGCAGACTACTCCATCACCTTCATAACATGTTTATACGGTTAGAATTTGTCCCCAAATAAAGTGTCACTATGCACTAGGCTTGCTTTGTTGCTCACATTAATTGTGAAAGGACATGAGAGACTAGTTCTTAATTAAGGATAATGGGGTTTAAAAGTATATATTAAGTATTTAGTGGCACTAATACCTCCTGTACTTGCAGTGTGACCTGTAGGATGCTGCTGGGGAGAAGTAAAGGAATGCTACAGGACAGCTGAGGTAGGACTTCCCAGAGAACACTGAAATGAAAAGAGTCTTATTGCAGGACAGGCTTCAAATGTGCTTATGAGAACTAAGTGGCAAAGGAAATGGGGACATTATGTCAAGTGCTCATGGAAAAAGGGTTCGTGTCTCCCACAATCGCCACAATCTAGTGTCTGATACACTTGAACTGTACTATGTGGTATGCCAACAATTTGCTTACGTGCTGGTATATATAAGCATGCAGCTCTGATAAAAGGAAATTTTATTTTTCTACTTTCTTCTTTTCTTCCATATTAATGTTTGGGCTGGTTTTGTCTAGGGTGGAATTAATTTTCTTCGTAGCAATTAGTATGGTCTGTGTTTTGGATTTCTGCTAGAAAGAGCGTTGATAGTATAAGAATATTTTTGTTACTGCTGAACAGTGATTGTGCAGAGTGCTTTTCTGCTTCTCACTCCACTCCACCAGAAAGGAGGCTGGAGGTGCACAAGAAGTTGTGAGGGGATAGAGCCACAACAGCTGATTCCACTTGATCAAAGGAGTATTCCATATCATATAGTGTCATGCTCAACATGTGAAGCTGAGGGCAGAGCGGAAAGAAGGGATGTTCAAAGTGACGGCATTTGTCTTCCTCAGTCACCACTGTGTGTGATGGAGCCCTGCTTTCACTGAGGATGGCTGAACACATGCCTACCCATGGGCAGTGGTGAATTAATTCCTTTTTCTGCCTTGCTTACATGTGTGGCTTTTGGTTTCCTTTTTATTGAACTGTCTTTATCTCTACCCACAAGGTTTCTCACTTTTTACTCTTTTGATTTTTCTCCCCATCCCATTCTGTAGGGGAGTGGATGAGTGACTGGGTGGTGTTTGGTGTCCCGCCAGGGTTAAACCACAACAACATTTTATGAAAAAAAAAAAAAAAAA
>VZRL01003135.1:2607170-3097952 GCA_013397895.1 Origma solitaria | reverse complement strand
AAAAAAAAAAAAAAAAAAGTACAAATTACTGGTTGGAGGGAGGCTGCAATTTTTTGCTAGAGGAGGATACATTCCAGTTATTCTTAGGAGATGGTATAAACCAAAGCAAACACAAGATGAATGAAGATATACTTTTTATATTTACTATGTACAACACTCTCACCAAAAGGTGCCGCTTCTCTAGTCAACCTTCTATGCCTCAAACTGACAGTAATTAGGATTACTGTAATAAAAAGGACCCTGAAGAATATTAAAATGAAGCTTGTGATAAAATATGCCTAAGCTTTATAGATCAGACCTAGCACTTTGAATATCCTTTTGGAATGAGAAGAGTCCTGTAATATATAAAGCATCAGCTTAAAAATTGCCCTCTGGGGAGAGAATAAGCTAGGAGGTTTTGGTCTTGATTTTGATTTCTCTAAGGCAAAATGCTATGGGCAAATATGGAATCTGCAATGATGTTCTGGGAGATAACACTGTACTATTCTATCAAAAATTGATTTTGCTTTTTTTGTCTGTCATTGTGTCCACACCCCACAGCCCCTGCCATTGCACTTTGAGTCTGGTGAGAGTGTTCTCCTAGAATTTACAATTTAAATTAGAAGTAATTTCTAATTTAAATTAGAAGTAAAGATTTCAAAATCAAGATGTGGCTTTATCACAGAAGAATTATTCATCTCAAGGTTGCAGATGTTTTTCCCTTGCAAACAAGGGGTTAAACTTTATTGGAAGTTTGGCTGTGAATTTGGACACTGTAGTCTAATTGGACTTCATTTCATGTGCACATTAACATAAGCTGTAAGTGGGTCTGAAGCAGTCTAGTTGATGGATGACTTTTCTTCCGAAGGTGGCACATTGCCACTGGTGCCAGAGACTCCTTAATGCACTAGGGGAGATGTAGCAGGTGCAATGTTCTTGCCAAAGGCCTGGAATACCTGCTCTGTCTGGCTGAGAAAGAATGGATGTGTCCGTGTTATGTCTTGCAATTTCTAGTACAAGTCCCATGACAGTTATGTTTTTTACATATGAATTATACAAAATATAATTTTTTACCAGGTACTGAATTTTTTTCTAAAGTACAACTAATGGCTGAAACCACTCATTCCCCCGTATATTTTATTTACTAACAGCATTATCCAGTTGTCTGGCTTAGTCACAAAATAGCAGACAGAATAAAGCCAGGAAATGGTGGCCAAATTGGCAACATCCTGAATCCACACTGCCTGCATGTTTTACATCTGCCTTGAACTTTCATGGCATCAAAAGTTGTGTGCATGCTTTCTGAAAAATTATGCCCTTTTCAAAGAAAAGAAAAATGGAAAACCTCCTGGTGTTTATTGCAATGCCTGTGCTTTTAAAGGTCCTTGGGTGTGGCTTGATACAATTGCAGTTTGAAAAAAAACCTATAAATACCTCCCCCACCCCCAAACAAAAAGCAACTGGACAAACACCCTCCCCCAATCTCCCAAACCCCCCATTTAAATTTTTTTTTTTTTTTGGTGCTAATTTAGACGTAATCATATGGCATCTGTTTCCAGTTTTCAGTATTTTCAGGAATAGGGTGGGAAAACTATAAAAATTGTCACTAGCTTTACTGTAGCAGGCAAAATATCAGCTTCCCTATCACTCTGGCTGTTTGTAGCACTAGCTGCTGATAACTGAATTTCCAGTTCTGGTAGTTTACTCAAACTACTTAGTAATGCAAAAACAGTGAGTCCCTAGATTTATTGATCAGTTGGAGTAAACCTCTTATCCAAACACAGAAAACATAATGTAATGCTAATTTTTGCATCCTATTCTGTAGTGTACACAAGGTGAACGCAATTTTCCTTGTTGCGAACTTTTGGGTAGAGAGGGAGAATAGCAAACAATGTGGTTAGGCATTCATAGCTAATGTAGATGTATTGCAGTCACAACTTGTAATTTGAGTATCTATGCACTTATGGCTTGAAGACATATGCACTTATTTTCAAGGAATGGGTGTGGAGTTTGTTTATGTCCATAGGCAATAAAATGGTGAAGAACTCTGCCTGTTTGCTGATGTATTCAACTTGAGACTTATTACATCCCCATGTATTTTCTGGGTCATTTGGCTGAACAGAGGAGTGTGATCGTTATGTGAGTTGCTACTTTCAGAGGATATACAAAGCTCATTGCATGGAAAATAGGAAGAAAAAGGACTTGGCATGGTTGGAAGGAAGAGAATGGGAGTATGAATTGAGATAGAGGTGTTAAGCGAGAAAGTTTGGTAAAGGAAAAGGTGAAGGATAAGTAAGAAATTTAAATGGGAAGAGGGCAAAAAGAGAAGAACTGAGATGAGAGTATCAAAGGGACAAGGAGGATTGACAAGAAAAAATGTGTGGAGTGAATAGCTAAAAGACCAAAATGTGTTTGTGCCCAGTACTACCAGTCTCTGCCCCGGGCAGAGAGCAAGGCAGTAGTGTGGTGATGTAAACTGAGCCTTATACTTCTCTGGTACAGGAACTGATTGCCTTATTGGCTATTTCTTAAAATTTTCATATCCATAGTCTTAAAACATGTTAAGGGGTCAGAACATGCTTTTTAGAGTTCTCTTCGGAGTGATGTTATTTATGCCAATCGTCTTGCAAGTTGCTTTCCAAGCAGCTTGGAGAGGAGTAGAGCCTTTCAAAGTATACACAAATCTTCACCATATATTTTTTTTTTTTTTCCTAGAAAGCACAATTCCTGCTTCATTCTTCTTTTTACTCCTGTCTTTCAGGAATGCAGCTGTTGGAGTATGTGCTCTTAAGCTGCTCTGTAAAGAGTCAGGAACCAAACTAGCTCCTTTTGACATGCATAAAAGCATTCATGAGTGTTCAGTAATTGCCACTGTTGTAACAGAAAAGTAAAAATCACCAGTTCATTTGTGGTTTTAAGACCCTTATCTGAGGTATTAATTTGTAGCAACTGAATATGAGTTTGCAATTAAAATCAACTACTCTAACACTGTATTTGTATCTGGAAACATATATTTGTATTTGTTATTAAATTGATCTCTTTGAGCTGCTATTTACAGTCAAGATGAACATTTTTAACAACTACAGTGCAAATAATAAATGTGATTCATGGTTTAAATGGTAGGTTACTGCAGTTGGTGATGCCCCTTTGCTGCCAATTACCCAACTGTAAATTCACAGGATTTTAAATTTATTTTCTGCGTAGTGCCTCAGCACTGAATGAAGGAGGCTTAACCACAAACAAATCAAACAGGCTGATCATGGTCTGTACATTTTTTGCTATGAGATATCTGGAGGTAGTTCACCAATTGAAGGCATGAATTATTTCAGCCTGCTTGTTGCCTTTGAAGTTACATGCCAGGTGCTTTCCCTACTCGATCATGGACATCTTGTAAAAGTGAGTGCTCAAAAAGGATTGTGCTCCATAACCACTCTCTTCTTGTAAGCTGATTATAGAATAAATAAGCAGGTTTTGGGAAGGATTTTTAGATTGGCTCACCAAGTAGCTGCCTAGTAATTTCAAGTAATTTTATAGTGGACAGGTACTTGAGAGGAATCCACAGAATACCTTCTGTATGCATAGATACCTACATACACAGAAACATATGTATGTAAAATGTGGTTTCCATATGATACAGCAGTAATAACTATTTTATCAAGACTTAAAATACGTATCTGTGTATGTAAGATATAGAAGGGTAATAGCATACATCAGTGATCCTGTAGTGACCATGGGTTTCAATGGGATTATTAGTTTAGTTACTAGATGATTCTTTAGACTGTAGCACTATAAAAGTAAGAATAGCAACAACAAAAGCACCAAACAACAAACAAATGTCAAAAATCCTCAATACCAAAACCCCAAAGTGCAAATCTGATCTTGATGAAGAATATTATAGACAGAATGGTCTAGATAAGTTAAATTTTAGCTGTAAGAGGAATATATTATTGTCATTAAAAGCACCAAATTCTTTAATGAGCGGCATGTGGTTTCCCCTTGTTCAGAAGTCGTTTTCTTCCTCTTCTTCTTTTATGCAGAATTGAAGCTGTGGTGACTGGGAAAAGTGTATCCTCTTCAGGTTTCTGTAGCCATTACTGTCCTGATGTAGTGGATTCATAAATGCAATGATAGTGAAAAGAAACTGTGATCTAGTTGCATTTCAGGTACTCTCTTTCAGAGGCCACATCAGATACACATGGATTCAAATATCACGATTAAGTTTCTGTATTCAACTTAAAAGCAGTGCTTGATTTCTGGTACTAGCTACTCTCAAAGTGTACTCTTGCAGGACTAGTTGGGATAAGAGTCATGACTAAAGCCATTCAATCCTTAATCTGTTTTAAGCAGTTTTTATCTCTCCTTGATAGTCATATTATGAATCAGATATTCTTTCTCAGCATTTATTTTTCTAGCAAAATAAAGATGTCCACTCTTAACTACTCTTTGCTGACACTCCCTTTTTTCTAGTCACTGTAATAGATCCTCTTTGAGCTTGTTCCAATTGGAATTGTTTGTTCTAGCATAAATGTGACAAAAACTGTGCGTACTATTTTAAGTGATAGCTTGCTGAAGATGTATCAAATAGTGCTCATTGGGTAGATCCTAAAGTCAGAGTATCAACCTGCATATCTCAGAGCCAGCTTTAAGCCTAGGCTGTGAATGAATGCATATTAGATAGAAAAGATTTAAAAATTGATCCTAGATAGAATTCAAGGGTCCGTTGTATTTAATTGTTGAACGCAAATGTATATTTTTAGAAGTGGTGCAGAGATGGTAGCAATGTGGATTACATGCAGCTGTGTAGCTTTTAAGTCTCTGTTCTCTGTGCTGATAAAGGAGTTAAGTGTGTGATTTATGCTACTACGGATGGTGGTTTAGTGAAAATACTCAAGATTTTTCTTGTTCTCTGTCTTGGATGTATCTGGCATATGTTTATACAAAAGGGTCAGTCTTTCAATTTTTCTTTCAGCTTTTGGGGGCATGTAACACTCAGGAGAATTGTCTGCTACTTATGCCAATAATATTTTTATTTGAATGGATGTTGCAAAATTCATTGTAGTTTGGAACTTCTTCCTTTAAATCTACTTGCCTGGCATAGGCATATAAGAATTTATATATTTTCACTACAATCTGCAGGTTTTCTCTATTTAGCTTTTGTGTCTAAGTAACACTGTTTTCAACACACACAGTTTCACTCCCCTGTACACACCATAGACAGCAGCCTTTTATATAAACATTCTTCAACTTTTTTTACTTTTTTTCTAGGTGGGTGGGTGGAGGTGCCTTCAGTGTGACAGTGAAGGTATCAATAAACTTTTATCCATCGACTGAGAAAATGAGGAAATGTTGTAAGCACAATTCTGTATTTGTTCTATAAAGTTAGGGCTAAGGAAGGATTTAGGTACCCATATCTATTTCAGTCCTCCTGGGGTACACACTAAGCAGGAGGAAAACATTGTAGGTTTCTCTGCTGAGTTTGTAAACACACACATATAGGTATATGCAATAATATATGTTAATATGAAAATAGTGGTTTATCTTGGATAATTTTATTAATTGCATTAGATTACACTTTAGCACGCCTGAGTATGGGAGGCTGTGGTAATTGCCAGTTGAGTCCTCCTTGGCTACAGCACTGTGTGATTCCTGAGTTACTTGAGCAGCCAAAAATAAAAACAAAGCTTGATGTTTGCCCTTTCAAGATAACCTGAAAGCTATAATTATGGAACCGTATGATTTGACTATTCTGTATGGTTTCTTTCATTTCATTGATGCTTCAGACAGAAAGTCCAAATGTTGTTATTTAATTGGGTATTCCTAACAGCACTGGATTTAGAAACTTTTTCACCACCTTTTGATCTGTAAGACCATGTGTTCAGTCCCTCTTTAAAGGCCGATATTTCCTCAAATGCGTGAATTAGGATTTGTACTCTTCACCTCACCTAAGGTTAAGGATGCTTCCATTAATGTTTCAGTGCCTCAGTTCATCTATCTGTATTAAGATATTAAAACCTTCTTATTTTACAAGGATGTTTTCAGTTTTAATTCCTATAATGTCTACAAAATACTTTCATAATCTTATATGAAAGGGTTAATCAGTGCCAAGTGTTAACAAGCCCAAGTGCTCTGAAACTGTCTAGTACTGAACTCCAAATATGAACAATGCACCCTTTTCATCACATGAGTTTCCAAAGAAATAGTTTACCTGGAATTGCAGCATGTTGGGATTTTTTAATGTTAGTGGAAAGGCTAATTTCTGTGCAAACACTAACTTTTGTATCATAACAGCATGAAGTTTTATACTCTGTCACAGCAACAGGGCTTGAAAGAGTGCAGAGACACGGAAAGCCTGAAGGCTTAGATCTCACGTAGTGAAAAGATATAAGAGCTTAGAGCTTAGTTATTCAGAGTATGAATAACTGTGCAAGGGATATTGTAGCAGCCTCCGGTTCGGTATCTACCTGATTTAGAGTTCTTTGCAGTGAGCCAACGAGAAGGGTTCCTTAGGGATATATGAAAATCTGGCCCTCCAGTACATTCAGCTGATCTATCCTTCTGAGTGAAGTCAGCTCACAATACAGAAAAGCAGTGCCTGAAAAGAAAAAAGAAATGAAAAAATTACATGATAAATGTACAAGTAATTAATGGATGCTTTTTCATTACTGTCATTACTGCTGTGGCTTTTAACAGTTTTACCTGTGACATGACACTTTAAACTGTAATTTCATCGTGTTTTAGAAAATACAAATCAATCAGCACTTAATCCATTTTTACAAAATTAAAAGTCATGTAGAAACGTGATTCAAAAATTAGTGATGGAAGTAGCACAGAAATAGCCTTAGTTCTGTTAATAACAGTTTACATTTATGTAGCGTTTTCCATTCCTTTTCATTCATTCCATTTTCATTGTATTTTGTTAACTGCTAGGCTGACACGCTTCTATTGAGGAACTTGAGTCACCTCTGAGGCAGAGGTGGTGAGTGATCCAATGGCTTGCAGCAATTGCAAAGCTTGCCAGCGGTGGAACTAAAGGATCCAAATGGTGAAAGAAAGTGCTGAGGGCTACTCTGTTGTGATTGGATGGGATGTCAGCCTGATCCATTTAGTCAAATTCAAGTTAAAGACATTTGTGAAAGGGTAGAAAGCTAGCTCTACCCAGATATGGGGCGAATATATTGTTTCAATGTATTTAACTCTCTTGAGTTATGTTAGGGTGGATTGTATCATCATGGCCATGAAGAAACCTAGCTTAGTTTCTGACTACGTGTGAATTCAACTATACTCATGTTTTGGTGTGTGAACTGCTATGCCAGTTTCTCAGGATCCTGTGAAAATTGTAGGAAGACCACCTTAAAAATATTCTGTTGTCTCTCATCTGAGCTGTGGCTACTTTAGGAATTAATCCTAGTGTCTTTTGGACACACTGTAGTTATCTTCTGCACATATTTAAAAATGATTCAACTAATTATTTGTCATGTTCTCATCACCGCAAAATATAAATGCCAAAGTTAAGGTTTTCCACCACCCTGACTGTTTTATAGTTTACAGTGGAGTTTTATCTTAGTTGTGTTTAAGTACTGTAGAAGCATCTTGGGAGTTTTGCTGCTGATTTCTGTGACGCATGGGTTGTGGCAGTACAATTTGTTCTGTTCCTTCAACTGCAAAACCGTCAATCTGGAACCTGTAGGAGGTTCTTGTTAGAATCTCAGTAGTAACATATCATCCTTATTAATGAGCTCTTCATAAATTAAACTCCTAAAGGCATTTACATGTGAGCCTATCAGTATCAGCCCATGAGGATCAGTGTTTGTATGAGGATTTTCTTATGCAGATTGCTGCCTATTCACTGATCTGGGTGGCACTACAAAAGCAGATAGACGCTGGAACAACAGACTATTTATATCACTCTGAATCCAGCAGAGCTCTGTTAAACGATATTTGTTTGTTTCTTTGTTCCTTTCTTCTCTCTGTAGCACTTTAGTCTTTCATTTGAATGAAGGTGTTTGCCTGAGCAATATTTGATTTCAGGGGATGGAGAGCAAGGCTGTTGGCTGGCACTGTTAGGCAGGTTACAGCAGGTGGCACTATTTGGTGACTTTTGCCTAACACTGTTTATTCTTTCAGTGCCTATGAATATGTTGATATATGATCATTTTTTCAATTGGATTTTTATGGAAACACTAAATAAGGTAGCCAGTCTGAAGAAGTAGGTACATATGTCCTTTCCCCGAAGGAATAGTAACAACTTCTGTGTACTTCAGTGTAGATCAAATGTGTTTAAGATGGTTCTGTAATATATTATTAATAAAGCAAAAGACCTATAGAACTAATTTTTGGACTGAGGCTTGGAAAAGGTGTGCTGAGCTCTTGTGAAAAATTCTGGAGGAGTTTAACTTCTATTTATCAAGGGTTAATTATTTTTAAGGGGCTTAGATGTCTCTACAAAAGACAAAATCATTTTTTAACATGTAGCTTTATTTTCATGTTCTCTTCAATTTTGTCATGTTATGAGAAGTAAAGAAAAATCTGGTCTTGCTAAGATGTTACCTCTGTTTATGATGGAGAGGAGATTTGTTGTTGCATTGCTTTCCCAATGTGGTAACTTACATAATACATGCATGTTCTATTAAGCACACAGATGAAAAAATGTGCCTAGGTGTGTGCACACATGTATTCATTTTTAAAGTCAGTCTGCCCTCACTAGTTTTGCAGCTGGGAGATTTCTTGAGCCACTTGGCTAACAGGGATGTCAGTAAAAGCAGAATTGATCTGATTAGACCTACACAAGAAAAAATAAATACCGTTCTCACCTTATTTAATATTAAGTGTAACCATTTAACAGCTGTGTTAAATGTGTCTGAAAAGCTCTACAGATAAATTGTTTCTATCAAAAATAAAAAATGGTGTGTCTGGGGGAGAGAAAGCAGTTTGCCAGCAAGCACTAGTTTCTGCCACTGCTCTTTTTCTAATGTAACAGAGCTATTTTTAGCACTAGAAAGTGCAAAACATGTTTAAGAGAAATAGGCTGGAAAATGTGACATGCACAACCCATCTTTGTGGGTGGATGAGGTTTCTCTATCTGGGTTGTGCTGTTTGCTCTCATTTGCATCCTCTTGCTGAGTGTCATGCTCTTATGAATTACATATGTGTTTGTGGCTTTGAAACCCAATGCAAGCATTTTGATATGACTGGAAAATATATTTAAATGATATAGCATACAAGCTAGTGATGTTGTTACGATCAGTTCTGGAAGAAATAATTTCTCATGTTTTGCCTCAATATTTATACTTCATTATCAGCCTTACAGTAATAGCAGAGTTAGACTGAGAAGGATGCCTTTAACATGGTATTAAAATAACTTTATATTTAGCAGGAATGGGGAAAGGCAAGTACTTCATGTTTATTTCTAAGGATGAACAGAATCTTTTGGAACTGAACAGGGAAAGGGGGACTGGAGAACTGTATTTTCTTGCTGCCTTAATTCTCAATTCTGCTGCTGGCCTCTTGGGATAACTGTTTTAATTTTTGTAGGAGTTGCATGCCTTAACCTTTAAAATAAGAATAGTGTTTATGAACTTTTTGTTTACCCCCTTGTACATGTTTGGATGAAAAGCGTTGTGTAATGGTTTATTAATTCTCGTATGTTTTGCTTCTGCCATCTGCCTATTTGCTGGCCTGCTTATTCAAATGGCAGGACCTAGGCTACACCCTGAATTTTTTTTTAATCTTCTCTTCAGCGTTGAGAGTTTGGATGATGCTGACTAACTGGTAATTGGGTAACTTAATCTTAGGTGAAAGGAAATAGTTTCTCTGAGCACTAGTAATACATACACTAGTATGTATTTACTAGTGGTCAGAAGACTGGGGAGTACAGAGAAAGTCTCTACTTCTCCAGACACACAGTAAAGAGAAAGTTGAGAGGGAAATTTTCTGTGTGTATGGAATTTGCAGCTCCTATGATCTTCTGGTCAGAAAGGGAGAATTTGCCTCCTAGTTGCAGATACAGCTGCTTCCCTCATTAAGTTACCCATTCACACCCAATTCATTTGCATGTCTGCCAGGTTATTCTTACCAGGTAGAAAATGGATTCCTTGTTCGAGTGAGACACTGTCAGTATTTTTCCCGTTGTACTGCAGGTCACTATGATAACTTCAGTTCTGCCTCCCTTCCCTGCCCCCAGGAGTTCTCAAACTAAAGATGTTTGAGCTCAGTAACCGTAGTTATATTTCACCATGGTTGTGAGCTATTAAGTGCTTCTAGTCTTGTCACATCATCATCAGATGTCTTCTATTCAGTTGTTGCAAAAATATAGTACTGAAACTTTCTAAAAATCTTTCTAAGAAAAGATTTTACTTTTCTTCCTCTCTATTCTCTTTTATTTACACACTCTTTTCCTTTTTGGAGCTCTTCTGTGGGGAAGAGGGAAAGAGTAGTAGTCTCTCTACTGGGAAATGAATCAATGTAGCCGATTTCATTTTTCCTTGAGAGAGTTCAGAAAGAGAAAAGTGACAGTGAGCTTTGCCTTCCTTGATCAGGAATACAGAGGATTTACCATAACAGTATTTAAAAAGACCCAAAGAACACCCATACATACACACATGCAAGATGCTTATCAGTTGAAATTACTTGCTCAGGCTGCCTTCTTGCCCTGCTGGGTGGATGCAGGGTTTCACAAATCTTCTTCACCAAGAAAGCTGTTGTTATTTTGCTTTTTAGCTCAGGTGGAGTTCAAACTAGAATATAAAGAGACACAGAAAATGTAACACATATAACAATTCTGTAAACCTTTGGTTCCTATCCTATATCATCCCATCAGAGACAGTAGCCAAGATAAAAACTTACCCTGGTTTTGTGCATGTTTTTTTTCTTCTTGGGTTGTACTTAGGAGCTCTGGCTTTTTTTTTCCCTAGAAGCCTAATCTTCAGAACTAAGAAGAATGAAGTGTAGTTACCACTACTCACATTAAAGATGTTTCATAAACAGTTCTCCTTAAAAAGGGATTGAGGAAAAAATTATCTGCTTTATTGGCTTTTTAGTCTGTATAGCATTTTGCAGCCAAATTTGCCTATTAATCAGTGCAAGAACTAAAATGTATAAATATCCTGTTAGATATAAAGTCTCACACAATCATATAAATTCAATCTAATGTAGCTCTGCAAGTGCAAGTTTTAGTACTGAACAGTTGAAAACATAAGATTTTAATTTCAAGATGATCACAGGGTATGTACAGAAGGAGAAATAATCTCAATTTTGTATGTAGAATAATTCAGATTATCTGAACTTTAATTATTTTGAACTTTGTCCAACTATTAACTGTGCTGAAGCCATCCTTGAGTATCTGAAACCCCAATTTTCTAAATATGTTTATTGGTTCCAGTGACTGTGAGATAATCAAGGTTGTAACCTTCACATAAGTTAGACACCTAGCATTTGGGGTAATTCTTTGTGATGTCTTGAGATCTTCACATAAAACAAGTCTTTAGGGCTTTGAAAGAGATTATGACAATGAATGCATGAAGCCTTGATTAACAAGATTCGGGTTTCAAACATGCCAGTTGACAAAGCAATCTGAAAAGGTAAAGGTCTCTGGAGGAAGGGCCCACAGTGTGTTTTCCAGGCTGACTGGGCACCATTATCATCTGTTCACATTTGGGGGAAGTGGTGTTTTTCTTGCCCTTCTGCTAGGTGGCGTTGTCCAGATACTGCCTTGCAGTTAGCGCTGTTACACAGCTAAAACCCGAATAGAGGGATTTGTGAGGGAAGTGGGCAAATAAAGGTAAAACACAAATTCCAAACCTCAGAACATAGAAATGATTTTTCAGATTTCAATTCACACCATGCTAGTTCTTTTAACATGAAGAATGTTTTTTTCTGAAGTATTTTGTTTTATCAGCTTCTGATGCCTTAATGCCCACCCTTGCCAGTTTGTCAAGGACAGATGTTTAGATCTTACTGCAAAGTTAGTGTATCCAGCTGGGTGCTCGGACATGCTTTTAAACTCATAGACCATGTACTGTTGCTCACTGTCCATTATTATCAGTTTCCTATTTTCTCAGCTTTTCTGAGAATATGAATGATTAAAGCTCAAAAGAATAAACTGACAGAGGTTCGTTATCTTAGAGCCATTTGTAAAATAACCACTTTGAGATGCTTTATGGTTTACATAGCATTGTGAATATTAGTATGAATTTCTCTTTGCTTCTGCAGGTGCTGGTTTGCAGAGACAAATATAACCTCCAATTCCCAGCACACTGATCTGTCTAAACACAATTTGACATGCGTTGCTATTAGCTTAGCACCTTATCAAATAATGTGCCCTGATAGAGATAAAAGGTTTTACAACCTTACCGCCTTTGTTTCTCTGTGCGTTCATCCACAGAGACAGCTCTGCAGCAGCTAATAATTAACACAAAAGACAAAGACAAATCTATATGGCTCAGTGTTGGAGGGTCCAACGTGCATATTAAGCAGCTGGGGAAGGGAAATCTACAGCAAGAGGGTCTAAAATGGGATCTTCAAATGAGGCTTTGAAATGAATTGAAGTTGGGCTTTATAAAGTCTTGTTTTTACATGATGGAGCAGATGTCAAAATGTTGTCTGGAAATCAGCACTGTTCTGTGTGTCAGAACATTTACTCAAGTCTTCAGAGAAGCTCTCACTGCTCTGTTAGCTGTAACTCTGTGTTGCTTTGCATTCCAAGTGTAAGGAAAGTATCTGAGGAATGAATTAAGTGTGCTGAAAAAATCACCAGGGAGATGATATAAAATGTTCACTGAACTGAAACTTTCCTTCCTTGCTTACTTAAGTTTTGTATTTTTGTGGGTATACGTAGTTTTAAGTGGTAGCTTGGGGGACTAAACATGAGGCCATGCTGGCTTTTCCTGACTCTTTTCCATACAGAGGCCAGTGGGGGCCCCTTTCATTTCCTTGAGTCATCCAGCATCTTTAACCTACCTGGCAAGGTAAGTGCCATCTTAGCAAGGCTAAAGATTCCAAAATGGGAGCTATTTTGTCACCTACAACAAGGTAAGTGGTCCAGCATTATATAGGACAGTGAAGCCATTTAGTTCCCCTCTCCTTCCAAAATCTAGTCAAGTGCTTCAAAAGTAAGAATCTTGCTTGTGTCTGCTAAAGCTTTATTTTATTGTCCGAATAAATCTCCAGGCCCAATTAAGTGAGAACAATGAGGTTTTCAGTAGTTTTAAACATCAGATCAAAATTCTAGTTACCTGTAAACATTGTTCTATTTTTCAGGAAAATCAGTTCAAGCCAGACTTTTAGAGATACTTGACAACCCAAGTTTAAATAGATGCCATGAGGGATTTTCAGAATTGTATGTCTTCAGGTGCTTTTAAAACTCCATAACCATGCATCTATGTTTTAATGCTTATGAATATCTCTACAGTTTGAATCTGGGTTCAATTCAAAATTTGCTTGAGTATGAATTCAGTGGCATGTTTTTCTTGTTCTTATTAAATATGGCCTCCTGTCAAAGAAAATGATGCATAAGTGTTGAAAGGTATCCATAATGGTGAAGTGAGAATATTTAGGAACAAGAGCAACATGGAAATATATGACTTTTTTCCCTAAGAAAATACAGGAGAAACTTAAATATATTATCAATTGCTACACTGACCTTTAATTTATCATTCCATCAAAATGATAAAATGAAGCCAGGAGATCCAAATGAGTTGAAGCTCCATGTGGACATAGAGAGAGTAGGCAGAGTCAGTTGGAGAGCAAACAGTGATTCTTGAAGGCTGTCTATAGAATGGATGTTTCACCTGGAAGCATTATGGTGTCATGCTGATCCCAACATCACATCAGATTTTCATAATTATAATTTGGTTGAAGTTTTCATAGGGAGCCGATGGAATTTTGATCTCCATTTATCACTGAGTTTCAGTAAGACTTTGTAGTCCTTTGAAAGTTTTTCTTATTGGTGCTGATTTTTTATTCAAGTTTTCCTTAACGCATCTCTGAATATCTGGTTAAGGTAAATTTGCATGCTGTCACTTTACTCCCTGACATAGCTTTCCAAAGGGATATTTTTGCCTGGTGTTTAGTGTTTGATGTCCTAGGAAGCTGATTAGAGATGTCTCATGTCCTGACTTGACTGGCAGTTGTGACAATTGGCTTTAACTCTGTGAACTAGCATAATGTCAAGAACATTTTGTGTGTTGTAGAGGTGTAATGGTAGGCCCCAATTTCAATTTCTGTGGGTCTGGCAAATGTGCAGTGGAAGCAGATTGTGCTACTGCCCATGGCCTGATTAAAACTTTGATTTTTGTTGTGTGTGTATGTGAGAGCCTTAGTAGTACAACCAATGTGCCAAGCCTTGTAAATTCACCATCCCACCAAGGGCAATGGGCTGTGTTTATCAGCAAGACAAGGCAAAATGGTGAAAAAAAATCCTTACCAAGTTCTTTTTATCTGTCTGAAACAAAACAGTTTGCCCTCTCAGTTTGCTTTCTAAACCATAGAACAAGGCTCAAAAGATAACCCAGCTACCAAAACGTAGCTATTAGACTTGCCTGAGTTGAAAAGAAAAATGGTAGAAGAAAATATGGTACTGGGTAGCTGCTCCCCTGTGATTTGTGTGTTCAGCAGCTGTCTCTCCTTAAGCACTGAAGTTACAGTGCAACAATGCCAGACAGGGAAGGAAGATTACCTCATAAGGTCATAAAACAAAGGAAGAGGATGGAAAACAGGAAGAGACCTGCAAGGAGTGGTGTTGGGCTGGGCTGATGACAGGCTACTGCCCTGCCCCTTCTCTATCTAATTTTCTTAGCTTCAACAACCACTGAAATTTTCTAAACTGTACAGTAGGGAATAGAGGCCAAGTGTCTGAAGCCTCAACTGCTATTATTCTCAGTTCCTTTATTTGTGAAAAGAAAGATTATGGACTAATATAAATTTTAAAAATAATTTCATTAGTATTCATTATAAAAGCTGCTGTTCACCTAAAATAATTATTTATTAATATGGCATATTTGTGTTTTAATATTTCCTTTTCTATTAGCTGGTGAAAAAATGGTGAGATTTACCATTTCTGTCATGACAAACCTGAGAACCTCCTCATCTTTCTTCCTGATTTATAGCTCACAGAATGAGGACAGATAAGTCACTGAGTTGTGATAGTTTCTCTGCCTCACCCTGCTCTGGCAACTTATCTATGTTTCGAGGCTTTTGTTTTGCGTGTGAAGCTTTCTGGGAAGGCTGCTAGCAAGGTGTAGCATAACCTTGTAACAAGCACTTCTCTCACATGGTTCCACACTGCAGAGCAAGCTGTGCATCGGAAGAATTCAGTCCTGAGAAGATTAATATTAACATGAATTTTTACTTCCATTGTAACAGCTTACAATTGCTGTTTAAGTACAGGAGCCCTTTTGTGAACTGCACATAAAAGAGTAACTCCAGCATCTGATTATACATTGAGTCCATAGTAGGTGAGTGCAAGAGCTAGAAGAAATATGCAACATAAACCAGAGGTGGTAATAGCTAGTGTAACAGCAAGGGAGAGTGAAACTTGTTGCCTGAAAGGTAGGGAGCAGTAAGAACAAAAATAGAGCCTCAAGACCCTGGAAACTACAAAACAAAATCTGAAGCAACAGTTGTACTGCTATGTCTCATGGCAAGTAGTGATGAGGACTGATGCAGAGAAACATCATCTCGTCATCTATCTTTTGACATAAAATCTTTCTTGGTAAACAGCCAGATAAATACATATGGGTCTGTGTCCTAAGCTATTCAGGTTCTTCTCTGACCTTGAAAACCGATCCCTGGAGGATTTTGGCACATTTCTTATTCTGAAGAACTAAGGGAGGAAATTGCGCACATTGCAGCTTTCTTCTTCTTTTGTAACTTGTATTTTTTTGTTTGTTTGTTTTGTTTTTCATTGGGGAATTGTTACATTTTTTTGTCTTGCAAGCATTATGGTGGATGCCCAGTGCCATCCTGAGCAGTGAACTTTTGGCTGTGTTCGAAGTAAATGTATGAAGGTAGCACACAAGCAGAGGTGAAACAATAAGAGCTAATGGTAACACTAACTTGGATGTTCCTGCTAAGTTTCAAAAACTATTATGTTGAGCAAGGAAGCTTTTGATTAAATTATGAAAGACATGATCTCTGTGCAAATTTTATGATTTGTTGCATTTCAAATCAAGTTAATTCATTCCTGTGAATGCTTCTCCTTTTAGTGTCTCGGAGTTTCACAGACATAGTTTTGTGACCATTTGCATAATTATCTAAATGGGCAACTCTTTGTCCTCCATCATACTTTCCCCCTCAGGATTTCTGGCTTTTTTTTTTTTTTTTTTCTTTTCTGCAATCTTTTGAAGTCCAGCCCAGGATTTCTGGGGTGTACGTATTGGCTTGATTAACTTCAAAGCGACACACCGCTGACTATCACATTAGCTTGTCACTTGGCCTCCAGCAGACACTGCAATTGTGAATGGAATTGAGTAGCTTTACTGGAGCTGTATTTTCTCTTTTTTTTTCTTCCAGAGCAATGGCAAAATAATTAAATATGAATGTTCAACAATGTTGCTCAAGTATATGTTCATATGTTAGCTAGTGGTATCTGCTACAATTTTAAATGTAGACAGGGATTTGATGCCAAAATATTTTTTGTCTCATGTTCGCTCTTTTGCTGCCCCAAGAAGAATCCAAAAGAATATGGTGATTTGGCAGAATTGTAATCAAATCCCTTTCCCAGGACTTCGGGTTTGAAATAGCATGAGATGTGCATTTATTTTTTAATTTTTAAATTTTTTTTTGTGACCTAAAACTTGATTGACATCTAATAAACAACTGTGTCCCTGTTTTCTGTGCAGTGCTAAAGATCCAAAGGTCAATGCAATGTATCTCATTATGATAAAACTGTAAATCATCAGTCACATAAAATCATTTTTATAAACTTCATCCTCTTGATGTCAGCTATGTGATACAATTACATTTCTTGCTGTACATGTTTCCCTACCTTATTGTTGTAATAAGAGATCTCAAGATATCATCTGGCCCTGGTAATAGATGACTCCTAATGATTAAATAGTTGCGGTAATCTGTGGTATGTGACAAATTTTCCTGAAATATTGACACAGATAGCTGAGGGTTTTTAAGGAAGAGAGACATTCTCTTGACAGAGACTATCTCAGTATGCTGTTTTGGGATGATATGGCTGCATCTCATTTTTCCTAAGAAACACTCTTTTCTCTCTTTAATGTCTATATGCAATTGATGGATACCCAAATGCAAGCTCATTCGACTAGATTGAAAGTTAAAATGCCGAGACTGGGAGAAAGGTTTGTTTTTCTGAGAACCAAAGAAGGCTTTCTAGTGAGCAGCATTGGATTTAATTATCCTTTTTAATGTGAATTATATAAAGACAGTAAGGGAAATCATATATTTAGAGTTCTGTGAAACCGAATATGTAGCGTGCTTGTTTGGATGGTGAATACAGAAACATCTAGTGGTACTATAAATATTGGACAGGAGACACACATAGGAACTGTCAGAAGGGTTTATTGTGTTAGTAATTAGAAATTAATGGAATCTGAGTTAAAATAATAGGTCACAAATTATCTAATGATATGAACAAATTAGACCAATGAGTTTTTATAAGGCACTTTAGGTATTTTGCCAATACTGAGACACTGTGACTGCCTCTGTGTCAGCCTGTTACTCATTTGATATATTTCAGTTATTTTAGAAAGGCTGTCTCTTGCAATGCAGTTCCATGCCCTGCCATCTTACACGGTTTTCTGTACAAATGAAACTGTACATGTTATGCAATAAAACTCTGTAACTGACATCTGTAATGAAAGGGGAAATGAGAAATTAAGAATTCAGTCCTAGGAAAGCACTTGCATGTGTCATTCCAGAAACCAGGGCTAACATAAAACACTCCAATTAATACTGAATACTGCATATTATTTGATTACAATTCAGAAAACTTTTTTTGGTAGGTCACAGTAGGATGGCTTGATTTAAATCACCAATTTTAATCATGATTTAAGTCAGCAGGCAGGAGCCCTGTATTTAAATAATTAATTTTAATCTACACTTAATTATTTTCCTGAAGAATTTTCAGTCCTGTTGGTAGGTATAAACAATTAAAACACACTGATTTGCAAACAGATGCAATCTTATGGTAATAATTAGTAATATATTTTGTTAATAGAGAGGGTATATTACAAATACATATGTGAGTAATTACATCACTTAATATATATTTATTCATATTGTTAATTTTTTTCATTTTCTGGTATTGGAGAATGGTGAATTATGTTTGTTGTCTGCTTTGAGGATGCTTTCTTACCTAGGATTATTTCAAGAAGCATGCCTTGGTTCATGAAATGTAAATTAAATGATTTGCTAAGTTACTTAAGGAAAAAACCTGTAAGGGGATGGAGACATGATTCTAAAAATATATACTAAAGAAGTTTGACTTGTATTTTCAATAGTCACTGAGCAAAAGTACTATTAGCTGTAGTAAATATCTGTGTTCAGCATACTGCATTGTCAAAAGTGTTTGGATGCAGAAAAATCCATCAACCTATCTTTAGATGTCTAAACAACTTTCAGTGTCTTTCCCCACATATTTTGGAATTTTAGAGCGTGCAGTCTTGTAGTCTTCTGCATGTTTTTTATATTTACAGATGGAAGAGAACACCATCTCTTTTCAACATAAAATTGGCATGTTCAATGAGTTTAACCCAGTGAAGAAAACTATTGCCATTTTTAGTAGATGTTAAGAATAAATATTAATTTAAGTAAAAATGTTTCTTCAATATGACCGATAAAGAAGGTGGAAATGATTTAACTCTGTTTATTAAAAAAAAACCCCAAACATCAGGAACACCAAGATAACAGCATGGTTTTGGAAGAACAAAACAAATGAAAACAAAGGTTCCTTCAAGAAAACAGCTTGTCTACAGCTGTGTTTCTCATGGCAGTAGCTAAATAGATATAGTAAAAGAGCTTCTAAGGGGACATTATACCATGTTAGATCAATAATCTATGAAATAAAGATTCCTGTTTGCAAGTTACACAGTGGCACCTAAAAAGTTGTCATGGATAGACTGCTTTAAATATACACTTGGCAGGAAATACTGTGGTTGTGCTTTAATGAGGAAAGAATACACTCTCTCTGAAGTCTACATTTATGCATTTATCTTACGTGTAATTAAGGAAATTTCAAAATATGTATAACACACTGAGAAAGTTTTAGACAAAATACTCTGTGCTTACTTTAATTGCCAATGTTAGATCAGCAACCACTAAAGCAAGGAAATTAAATGGATTTTAAACCCAAGTTTTGCAGTAGCTCACAGTTCTGAAGAAAAGTAATGGGAGAATCTGTTACGGGCAGATGTGCAGCGTCAGGTAAGCTGAACTGTGTAATGAAATGCTCTTTTGTCTTTCTAGATGAGAACAAAAGGAATAATTTCTTATTGCATTGGTCTTGATAACAGCACAGTAATTGAGATCCTTCTAGACACAGAGATGCTCTAGATCCTAGAGAGGCCCCACTGAGATGGTGCTGAGTTTGCAGCAGTTGCGCACTTTCTCTGCAGCAATTGACTCCCAGAGAAGGTCTTCCTACCACTACCCAGGAGGAAGGACTTGCATCAGGGCTCACTACTGTCACCCACGATGTCTTTCACCTTATCAGCTATTTATCTGCAGTCTTGGGTGGAATGGAGGTGGATCCATGACATATCCTGCCCTTGAAGTGTCACTCCTGCTACACAGTGCCCTCTCCTCACCCAGTGTTATCACTGTTACCCGCTAAAGAGGATTGCCTGGGGGTTTTGGCCAAAGCTCTGCAGCTTGACAGTGAGGGAGCCGTTCTTTAGGTTGGTGATATTTGCGATCCCAAAAGGAATTGTACTTTTTCCATTAAGCAGTATACTGGAAAAGGGGGGGAGTATGATTTTTTTCATCCTTCTCCCCTAGAAGTATGACTTCATGAGAAGCCAGATCAACTGGTGCTGATTTGAACAGTCCTGTGAGGTGGGGAGAAAGGCAAATCTACATTGTCTGCAGCAAGACTCTGGGAATGATCTCAACTGTCATGTCAGATGAAAATTCATGAGTCTACTCTGTCACCATGTGAGGTAGCATAATAGAATATGGTCTCATTCATATAAATTTCTGTTTTCTTCCCCTGCCACTTGTCTTTTAAGCTATTAAACAGGGTTAAGGGTCCTCTTGTCACTTCTATTAAAACAGAGAATCTACATCAAGGAGTTTTTTGCCCTTCTATTCCTTGGAAAGTTTCTCTCAATGCTAGAATTATAAGTGAAGATGAAAGCAGAAAAAAACCACAGACATGTGAAAAAGGTAGATATTCAGCAGCTCTTTTTCAGGAAAGAAAACTCAATGGAGATGATATTTGTAATCAGATAGTTTAGAGACACTTCTCTTCCCTGCTGATTTAAGAGAGGGAAGTGAGATGTAAACAATAGATCAGGGGCCTCACCATGGAGCATGTTAGAATAGACTACAGCCTAAATCCTTATCAAATGATCTTGAATATTAGGAGCTTGTTGATTTCAGCAGCTAAATGATTGCAGTTACTACAGGGATTTGCTCTTTAGGTTTCCTAGCTCAGGGAACTGAACTTTCCCTTCAGGAGGATTACCATTAGGTCTATAGGACCTAATCAGCATAAACCTTCAGCCCAGCAGGCAGGTGTCACAGTAGCTGTTCGTTTGCAAGGTAAGTAGGTACAAGATGTGAGAAGTTCAGAATTAGTAATGCAAGTCTTCTGTCATTTTTATCATTGGACCCTGCAGGGAGGATCTGATTAAATGGATATTCAACTCTTTGCATTAATGTGAACCCAATTTTAATTTGCATATAATTAACAGCACAAAAAGTATAATTTTATTATTTGCTGTTGGAAAGCAGATTTGTAGTAATGAGGAGCTACATACAGTTGCTGAAATGTGATATAAATGACTTTATCTCATACCTCTTCTTTCTTTCTTTTTCTGATTTCTGTAGCATATTAATTTCAACATTTGTTTTGTCTGCCATAAAATGCAACACCCAGATTTTTCCTGAACTAAGTTGCTTCATATGTTTCTTCGTTTTGTAGGTCCTCTATGTAAAAATAACAATCCTGTAGACCCAGTAATCTCCAAATGCCCTGTATAGTTTCACAGAGATGTGTTTCCAGTTCTGTGGTATAAAATGCAGCCAAGCAATCTAACTTGGTTTTCAGAGGGCCTTAATTCTGTCCACAGCTTCTGACATGCATTTGGGAAGTGACAGGCAGCAAATCAGTTCACCTCACTGCACCTTGGTTTCCTGTCTCACTGTGGCCTAGCTGGTCAGTTTAGACTCTTTGGAGCAGGATTTGAATAAGAAGGGAAGAGTAGCTCCACTTACATGTTCACTGGATGGGTCTCTGGCTCTTGTTGGGCATAAACTGTATAATAACTGAGAACTCAGTTTTCTGCTAAAAGGTTTTTTTATGAATAGCTAAGTTACATTTGAATCTAAATGTGAGATATGCAGTTACCTTTTTTGTTTGTTTTTTTTTTTTTTTTTGGTTGGTTTTTTGTTTGTTTAATTTTTACAAGGCAGGATACTGTGTCTGTACTGGATAAGGTACAGCTTTATTTCAACCTGGTATGGCAGTTCTCATAATCTTATATTATCAGCTATAGGTCCTTCTACCTACTGACTTGTGGGCATGACTTCTCTGCTCAAAAATCACACTCCAGAAATCCATCCCATCAAGATTTCTTAAATGGGCAGCTGTAGTAGTGCTGTGAAACATTGTCTGCTGTTCTCTACCACTAGCTGGAAATGCTGTATTACATCAGACAGCTGAACTGAAATAGTACAATGTAACATCATTTAGTGTATGCTTCTAATGCTGACTGGATGTGAAAAGCAGCATATCACGTATGCATTGTTGAACCAACATATGAACCACTATATAGCACTGGTTCATAGGATTAGATGTGTTAGGAATCAAAATCTTACCAGATTTGATAAATTATAGAGAAACCGTAACTTAATTTAATTGAATTTTCTAGAAGAAAACTCTTCCAACAAAGTTTACTGGAACTGATTTACACCAGAAAATTTGGTCAAAGATTTGCATGATGAGTGATATGTCTGCCCAGACTCAGTAAAATGCAGCAAAAGAAGTATCTTCCTGTAAAATTGTGTTGAAGTGGACCTTCTAGGGAGTGGAATACAAATATATGGAATAAATGCTGCTTACTGAACTGCACAGCTTTGAGTTCAAATTTACACCTTCTTTTCTTAATCTCTAATTTGAACAATGCTCATGGATGTGCCTTTCCCCCTTGCATTTACTTTAAAGTAATATTGAAGGGAGTAGATTTTAGTCTAGTAATTAGCAGATATAATTGTATTTAGAGTCTAGAATGTGGTGATTTTTTTCAGTGGTTTTTTTTCAGCTGACTCTGGATCAAAATACAGGTATGTTATGTCTCTTTACTTACCTTCATTCTTTTGTGACTATTTTCCAAACAGAGTAAGATGGATACAAGCCATCAGCCATATGAATGTTGTGCCACGAGACTGGAATGCTCAGAGCTGGCAGAATCTAAGATTTGCAGTGTATTAAAGGCTGAAAAGCCTTAAGCCATCTACTTTCTAGGCAGCTAGAAGTCAAGAAGCTCCTTGAAAGGTTTAGCAGCTGTTGCTTATGTAATTGTGCCAGGATGCTGAAGCTAATTATGGTACTGTGATGTGAAACTGTTCTAATCTGGTTGCATGGATTATTTTAAGGAACATCTGTAACACCATGAAGAATTTTTTTAAATTATTGAGCACTTGCAATTTTAATTTGAGCTTTCTCTCCCCAATTTGGTTACCTAGTACATCTTTCATTTATTAGCACATGGTCTTTGAATTCTATTTAGTGTATCTTTCCTTGGGCCTGCGTGCACCAGTCTATAAGCAGAAGCAGCAGATCACTGCTGGAAAGGAATTACAGTAATTGACTGGTGGGGTCACAAACAGTTAACTCTGTGGGAGAGGTGTTAATGCTAAATGATGCTATAACGGCATTTCTGCTCAAATAAATGATACCCGCACAACGAGGTTTAGAAGTAGCTTCCAAACGACCAGGAAATGCAAGTAAGCAAATCATGAACTAAAATGTACATCCTCTTAGCAACAAAGGAGCTATGTCATGCGCTGCCAGTAGGGCTTCTTCAGTGAGCAAAGAGTATGGTTGGGTTGTACCTCTGTAAATTAAAGAAAGGTTTCTAGTTCTGTGTACTGCTGCTCCTGGGTTGCAGCTGTGTATAAAACTGAAGGTGGAAGAGGGAGAGATTTGTAACTGTAATTGCCTGTTGTCTTCCCAAGCCTAATTGCTTTGTCTGATGTGACTGGGATGAAGTTGTAACTGGACATTCTGGACATGGTAGACTTTTCTTTGTTTAGTTTTGGTAGGATACTGGCAAATTCACATATCCAGGGCTTGTCTGGTTCATTACTTATTAACCATAATTTTAACTGAAGTCCTTAATAGTTGGTAGTAATTAGCATATTAGACTAGTATCAGAAAGTATTTCCTAAGGTACATGGAAAGCTTTAGAATGTAATTAACACAAATTATTATAATACAATAAAAAAGGTAACTCTCCTGTCCTTTTGTCCAAGAAGTAGTTGGGCTGGGCTGAATGTACATACTAATATACTGTTTTAATGTATTTCTGAACAAGTGGTAACTAAATAATGTAAGATTATTATAAAGGCTGGCTACACGGAATAAAAGCAAGATGATCATGAGTAATTTACACCATTATAAGACATAATACAATACATATTGGTAGATGTAATTTGTATCTGAGAGATTAACTGTAAACTTTCAATCTGCTTTAGGCACTGGGAAACCTGTGGGATTGGAGGAAGATGTGACTTATGAACAGGAATTTATTGGCTTTGCCTGTATGCATTGTGCAAAAACTGGGAGCGCTGTATTCCTCAGTGATGGCTGATCAAATACTCACTGTGTCCTTGAGGTTTCTTGAGGGCTTTCCCTCCTCCTCTGGAACACTGAGCTGTGACTTTTGGTCTTTTGTTACCAATCATAAATTTGTTAGCTTTTTGGAAGTGTTTTGTGTATCTCGTTGTAGCACATGTGTTAAGAATGTTATTTAGACTCTTCTAAACAAAAAAAGGGCATGTTTGCTGATGGCAAAGGATGGCCTGGGCAAATGCTCCCAGGCATACATTCTTTAGATATATGTAACACAGGACTTTCCTAAACAGAAAAGTAATTTGGGAACATAGAAATCCTGTCGTTGAAGCGGAGTTGCTTGGAACACAGAACTCTTTGAAAATGCTGTTTGTAATAGTTGGAAGTATATTTTTCTTAATAACAGGTTCTTACGTGTAGCTTTGTGTTAGAACGCTATTTGTTAAACCCTCCTAAATTATCTTTGGTTTGTATATGTTTGCAGTAAATAGAATATCTGCAGCTGCAGATGATGGTGGCAAACTCAGTTTAATCAAATATATCTATAGCTTTATTTGAATAAGAAAAAAATGTATTGAATTTGGAAATCGGTAGAAGTCAAATACTACAAAAGTTCCATGTATTAGAACCTGAAGTTACATGGGATAAAGTAGGTGTAGTTCAACTGCAGAAAGTCTAAGGGTCTGAAAAATCTACAAATGAAATATAATAACTTATTTTCAAGATCTGACTGGGAAAAAACATATTTTCTCCAATAGTCACTTTCTAATTTAGTAGAAGGAAGCTTTTACAAGGTTGTTGTTGCCAAGGTAACCACTTCGTTCACATCCATGTGTTGAGCATATGTGTATCACTTTATCTCTTAGCTCTCAGAGGCAATATCGTGGCACTGCATTTGGGAAATGATTTTTTTAAAAAGCATATAAAACCTCTTAACATCTAGAAGATTCATTAAACAATCAAGGCAGACTTAAATTACTCTTTTGGGGTTCTTTTATGCTAAAGTTCTGAATGTGACTGAATCTTGTTATATCTTCAAACTTCACACAGATGAAATTTAAAAAGTAAACAAGTCATCATCAATATTTCATTTCAAAAACATATGTACAATGGTTTATGGATTATATGTACACACGTACATATATATAAATATATACATATATAAAAATGGATTGTGTTTGCATTTGTGTGTAGAAAGGACTGACAAAAAGAAACCTAGAGAAATCTTGCTGTCTTAATCTTTCTTAGGGCTGATATATGTTGGAGCTAAATATCATTAACGATGTAACCACCTGGACCCACTTGAGAGTGAGTTGCTCAAGCCATTGATATCAAACAGAAATATTCATGACATGAGCATTTGTGGTGCTGTAGTGATTCTGGGAAACTATTTAAGATTTGTTATTGTGTAGCTTGCATCTTGACCAGGAAAGAATGAGTGTTTCTGAAAATTTCAGTATTTGCTGGTAATCGCCCAAGTGCCTGGCAACAGAGTTAATGCAGAGGTTAAAAAAACAAACAAGGGGGGGGGGAGCAGACAGACTAAAAATTATGGCATAGACAGGTGTATAGCATGCCTCATTTGAAATACAAACAGTATAATATTTAGTCAAGCTGAGTAACACCAGTCCCTTGATATGTGGTAGATATCCCTTTGCTACTGTGTAGTATACTGGAAAAATTATGCTAGAAGGGAATGCCAATTTGCTGTATGATATTGCTTGTGGTTTTTTACTGTTGTCCAAATAGAGTTACTTAGAAATAGCGAAGCTGTGTCATTTTTTGTATTACTAAAAATACTTATGTGGAAGCTTTGATTAAGTTTAACTTTTGACTAAGTTTCCCATCCTTAACTTAGAATAGTCTATATTTTTTTACTAAAGACCACCATGTTGTAACATCTTTGAAAGTGGTCAAGGTGGCCACCTGGCTTATGGTTGAGTTTATTATGTGGGAAATCTCTCTAGGGTCAGTAAGGTTTTGCAGAGGGACAGGGAAGACAGTAGAGGATGACAGTGTTAAACCAACTTCAAGTAGATTTTCTGGAAGATGCCTGGCAGAACCTCAAATTTTTGTGACTTATCCTAAATGTCAGAAGAAGAATAGCACTTGAGGTCTTTACTAGAGCCCAAGAGTGTTGATGAAACATTCAGAAGTGCTTCTGTTGAGCATAAACTCAACTACTGGTAAATTCCACAAAGTGGGTTTTTTTTTCCTGCTGCTGTTTTGAGATTTGGAGAAAAAAAGGACTTTCCTGGACAGATCTTCTAGCTAGACAACAACACATTGAAGGGAAATAAGTTGGTTTTTTCCTGTAAATACTACTTCTAAATGTATTTCAATAATCTTTTTATATGTGGAATGTGTGCTATCAGGACCGTCTTTTAACTCTGAAGATATCAACTGGAAGAAAATTTGCGTGGCATAAGGAAAGACTAAAAATAAAGGAAAAACTATGAAAGTTTTAATTTCAGAAATATCTTGTTGCTATATTTTGTTTAAAATGAAGAGTGGAGATCACAATTACTTTCAGGTCAATGTAGAAATAAGCCACCACTTTCTGTAACATCTACTTCTTGGTAGTTGACTGTTCAGCTCTTGCAGCCAATTCCAGACCAGCTTCCACCCATTTGTTGTATGCTTTATTCAGCAGCTGCTTGACAACTTGTTGAAGTGCACCGCTGGCATCCAGAAGTCAGCAATTCTCTTACTCTGCGACCACTGAGCTCATGCTCAGCATGTCCTCTGAAGTTACAAGAGTTCTTTCCAACCTTACATGACCATGTGGGCTTGTGTCTGCAATGTTCAGTACTTGGGCTGAGGTTTATTTGCACATGAAAGGGTATGAGATCCCTGCTCCACCTATGGATCCTTTAATAGAGAATACTCAGGGGGATGGGAATGTATTCTGTAATGGAAGCAGGAATAAGAAGATATCCCAGTATGAGGCAAGATCACACTGACATAACTGCAGCTGCACAGGGAACAATGGCTGAAGAGTGAATTAATTCCATCAGAGACATTGGTAGAGGAACAGTGTCCAGACAACAGTTATGGATTTGGATCTCAATGCAATGATCCAAGTGCAGCCATATGAATGGGGGTTTTCCACTGGTTTGTGCAGATTTTGTCTTGAGAACTTGTGCAAAGCTCTGGGCATACAAACATACACAAAAAAATTGCGAAGACCAAACAAATGTTTATTTTGAAAGGAAGATGAAGAGAGCCATCTGCTTGGGGGTTTATTGGTTTTCTTTTTTACAATGATGCTCTTTGGAGTTGCACATTTTCCCCAAAGCTGCCTCAGCATTGTAAATCATTACATATAGATGATTCTGTTCTTTTGTTTGTTTTTCTGCTGTATTTCAAGATTTCTAGGGCACACTCTGTAAGAGCAAAAATCCCTCTACTGGGTAATCCTAGATTTACGTTCTAATACAGTTAGCTAAATAACTTATGATGTTTCTATAGGTTTAATTACCTAAGATAATAAGTGATTATTAGCTTAAAACTAATACTACTTGGGATAAAGAATTTGAAAATGGGGACCCTTAAGGCCAATATGTAAATACGTAACCCTTAGTCCCTAGTCATATTTCCCTCCCTGCCACTTCATCACAGAGAAGTCCCAAAAGGATCTCTAAAGAGCTCTAACCAGGCATCTGCACAGTTCCACCTACAGTACAAAGGGTGATAATTAAACCTTATTTAGGGAGTAACTTAGTGAATGCCTTTCCTTTCTCTCACTCACCTTCCTCCTCCTTTTATGGCTTCTTTAATAACAGGAGATTTCCATAGCATTTTATATTTAAGAAAAATTTGCTTGGTATTTCTGTGGAGCAGATTTAGAATATAGTTAAAGGCAAACTCTTTGTATTGAGTCTTCATTTGAAGATTTTAATTTTGATTACCAACTTAACATTTTGAGTGGAAAACCTACTACACAGGATGACAGTAGCAGTCTCTGATTTAATTTTCTTTTACTACTGGAAATTTGATAAACAGGAGAGCTGTAATGGTTTCTCACTATGGGAATATCAGGAAATAACAATGAAACATTAGGTTTCCACCAATGCTATCTAAAATGAAAACAGGTAGTACTTGGAACACTGTTGTGTCATATTTGGGAAAATGGAGAGCTCTTCAATTTCTCAGGTCCTTTAAGGAGGTGGTGTTTAAATTTTTTGTTTGTAGTTTTGTTTATTTTTTGGTTTTGTTTGTTTGGTTTTTTTCCCCTGTGGACTTACAGAAGTACAATTTAGCAGCAAAGGAGTTGTGTTAGAATGTGATGGAAATAGTGATGATGGTCTAATTTTTACTACAATCTGCTAGTGCATGGAATTTTCTATAAAAAACAAGCTTTCCAAACAATAATTTTTCCTAAGATTTTTCCTAATAATTTTTCCTAAGACGTAATTATACAGTTAACCAACCCTTAACAGTGTTGTTCCGTATTTCGGTTGTTGTATATATTTTTATCTTGACTTACTCATTTGTTAGTTTTTTAAAAGTAATGGCAGGCTTTGTTTGCCTAAGCTGTATGGAAATTGTAAGGTTTTAGTACAAATAGGATCTACATTTGATAGATGCTGATATATGTGGGGTTGGAAGAAATAATATTATATTAGCAACAAAAATATTGACCATTAAATGCTATTTTCTTATTTTCCTTTTTTACTTAACAGCTTTCTTTTGAATCTTGGTTCGGTCTAAGAATCTCATGCATTAATTGAAGAGGTTAGGTTTGTACCTGCTCACTTCATTAACAGCTGTTACTAATTAGTGGAGCTTAGTCATTAAGGGACCTGCTGGGGTTTGAGGAGAACAATTTATATTTTTTCATGGCATTTAAGCACACAATATGCTTGTGAATGGAAAAGCTTCATTTGGGAGCTCTCAGATTTAGCAGCATTAGCATATCTATGGTGGGCTAGACTTGAGCTTGTAGACTAATATGCCCAGGATGGGGGGGCACAGGAGAGACCCACAACTTGAGTAGGTGTTCTGGGGGGGTTCAGAGCAGCCTTTTGGGCTGTAGCTGCGCCTGTGGCAGGAAGAACCATGGGGCCTGCTCTGTTTGTGCTTGGTGAAGCTGCATCATTGCAAGCTTTAGCCTCAAGCAGTCCTTGAACACCAGTTTTCATTAACCCTCAGTATATGGACAACGTGATGTCTCATAAGAGTATGGGGGAAGAGAATTGCCTCTTCACGGGTTGTTCAGGGCATGGCAGGCTGGGCACATGTGGTATAATCCATTAGAAAGGTGCAGACTGGTTTCTCTAATTAATTATTTTTGTTATGTGAAGCGGAACCATTTTCTCACCTGCCTTAATCTAGCCCCTGCTTCCCTTAGGTAGTGGTATGCTTTGTGTCTGTTTCCAGAGCCTGTTATGTTAATAAATCCCAGTATTAATTCCAGGAGCTAAGAGATTTTTTTGGTATATGCTGCTGTCATGCTCTTCTGTACAAGTTCTGAAGCAAGTTACCCTGTGAAGTGTAAGGACAGCAGTTTTGATTAGTTTCTCTGCTGGGGACAGATGAAAGAGGAAGCTTCTTCTGCTCCTCCCTCCCCTTGAGCAGCTGTGTAGGGCAAGTTACCCACTGTTGGGCTGATGTCGAGATTAATGTTTTGCTCTTACAAGGTCTGTCTTTCTAATGGCACCGTTTAATGTACTAGATTACATTACTGGGTCAGTCTTCAAACTTACGTCTATGGACTTCTGGATCTATCTGGCTCCATTGGATTTAAACATTAAACACATTCCTAATGTATGCTGTTGCATGTCTTTGCTGGTGGTATGCACGTATTAGGCTGGTTGAGTTCTTTCTTGTACAGTTTTGTTACTTAAGAAGCTGTCTGTATTTATATTTTGAAGGATTTCAGCTCCATGTAATGAAGTGTACTGCAGCAATGCAGCTGTTAGATAAAAACTGGCATCCTTTCTGGGTAGAGGCAGTATTCATATACCCAGGTACCTTTATACTTTACCAATTAAAAACAAACCAGATTTGATATAGTGATTAAACTCACCCATTAACAAAAAAGTAATTGAAAAAAGGAATTAACAATTTTGTGACTGTGCTTCTACTAACAGCAGATGAGTACAGTTTTCCTCCTCTGCCCCAACTTGCAATCAGACTAATCTCTTCCTACATAAGTCTCTGCAGTGTGTGGCCATGTGTGAATGCTGCGAGAAGTGACAGCTTGCTGCTCTTACTTGGCTCACATAAGGGCTGCTGGAGGTCACAACAAGCAAGATGGGTCCAGTGCCATCCCATAAACTGCAGGAGGGCAGAGCTGGACAGTAGAGAGTATCTTTGCTTAAAGAAGCATTTCAAAGCAAATTTTGCAACTGAAAATAGAAGGTTTCTGGTAACTAAAAATTTGACCTATTTTAATCTGGAATATGACAAAATATTTTGACAGCATGTGAAAATCCCCTTCTCCCCTCTCCTCAATATGTTCCAAAAAAACCCCTTCTGGCTAAAGGGAATTGATTTTGCCAATTATTTCAGTTTTTATGGGAAACCACAGAGGCTGTTTAAATTTCTGAAATCAGGTCTTCTGGGAAGTAAGTTGGGGCAGTGGAGCAAAAGGATAATAGGATTTACCAATGGTGAGGAGAAAAGAGGTGTCCGTCCTCATTTGTTCACATTTCTGAGTGTCACATGAACCCCCAGCCCCTTGTCTCCAGCCATGCAGCTGCTGCTCAAGTCAGGTACAGGAGTGACAGGTAATTTCTTTGCTGGGAGTGGGGCCTGTGGACTCACCTTCCGTAATTATCCTCTCTCTCTTGCATCTCCTTATGGGTTACCTCGTATGTCTTGTGGAGAACCCTCCCCTGTCAGGAGTTTCAGATTTGCTGCAAACTACATGCTGGTCATTTTGACAAGGATGCCTTGGCACGAGCCTTTCCTGTGGGCATTAAGCTCCCACAAGCAAGGACTGAATTGGTTTCATTGGCTAAACCTGGCTGACAGCATGTTTTAGAAACGGAATGTGAAAGCAACTGTATTTGTCCATGCCATTTTATATTGATGAGTCTCTTGGACTCTTGTTTTGCTCTCACATTTTTCGTCTTAGAGGGAAAGTCAGAGGAACACTGGTGTCTTTTAGAATATTGCTTCGTTTTTTTTCTTTTTTTCTGTTAAGATGTATTTCAAGTCTAAAGTTAATAGTAAGAAGGAACTCCTGATCTCATGGAAATCATTGGGAATTTTGCCTTTATGGGCAGACTTTCCTGGGAAGAGTTTCTTCTTAAATAATGTGTTTGGCACTCAGAGTTACCTCTGGAGGACTGTGCAAGGTTACAAAGTACACTTCCCGTATATTAAATAGAAACACAAACAAAAAACCTGAAAAAACCCCAAACCCTTTCATCAGAACTATCAACAAGAACCCAAGCATGAATCCTTAACTGAAGCAGTAGTACTTGCCCTTGTCTTTGCAGACTCACTGACAACATAGCAGCAGCTCGAGCTAACCTAGTGGAAAAGAATGATGCACTTAGAGATGAGAGGTTCTTCACATGCTGTGTAGCACTTTAAAATGCTAAGTACTTCCATATTTGGAAGTACTTATCTTTTATTTTCTACAATATCTTAATTTTTTTTTAAATGCCACAGAAATAATATTAGGTTCTCATAAGTGTTTGCTTTTATATTAATAAATCTTCAGGCAAACACGTAATTTTTCTGATTGATTTTATAATTTGACACCTGCTTCTTGTGAATTTATTTTAAACATTTAAAAACAGTATTAAGCCATCTCTTTAATTTCTGCTGGATGGTACCATGTGACAGAAAACCACTGCTTGCCAATAATTTCATTAACATTTCAAGTTAAAGAATATTAGGACACATACTTTATAAGGGGACATTTTTTTCTGGTATTCCTTTCTTCCTTTCCCTTTTAAGGGTACTCTAAAAGTAATTTGTAAGTTATAATGTTGCTAATTTTCCTGTTATGGGGGTGAACTTCCTTTTCAGGACTTTAGAAAGGAAATGAGTGCTGATGAAATGTGCAAGATTCACAGAAATGTGAACAAAACAATGGCACTGGATGACAGAACAGGCAAACCAGAAGCATCAGAAGTACAGAATTCCCTTTCAACCTTGGCAAATGTGCCTTGGTCTGATCTGATGGGGAAAAGGAGGTAGCTGAGCCTCCTCTTGGTTCAGATCCTTGGCTCTCTGTTGAAGCTGGTAGTACAGAACTTATCTCACAGCAGATTTGGCAGAGTGTGCAGTTCAGTCAAGCACAATTCACTTGCGCTCAGTTCAGTCCAAGTCCTACTCCAGCAGCCTCCAGAGGTCTTCAACCTTTCTAATCTCAAGTAGTCATAAATCTTAGAGATCCTTCTTTGTAGGTAAGTAATGGTGGAATAATATGTTACATCTAACAGACGTGAGTTCATTGAGGCTCAAAAATTAACAGATATGTGATACTGAACTTGGAAAAATCAGTTAAACAGTCAATTCCTTAAACAGATTGAGTGAGTACAGTCAGGTATCTGACCCTCTCAATTCTGTTCTGGAATCAGCTGAGATCTGCTGGCAATTTCAGTGCTATGTGAGCTCTCACTTAGTGATATAGATATGAGGATTTAAAATGTCTGAAGCTGTTTTGAATCAGCTGAGAGTTGATTTGGTTAGTTTTCAAACTTTAAAACAAGTTCATTAAATTTAGATTTTGAGCACTCCTTTTCTCAGGCCCTACATTTCATGCTGTCCTTACTCAAACTTCTTTGACTTGCGAAAGAAAAATGTGTGGTCTACACCTGTTTCTCTCAGACTTTCAGGGTTACAAATTATTTTGGGATATTTTAGGTAAGAAAAATCACCTTAAACATGCACTAAACATAACTGCTACAGAAAAATACATCAGCCTTATTGATGTGTCACTGCAATTACTATGTAGGAAAATCCAAAAGAAAAAAGCAGGGCTCAGTGCAGTGCAGTTGCTCTGTTAACTAACTGGACAAATGCTTGGTTTAAAAAATATTTTTTTATAGGAAATGGAGGTAAAAATGTGTAGTATCATAAGATCTTATTTACCAAATGTAAATGAACTGTTGAGCTGTGTGGGGAGGAAAAGAAAAAAACACAGGTGCAGTCAAATTTAATGCAAAAGATTGTCTTCAAAATTAATTTTATCAAGTGTTTATTTCTTGAAAATGAAAATACCCTTAACAATCAGAGGTCAGCAAATACCCATCAATTCCAGCAGAATTGCAGATTTTTCTGACTTTGCTCTTGAAAGACTTCATCTAAAAGGATTTTGTTTAAGTGGTGCACTGCTCCGCAGGTTTCCATCTCTTTGAAGATTACTGGTATATTTTCTAGTTTAAAAAAAAAGCCTCTGGATTTAGCTGAACAGTGATCACATTATAATTAAACTATTAAAAAGGAGTGAAATAATTTTGAGTTCAGACCAGTGTTTTGATTGTAATTAACCTGGAAGATGTTGTTTAACTGAGATGTAAATGATTTTTTGAGGGCAAATTCCTTACTTTTGGAGAAAACAAAGTCATATTTAAGAAATATTTTAAAATAAATAGTTGTGATAGAAATAAATATTCTTTGGTCATGAAGGCTTTTAAATTATTTTATAAGGTTACAAATGAAGGTCTTTTAGAGATTTGTAATGAGGTATTACATCAGTTTACCAAGTGATGCCACTCAGGTCCTGCTCTTCTTTATCTTTACCTTTAGTCCTGTCACGATTCTTTAAATGTAAGTGGTAGCAGTGTGCTGGGATTATCACTCATCCCCTTGGAAAAACCCTGTGGTATCCCAGCAGAGCCAAGCACGAGGAGGAGCTATATAATGCTTCCTCTGACACAGATAGCTGAAGACCTCTAAGAGATGGCTCCTCATGTGTTCACTTATCTGGGGTTTCATTTCTGAGGCATTTACTGAAATAAGCTAAGAATGAAATAGCACCTGCCCTGACCAGATGGTAAATTTGTGGGATTTTATCAGATGCTGAAGCTGTGTGAATGTTTTGTACAAACAGAGATGGAGATGACCACTTTTGCTCCCAGTCTCACTCCTACAACATAAATATTGCATAGGACTCCAGAGCTTATTAAACATATGCATAGCTTGTTACTGAGTTTTGTTCACTCAGTCCAGTCAGTTTACATGCCAGGATTGCTGTTGCTCTATGTGGTCTGGTGTCTGCATTGGACTTATTTTGTAAAATTCACAGATAAGGGGATTTAATTTTCATTAGATGAGTTAACATGATTTTAGAACCTTGTACTGTTTTTGACTGGTGGGATGCTTATGTAGCCAGTCTGTCTCATCTCTGACAGTGGCCAAAAGTGCGTGCCCTGTGATCAGTAAGAACATGGCCAGTGGATGTCATATATCATAGGTACTTTATGGTCTTTCAGCTGGTTCAGATGTTACCGTGGATGTTCATTTTGTATGGGTACTTTGGTGTTTTTCCTCTCCCAGGTTCTGTACTTTTCCCCTGAGTTGGATCTCCCTGGTTCCTCCTTGTCTAGGAGCCACAGCTGCTAATGACTACACTTCAAGCATTATAACAGTTTTAAGCAAAACTCTTAGGTGTCATTGTTAATGATTGAACTTCCACTCTGAGTTGCTTTTGAATTCCTGGCTGAGTATAACCTAGTCCTGGGAATTTGACATTTTGTCTAGTTTTCCCTTATTTTTATAAGAAGTATTTTAATTGTAGACAGACCCTTAGAATTCTTCCAAAATTAAGGACCACAGCATGGGAATCTCTCTTGTCTTTTCCATGATCAGCATTGACTCAAATGACTTTGATTTTTTTGCTGCACCTTTGAAAGCTTCATTTGGGTTGTGATCATCACCTGACCTTCAGATTATCTGTTATTATTTGTGTTCATACAGTTTATCTTACAGTATTTATGTTCCTTATGTAAGTGAAGAACAATTTATGAGTCCTGATAATCTGGTTTTGGTGTACCTTGGGGGGTTTAGTTTAACTGCTTCTCTTAGTCTGGTGCAGTTTTTTAAAACTGATGATATCCCCAGCTTTCTGAATGATATCTTGCTCCAAAGAGGCTTCCTTACTCTTCTGGTGAGACACGCTGGCTTTATTCTGCCATTTTAATTTGCTGATAGTGAGGCTCTTTGCTTGTAGGACTTTGTACCACACTAAGCCTTGTCAGTCTTCTACAATACGAGATTTACAACTCTTATTTTTTTGGTTAACTAGCAGGACCATGGCATGTTTCTTAATAAGGATTAAATTTTATCTCTGAATTCTATCCTGATGGGTCACTTTCCTGATGTATTTTCCTCGTTACCACAAAATGGATCAGAAATATTCCAAGGGCATAGAAATTTGATTCAATGTTGTTCCTTTAGCATGCACCAAAATACTGGAAAGATATCTAGGAGACAATTAATTTTCCCCCCTAATTTAGAACTCAGATTCTCAGCCACAGAGTTTCCATTAACAGTGCTTTTTATGAGAAAGACAAGAAGCATTCAGTTGGGAGATGAACTCCACTACACACAGCTCATAAGAGTTATAGGATGCAGTCTTTTTTGGTGTTTAGGCTGTTTCTTTTTGCTGTGTCTTAGGTGCAAAGGTTTTGTACAATCAGTCTCCTGATGTACTCAGTTCCACATTTCCTGTTATTCTTATACAGAGGAAGGAAAAAGAAAATTCCGTAAGAAGACATGTAGTTGCAACATGTAAAAGTACTCATCATTTAGATAGGAATAATTTGCCTGCCAGATGGTTACCCTAGTATTCTTGTATGATTTTATACATAAAAGATAACTTTAATATTTTTACTGGAATGCTTAAAAGGATATATAACTCATTTCATACTCTTTTAAGACACGATATTCTTCTTCTCTTCATCCTTAAGAAATTCCATCAACCCTCAAAACTAGAAGTAAAATTACCTCATGGTGATCTCATTTTTTTTTCCTAGGCATCAAGTTATGAAGTTGCTAATCCAGTCTTTTATCTTGAATTCACCATTATAATGTCAAGATTGAATAATCTGCCTTTATCTCCAGGGTGACAGCTATGTAGAAACTTCAAAAGAGATAGTTTTGCCAGCATCTAAAGACTCTTGTTAATTACTACATCTTGAAGTAAAGTGAAATAAAGCAGGATGAAAAATGATATTTCTCTTTGACAACCTTGTAAAAATATCAGTGATGAAGCAGTACATTATAAGTATTTTTAAAATGCATTTACTGAGATCAAGACCATTCTGATCATGGTTCAGGTTAATCTCTACAAGATACATTATAGAAAGATGTGTATGTGTCACTGATGATTTAGAAAGCTTTTAACTGGAAATTAAATATTTTGCCTGTATTTTCTCATTGAAATTGATAGAGGTGAGCTAGTAATGGTGTTTCTTTACAATTGGCAGAAGGGCTTGTATTGTTGTGTCTTCCAAGTATAAATAAATTTGTTCTTCCATTTTCATATCCCAGCTTTACCCTGTTTTCACCGCTGCTGGCCTTACATGACCTTATTATGTAAAGCCAGATACAGAATATATATTATGACCCATGGCAAGCACTGTGTTGTCAGCAGAGCATGCTAATTGTGAATTAACTACATGTTTTTTCAGGATTGGGATTTGAGGTATTAGTTCTGCATTGTGTTGGTTTGTCTATGCCCCGCTTCTGGAGATCAAGGGCTGAGTGGAGCTGTGTGGGTCAGTCAGTGGAGGGATATTTGCTCCATAGGAAAGAAGTCCTCATATCAAACCTCCAGGTTAGGCAGGGAAAGTTGTGGATCAGTTATTTTCTTTTAAAGAGCTGTTATACTAGTTGATTCTGAAAATGTGAGGAAAGTTAATGCAAGTAAGAAACCAATTAATCCCTTGTTAGTACCAAGTTGTAAGTAAATACTTCATAGAGACTCATCAGTAAAATCAGGCTCAGGTTTTCAAAAAATTTGTAGTATTTTATATTTTCTTTTTTTCTGATGTGGTTTAGTATGCAGCAATTTATATCACAAAATACATAGTATAAACAAGAGTGGATAACTATGTTGGCTGAGTTGATGGTGCTAGAACACTGTTTGTTTCATTTCTTTTAACTACTTGAGGAACTGTAGTTTTGTGACTTTAATACTTGTCCAATATTTAATCAAATGTCCTTGCACTACTAGTAGCTACTAGATGATGTTTCTAAAGAAGGAAAATCTTCATAGTAGTGTAAAGATTTAAGTAACTCTAGAGGCTTTGGCTGGCTAAGGGAATTGGACCCCCATCTTTTGTCACCACAGCTCACATCCCAAAAATATTTTTCTTGAAGGAGTTATAATGTAAGTGTACAGGAGATGAGAATTTTCATTATATTAGGTGGTCATTCCTGCTAACATTTGATTTCAGCAGGGCTGTTTGCCTTGAGTATTTGCCTATTTGTGCTGTATTCGTTCATTGTGACATTATTAAAATAAAAAATAATGAAAAATAAAGGAAATCTGTACTATTCAAGTGAGATAATATTCCTTTTTTGCAATATAAAGCCAACAAATGTGATGTTCCTTTTGTTAGCATAACTTTCCAATGGTCTCATCCATAAAAAACTGCAGTTATAAAATCCCTAATCCAGGGTTTCATTCTGGGTGTCTCCCCATGTAACAGAAGGGAACGCAGGGTGTGTGGCTTTGTCCTTGTATATAGATTTCCTTATTCCTTTTGCTTATGTAAGAGACAGATATCTAAAGTGGAAGTTCACTAAGTGGATAATTGTGGCTAAATCAGTGGCCCTAAGGGTTTTAGAACTGTTTTAAGGAATTAACATGGTACCATCAGAAATATGCATGGTTAAAATGAGCCAAATGCGGTAACAGGGACATGGCAGTGTTTGCGCATTTCAGAAAGGAAAATCATCCATTAGTGTGAAGGTTGTAATAGATAAAGTAGGATTTCATGTTAAATGCAATGTGATCTGTGGGATACGTTTCAGTAATATCTAAAACTGAGAATCTTGGGTTTTGTTTTAGGTTGGGATGAGGTTATTGTTTATTTTGTTATTATCAGCTCCTCTTTTAAAAATGCTGAGAAAGTTTCAATGAGGTGCTAAAGCCCAGGGGATTTTAATGTAGTTCTAGTGCCTGAGCAGCTTTCAAAAGTGAAAGTTTATACCTGGAGGATATCAGCTTTGTAGTGCAAGTGTCCTTTCTGAAAGCAGATGTGGAAAATGCAATCACTTGATATATCCGCAGTGGTGTCATCATGTTGAGACTCTTGTAAAGCTAGTCCTTGGACTAACTTGCATGAAGTCAGGGTGAGAATCTGTGCTAACCTGAAGCAAAAGCAGTGCCTGCAGTAATTCCAACAATATTTATGGTTGGAAGCATTTTAAGATTTCTGTTATTATGACAATTGCCATAATATATCAGTAACAAATCTAAAAGGTGTTGTTAATATGTCTTCAACTAGTTCAATATTTAGCCTACTTGATATCCTGCACTCTATTGAACCAAAACACAGTCTAGTCTTCTGAATACTACACTGTGTTACTGATGCAAAAATTACTGTAGTTACTTAAATGGATTTCCCTACACCCACCTTTTCTGGGACTTTTAAAAGTAGTTTATCTCATTCTCAGGAGAAGAAAAAAGTATTCTATTATCTTTTCTGAAATTTCATTCAGACCTTAAATTAATGAGCAGAATGTAAGCTTATTTCTGGACATAAGTTTGGGAGGGATAGTGAGTGAAGCATGAAAAACCATCAATAATATGAATGGAAGCAATTCCCTGAGTATGCATTAATAATTAATAACACTGCATTTTGAGAAAAATCTGTGGGTTTTCAGTTGTTTTACTTTGGGTCATCTGAAACAGGAGGCTCGTAACAGCACTGCATTTTCACTTAGCAGTGCCTCCAGATCTCCAGTGGTTCAGCGCAAGATTTTAGGGATGAATTTGCTTGTTGTGTGGTCCTGTGTAAAATTATATCTGCTGTAAATATTCAGGCACCTAATAAATTCAAATAACAAGAATGGTTTTTTTCCCTCCTCTCTTCCTCTCCTTTGTCTGTACAAATTGATTCATAGTTTTAATTAACCTGCCTCTTTTCACAAAAAATACCCTTTCGGAAAGCAAAAATTATAAATATTTACAAGATACTTTTTTGCTATGTGCATCCTTTTGTTTCTAAATTTTTCCTTGTAGTGTTTTTTAAAAATGTTGTTAGGTCATTGAGAACTTTTAAATATGAAATTACCAAAAGAGACTGTTTCTAAACTATTGGCAGGGAGAGGTATGCTCTGTATAGGGAAGCATTTTCTTTTTAAGCATCTTGGGAGAAGATCTGCATAGAGAGGTCTGTGTATTTCAGCCTCCAAATGTATGGTAAAGAGTTGTCAACTCATTTCTGGTTATCTGATATCAGAAAATCTGTTACAGGCTTATTGTTTGTCTTGAACAGTTCAGAAAAAACTATTGTACTGGCAAGTCCTATCCTGAATATTTAAATGCTGGAATGTTTATTGTAGTAATTAACACACAGTAATTAGATCAGTTCAACAGTGCTGGCTATATATAAATTTAGTCCATGGATACTCAAATCCAGCACAGCAGTTACATGTAATCCCATTGAAGTCGATGCAATTGAAGTTACATACATCCTTAAGAGGTTCTTCTTTTTTATTAGGGCCTAAATATTTTTTATTATGAAAGAAAAGGCTGTCCAGATCCTGGATATTAGGTATTCTTGCTCATAGAAATGAAGGTTGTAAATTAAATTAGTAAATAATAATGAGGTCACTACTCCCAGCTATTTGTGAAGCTGGGACCTGCCTAAGCACCTATGTCTGGGACAGGAAACACACGATGATAGAGCTGAGAGTCTGGGGAGATGATGATTCCATGGAACAGGTGCTGGTGGAAAAACAGACTGCTTTACTTCACAGAAAGAGAAGTACAAATCAACTGTATGAACACAAGTTTTAGGTACATATATGTTATTTCAGAGTAACTTGTAATTTACCTTTTTTGTCTGATGCCTTGTTGCAGTTAAGAGTCAGCAAGTCTTTCTTTTAAATGCTTATGTTTCTTGAAGGAAAATGCTTCCAACTTGCTCATGAATAGGTATTCTGGAAACTGAAATGGAAATGAAAAATAGAGAATTAAACACCCTTTTTCTCTTTTGAAAGCTACTGTGGGTGTGATGCTATCACAGCTAAGGGTGAGTGTCCTGCTCTGGACAGGGGGTCCTGAATAAGGAAAGCACTGCAAAGGATAGTAGCTGAGGATAGAATGTTATGTGGATTGCAGGGATTAGACAGCAGACACATGAGATTTCTTTTGTGTTTTTAGAGGCTTGTTCTTGGTATTTTTCTCTTTCTACTCTTAAATCTCTCTTTTCTATGTATATGACATAAGAATTTAATGTGAATTCCAGAAAAAAAAAAAAGTTCTTTGGACCTCTGGAAATTTATTTTTAGACCTTTATATTCAAAAGCCTTCTAGTTAGTATGTACAGGGGTCTCCAAGTAGATTGTTGTCACTGTAGATCACAGAACCTTGCAGAAGGATTAAAGCATGAGGAAAGACAAATATAATAAATAGAGTTGATGGTCTCCAAGATGTATTTCACCTCTAGCATTTTGCATTCAATTCATTAAAAGTAGCTGCTTTGCCTGCAGGACAATGTATTTAACATTCATCCCCTGTTCCCTCCATCTTATTAAAAGTATTTTTATCTTTGGTTAAAACCAGAAGTATTTTCCACCTACGTAAGATTCTATTACACTGTTCTGTTGTTCTCCCAGGTTTTCTCCTGTCCTTTTTTTCTTCTTTGTGTTCTGCACAAGCAGCTTTATCACCAAGCTCTTTTGTACAGCTACTACTGCTACACTTCACAGCATCCAAGGTGCTCCAAGGACAGGGATTTTGTCATCTCTGATATTATTTTTCTGAGTAGCATCCCTGAAAATTCCCAGGTGTAGAAGTAGGAACATTACAGTTTTCAGATAAAATTTAAGATGAAACATAATGCAAAGCTCTTGACATTGAGGAAGTGCTAACATGACTAAATCCAGATTTAAGAGCATTCTGCAGCAGCACTGGAATCAAAACTAATGACTGTGCTCAGCTTGGGAGGGAGGCACAGGGCTGTCAGTGTGTCACTCCTGTATTCATGACTCAAATAGCAAAGCCCATCCTAAAGAGCTGGCACTACTGGATCTATGGCAGCTGTTGCAATGCATAATTAATGCAGCCCTGGGATACAGTTTCAAACACTCCGTGTCAGTGCATGCAGGAAGCCTCCAAAATGGGCACTACTTTCAGTAGTCAAATATTTATTTTTAACTAACTTTATAATGGCACACACACTTCTGCAAAATTGGGTGAAAAGAGGAAGGGTTTCCAAGTAGCTTGCAATTGAGAGATTCCAGTGGAAATTAATGTCATTTTCATTCTCTACAAACAGCAAGGAAAAGATGAATTAATGTTTGCTTAGTCAGTTTTGGGCAATGTACGGCATAAACACTAAAATGAGAAAAGAAAAGCTGCTAGTTGGTTATTTTAGATCTAAGTAGGTCAGAAAAAGATACTGGATGAAGAAAAAATAGTATCAACATTTGGGTAGTGTGATTAGAGATGGTTTTGCAGCAAGCTGGTAGGGGAAGGGTTCTGAAGGAAACACTTTATTCAGCAAGGTATGTCATATTTATATTGAGAACTGCATTTCTGGGAGGTTTCAAAACCAAAAATGGCTGTTGAACAGCATTTCATTCTCTACATGCAGAAAGCCTTTGATGAGAGTCTTCTCCTTTAGCTGTAGCTGACTCCCCCAGACAGAGGATGGTGCTGGAGTATGTGCACATACAGTACTGTGTTCTGACCCAAACACCTTTGATTAGCTGGAAATGAGCTGCTGTAAGAAGGAATTCTACAGGGAAAAGTTTTGAAAAGAAGTTACATAAAACTGATCGAAGTGTGTGTTGTGCCCGTTGTGCTGAGCTTTTGAATACCGTGAGCAGTAATGTGTAGCAGTAGTAGAGAATCTCTTGGCAGGGTTGTAACTACACTGTGTATACTTCTTCCTGGTTTGATGTGCCTAGGAAAAATATAAACCATGGCTGTTCGAAAGATCTGAATGTAAAAATCTGGTGTCTCTGACCTTAAACTTAATTCCTTCAGCGCACTTGTTTTTACAAGGCTATCCCTTGTTGCATCTGACTTATGTAAATGACTTGAATTACATTCCCAATGCCCAAAGTGGAAAACCTACTTCATGTGTGAAATTTGACAGACGAGAGGTAGAAATTGATTTTGAAATTTTGATCTTACTCCACCAATTTTAGCACTTTGATTCAATTAGTGAAGTTCTACAAATTTCAAGTAGCTAAAAAGTCATCGTGTCTTCATACAGATAGACATCTAAATATACTTTTAAGCAGAATGTAATTTCAGGACATGTTTCTTGAAATTATTTGAATTTAATTCAAATATGGAAAACAAAACCTGAAAAAATTTTAATTGTGTCTAAAATACATGAGGGTTTTGGGTTTTTTAATTAGAAGTCTTTGAGAGATGTAAAGGTCATTAGGCTTTAGTTAATTCTTTTTTTTTAAACATAAAAACCATGACTAGGGATAGCAGCCCAACCTTAAGTTAAATGACTTTCTCTCCACAAAAGATTCTCCACCTATCAGTACTAATAAAGGACAATTTTTGCCTCAATTCACTATGTGCTACCTTACCTTTAAAAAAACAAAACAGTGTATGTGAAAACTTATAGTAGTCATAGAAAAAAATCAGCTAAGAAAACTAGTACATGTGTTATGGTAAACTTAGGTTCTTTCTGATGATAATGATTCCTTTCCACACTTGAGGCATTAGATGGTTGGCTTCTTCAAAGACAGGCAGCCCAGTTCTGAAAGACTCTCTTTTGCACAGTTATCTGTAACTAGTGGAATTAGTAACCAGGTCTGTCAGTGAACTGTTTAGCTCTGAAAGATCTGGAACAGTGAGCTATCAAGGCTGACTTTTCTAGTACGTAATGTTTTAAATAATGGGTCTGAAAAACCTGGAGAAATGTTATGAGGACTACAAAGGTAGTGGTAAACACACTGCCCCTGTAAGGGAATGATGGCTACGGGACTTGCATTGAAACGTGTATTCTGAATCTGGGTAATGATTGCTGTGCCTGGATTGTGAAACAAAGAAATCATGCTTCAAATGGAACAGCTGCAATTTTACCACACAAAAAGGAAAATATGTATAATACATGTCTGCTGTAACTAATTTATGTATACATATCTAATTTGTTTCTTAGTAGATTGACACACATTTAAGCAAGAGCTAATTTGACACAGAAAAAATCTGAAGGGCGATGGGCTGTGTTTAAAGTACGACCCTTGCCTCAAACAAACCCAAACCAAAAAGAGGCAAGACCTGAATTGAAGGAATTTTTATTTAGTTTTACAAGACAGTTTGGTGTTAATTCTTTACTCTTTTCCATAACTTACTGACAAGTGTATAGTTCCCTTGCTAACAGAGACTGAACACTGTTGAGCAATATCTGCCCCATTTGTATGAGTTGACTTGTTTTAATTGACTGTATTTGAGCTGGATGTCTAATATAACTTAGAGGGAAAAGAGAAAATAGTTTTTCTGCAGAGAATAATCTCTAGTTAATAGATGGGATTTTATTAATAGTTATGAGGGAATAGCAAGATGCAGTTTCTTTTAGTCACAGACAAACGTGACCTAGTCTGAGAGTCACTTAAAATAAATAAGGCACTTCCCACCACAGAAGAAAATTAAGGGCCTCATGCCATCTTACGGTCCTGGGTGATGCTTAAATGAGCCAGAACAAAGAATCTATTTGGAAAGAAGTTACATTAGGCTGTGGTCCAGTTACTTCGTATGTGTCCCCTTTTGTTGTCAACCACAGAAGGCGATCCCATAATGGGTGGCCCTATCAGCAACCATTTAGGTATAACAGAGTCTCCTAGTAGAAATGCAAGTAATTTTTTCATCTACCAGCAACAATGAGCTGAAATGCTTGAAGGAAGGAAAACCAGACTAGGTTATTTTATTTATTTATTTATTTATTTTGTCTGAAAGGCTTGGAACAACTCTGCAGTGCAGTTCTGACCTTTTCATACACAGCACTAAGTGGTAAGGGAAGCTGGGCTTCCTTCCTGTCAGCTCTTACAAGCTGCTATTTCTCTCCTTTTTCTTGTGGTCAACACTTGGCTTTTCTCTAAAGCCTTGCTTGATTGTTATTTCAGTTAGACCATCAAGACCCTCACCTGCCACTGCCAACGTGTTTCCTAGCAGAAATAGATTATCTCAAATGACAGCACCCAGGCAAAAGTTCAACTTTAATATCTGATGCCTTATAGAAAACTAGCAGCATGCAATACATAACTTAGCTGTACTGCACTGTCAATATGTGTTTTATTCAAGATTTGCTTCACCTCTCCTTAGAAATAATTTTAAATGCAGAGATAGAATAGAACCTGGTTTGTGTAAGGAAAATATATTTCTGGCTTGATTTAGGATGAGATGACAGGAAAGGGCAGAAAAAAATATGGGATGATGACACATAAAATATTAGTAGTGAAAAGGATCAATTCAATGTAACAGTGTGATATGTGAAATTTATAAAATTAGACAAATTTAAAAGCCAAAAGAGAAAGTTATTTATCGAGACTGACTTGTGGGAGCTCAGATAATGAGTGTGACACGCATTTTTAAACTAATAAAAGTTTTCATAGATGAAATTTCAAATGTGAAATTAGCTTACAATCTTGAGGAAAAGGGACTGTGTTCTGCAAAATGCCTCATGGGTTTAGTGGTCATTACTTGGAGTGAAAATAAGGAGTTAGCTAGAAAACTGTCATTTAAAACTGTGCTGTAATAAAGCAACAGGAATATATACATAAAGCTGAACCAATGAAAGTACTGGTTGGTTCTGTGACTACTGTAATATGCAGTTCTCCCTCTCTGTGTGTCTGATACTGTAATTAAGGAAAATTATTTGCACTGGGGAGGCCTTGTTAAGCCTAATTCTGGTAATAGAAGGGGCTAAAATGGCTATTCTTCCATTTTCTGAGCTTATCTATGAAAAACCTTGTGGAAGATAAACAACGATAGCAAAGGTTTATTGAAGGCTGAAGTGTCAGGATGTCTGAAGACTTCACATGAAGAAGAGGTAGAGCATTTTGACATAATTTGGAAGAAAAAAAAAGCAATTTTTGGGTCCAAAGACTGATTACTTTTCTTCTTTGACATCCTGTTTTGTGAGAAACATACCATCTCATTATTTCTGGAAAAGGTTCTTTGGGGAATCCTAACTTCAGGAATACGGACTTATGAAAGGTTCTAGGTAGATAAACTGTGAAAAAAGTTCTTTCCTGTAGAGCACATTCAGCCCATAGATTATGACAGAAAAGGATAAGAGATTGCACTGAGAGAGGAAACAGTATAAAAACTGCCATAGTGTACTCTTCTATGCAAAACTGCTACACTTAGATGGCATCCTATCCCATCCCAAGAGCTTTTGATGAGCAAACTCATCAATTGGGATGCAGGAAATGCGATTCTGATGTTTAGAATATGTGTGTGTGTGTTTACACTTGTGTATCTGTAAATTTTTGTCATAGAAATGTAAAAATCAGGAGCCCAAACAGAAGGGATTATAGTCTCTTAGGCAGCCTTTTAGGCACAGATCACTAGCACTGGATTCACAAAAGAAAAGAATCAACATGGCTAAAATGTGACAGGCAAGGGGCTGGGAAGATCCAGAGCTGAAGGATCAGGGAAACTGCTCCATTTCAAATACAGGCCTTTTCTGTCTGCCGGAGGACTGGCTAGTGATCTGAGCATGTTTACTCTCCCTACTGTTTTCTTTTTGCATTGCTACAGTCATTACTCACTGATAATATCCTGCAGGCTAGGGGAATCACTGCAAGGCCAGGTCAAGGATACTGGCAGCAGATAGTCCACTGAGAAGTCAGGACAAAGCAGCTGAAAAGACCTGAGCAGTGAGCATGGAGAGATGCTGTAATGGAAAATGATGTAGTAGAAAAGTACTCTGTAGTGAGCTTCATTTAAAAGTATAGACACAGCTTGTATTGTCCTACACAAATTCCTCCAGGCCTTACTGAACAGCTTGACTGCTTTTCCTAGATCGAGCTGTCCTTGTGAGGAGAATCTTTAAGGAGAAAGGGCTTGGATCAGAGCATGTCTGTTACACCAAAGGGTGTGCAAAAGAAGTGGTACTCAATGTCTTCTTTGCTTCAGTCTTTACTGGTAAGGCTAATGTTCAGGTCTTCAAATCAGTGGGAAAGCCTAGAGGAAGGCAGGTTTTCCCTAGAATAGAAGAGGAGCATGCTATGGAACTCTTAAATTGACAGGATTTACATAAATCCATAGGACTTGATGGGACACAGCCCCAGTTGCTGAGGAAGCTTGCTGCTGTCACTGTGAAACTGTTCTTGACTGAGGTCATGGCATACTTGGACTACACAACATTCAATGGTTTCTCTCCAATGTCAATCACTCCATGATTAGATCATACTGAGCCTTTACTGAAGGTGAATGAAATTGTTTCTACCACACCAGTACCTGAAGTCTCACTGTTGGAGAAATGTATGAAGTAAGGTGTTACTGGAATGATAAGGCTCTTGCTGAGGGCATAAAGCATTTTGCTTCAAAACTTGTCTACAGGGCTGCCTCTTAGATGACATAGATATGAGATGCTCTGCGGCTTATCCTTTATTTCATAAAATCAGTGATTAAATTTCCACTGGGAATAGGATGTAACTGGTGAGCATAGGGAGGGGTACAATATCATAAATGTAGTTGCTGTTCTCTCAGGAGTGCCTCAGGGAACAGGGTATTTAAAGTAAAAATCTGTTTCCTGCTTGCCCTCTGAGTGTTAGCTCCTCCTGAAAGCCGCTAGACTTTGTCGATCCTTGGGGGGCAGCAGCTGAAATAGCAGTGAAATGCCCACAGATAAGAGATGCTGTCATGACAGAGAATGATTCAAATTCCTACATTCCTTTTTTTTTGCAATGAGTGACTCAATTACATAGGGATACCTTGTACTATCTGCCAGATATTCTGCTCATGTTGTTTTGTGTTCACAATGCCTAAATAGATGTTTTCTTCCCAATTTCACTTGTTCTGGTACAGATATTCAAGAAATCTGTGTAGCCTTATTGTGCTGAAGATTTCTTTCTGACCTCCTGCTCGTCTAGCTCAGTTCAATGCTAAGGTACTGAAGGCATTTGTTTTCTTCTGTATTTATGAGGGTTCCTACAAACCAATGGTGGTCTCTACATGCTGTTGTAAGAATAAAGAAAGAACATGAAGAGTTAAATGATACCTGTTTGTATACCATGTTTCCACAACATGTGACTGCGTGAAATAGCAGTCAGTCTGCTGTGCTGCAGGCAGTTCCTCTGTTTGTCAAACCTCACTTCAATAAGCTGATTGGTTGTGCTTCGTCATCCTGGACTATATCTTACCTCATACACTAAACAGTTTATTCTATCTCTGGCAAAAACGGTACTGGAAGTGGAGGAAGGCTTTTTCAGGGAATTAAAAATCAGTGAGACTGAGCTGTTTTTTCACTGATTGGAATTTTGAGGAAGGTTGGGTTCTTTTTTATACTTACAAGGGTGATGGCTATAAGTGTGTCCATTGATGAGTCAGAATAATTTATTATTCAATTTGATTTCTCCCTCATTTTCATGTGTTTAGTTGTGGAAAAATGACAGAATTGTTTTGATGTTACAGCAAGACAAAAATGATATTAGAAGATTTTTCAACAAGACAGTACGCTGCATTTTATTCTTGAATAGTTGTCAGAAAGGGATTCTTGTGCAGTCTTGTCTCTAGACAGGAGGAGTTCTCATAGCAGACATCACATTCATGCTCAGACCTTGTTTACTGTTCCTAATGAGAATGAATGCTTGTATTTTTCTGTTCTGAGTCACTTTGCTTATCGTTAATTTGTTTATGAAGAAGGACTGAATGTTCTGCAGCATGTGTGAAATATTAACAATTACTTCCCAATTATATCACTGCTAAATAGAACACTGGTTTTATTGCTGAGATATTTGTGAATCTCTGAAGAAAGGAAAAGTTGTGTTGTTTTTATCTCAGAGATTTTATTTTTAATGAAACACCTGTACATGCAGACAGGTTTAATATTCTTAGTTATAGTTTTAAATAATTGCTTTATCCTTTGAAAATTTCCTGTGCATATCCTCATGTTCAAATTAGCCAGAAGTGCAAAGAGACACTGAGTTTAATTCGGGTGAAAACTTGAGAGCAGCCCACCAGCTAAATTTTGTCTTTGACATAAAGGGGTCAGGTTGTTACCGTGCAATCTCATGCTGGCTACACTGGTGCTATCTGAGGAGTACAGGAAATCAATGGTGACTGACAGATTCTAGTTGTGGGTACAAATTGCTGCTTTTCTCATTCACTGCTCTAAGATGAAAGAAATCTGTGACAGTTTTTCTGCTAGGATAAAATTGCTTTTCTGTGTGTCACTTATGAGGCTTGATTTAGCTTGCAAAGAAGCACACAAACTTGCTTTTCCCCCAAAAACTTCCCATGCCCCACATGCCTCCAAAGGGCGGCATGTGACAATTTCGTGGTGGCTTCTATTCCCACTGTTAGTTTTAGTGATACAAGTAGTTTGTGTACAGAAAATAAACTTGAATTGATTGAAGGTCATGTAGCTAAACTCGAGACTATAAATAACGACAAATATATCCCTAATGTGTGTGGGAAACAAACCTACTCTTGGAGAAACACTGACCCTAGTGGGCTGTTTTTCTGGATAAAAGGTCTGTGACAGTGCAACTAAGCTGGACTTAAGCAAGTGGGTAACAAAAATGATGCAAATAAATACACATAAAATTTCTCTTTCAGGGTTGTAATATTGCCAGGAACAAACTTTGAGAAAATTAGGTTCTCCTAATTAAGGACCCTTAATGTCATTGTATGTAGTGAAATGGACAAGTCCTTTTCATTACTTGGTTGACAGTAAAATACAAAAGAAAATACTGTGGCTTATTGTGGTGTTTTGTTGTTTGTGATAGGTTGTTTTTGTTTGTTTTTCTTCCTGAGACACTGAAGCACCCAAGTTGGCTGGAAAATGAACCCTCCTAAGCAACAGACTCTTTGCATTCTGTTATGAAATACACATATGTGGATTCCTTTGCTATTATATATGTGTGGAACAGTGAGTCTTGGGAAATGAAGGCATAAAGATTTTGGCTGTTAACATTGCATTTGCTTTGGGGTTTTTTATTGGACTTTGGGTTTTTTTTGCTGTTACTGGTTTCTAGGAGAGTACAGTGAAGGACTAATCACAAAGAGATTTTATAGTGAGTTTCTTCTCTTTATTTTCCGTTTATAGACATTTCATTTTCTATTGCTGAGACCATGAGCTGGAAATGGCAGGGAAATAGCAAGACTTGCATGTTAGTCAGTCAGTCCATTACAGAGTCAGCTGCAGGAGGGCAAGAACACAGTCCTGGAGTATGGAAAACACAGTATATCCACTTGACACTGAACAGTGTTAGTTAAATAGTGCAACATAATGTCAGACTTCTCAGGGTACAAATACGTGTTCTAGAAAGATGAACTCAGGTACAGAGAATTACTATGAGCTTAATGAAAAGCCTTTGTGAGAAGAGACTGAAAAGAAATTGCTCATTTAACTTAGGACAATGAAACAGACTGGACATCAAACAAGGTGGAGGTAGTTTAAACAGAAAGGAAAAAGAGATGACTTAATGTAAAGGACAGACACAGGAACAAATGGTTATAAAGTGGTCAGTCATGAATAAATTTTAGGTTGGAAATGGAAGAAGGATCCTTGCCATGAAAAGAGTCAGACTTTGAAGAGGCCTTTTAATTAGAGTAGCAAGGGCAAGAAATTACCAAGGAATTTATGTGATATAATACTGCTGATTGGGAAGTGGAATTAATAAAAAGGAGGTCCACTTCAGGCGCACTTCTTATATACTTTGTGTTTTTTTCTGGGAAGATAAATATAAACTAGCTTCCCTTTCAAAAAATGAAAGTAAAAACCATGGCATTATTCAAAGCCACCTCACAGTACTTTCATACACAATAACTGCAAAGGCTATTTTGAGGAAACCAATCATCTATATCACTATTAAGCTGTTGGCATTGTGGTATAGCTAGATTCAATATATGGATAACAACTGGGTACAGAACAAGAAGCTATCTTTGGACTAAACAGATTTTCCTGTGAAAATTGTAAAGTTGGATCCAGTATATTTTAATGTGGCCAAAACATAACTGAGAAAATTTTGTAGTAAGCATCTCCAAACTGTAGGAATCAAATGGTGCAAGGAAAAAGAGATTATATGCATTACTTAATAATATCTTAGGGGACATATTGAAAGTAGTCATGTTCTCTTGTTATTCTTTTTTTCTCCCCCCTTTTTTAATTTTACTTTTATTGGAGATGAAGCAAAATCTGATGGATTTGAGACCTACTATGGAGAGCAGACTGGTCATAGGAATGAGAGTAACAGTTAATAAACTAATTGTGTCCTTTTGCTGCTAAAACAATGCTGTGTTATCCCAAATGGATAATTCAGTTACATTTCAGTTTATGACAACTAGTAAGAAATCAGCAAAAGAGAAACATTAGATGAATTTATATTATGTTGCAAATCAAAACTAGTTCATGTTTTTACTTTAAATATTGAATGTGTTATGTTTTCTGATATAAAGACTATGCCGCTCAGTCTAGTAATAAGTGCATAAGTGTTCAGGGAAGGATGGGTTTGTAAAGAAACAAACACTTACTGTGTTCTCCAGACCTCACTGTCAGACTGGCCTGGTGTGAGCTCCAGCTTTGACCTGGGGTGACCCAGTGAGGCTACAGACACCTTCACTCTCTGCCATCAGGCTCTTCTGCGCTAGCACAGAGCCATGGCAGGCAATGAGGCAAAAAACCCTTCTGACCATCAGCTAGTAACTGCTTTTAAACGAGACTGCTGCTCTCCCTGCATGAGAGCTCACCTCTGTTCTTGGGAGGTGGGAGCAAAAGGTGCTCATTACAAGCTGAAACCACAGCCTGCCTCCTCCTTGAGATAAAAGTCAAAGAATGAAAGCTTGTGCACTGGGCTTCTCTCAGCTGGAAGGGGATTTGAGTCCTGCCCCTCAGCTGAGCATGGCTTTGCCAGCTCTGCTACCTGTGCATGTCAGTATAAATAGCAACCACAAACCATAAGAGCACATTTGGTCTATATTTAGGTATATCAGGACCCAATCACTAAAATTAATTTGTATCACAACAAGGGAAGAAAATGTGGTAACAATTTTTGTGAGTTTTTTCAAGCTGTAAATGCACCACTGGGACCCCAACAAGTGTACCTAGACAACTAAAATCATAGCATTTCTGCTGAAAGTCTTTCATAAGGCAAAACCCCATAATTATACGGTAAATATTTAGCTTTTAATAGCATTAATGACCTTGATGGAAGTAATTGTAGGGATTAATGAGCACCTGAGGTTAACGGAATCAGCTCCACCCAACTGATCATTAATTCAGAGCCTGTGCCCTAGATTTTGATCATTAGTGCTAAAAACAAAATCAGTTTTACATGGTTTGGGGCACCTTTTGACCAGCAACATCAACAATACAGATTCTTAATTTGGAAAATGACCTTCCTGCTAGATTTTTCTCTTTTTCTTCCTTACATTGCCCTCTGTTCAATAACATGTAAGCACTAAATGAAAATGCCAAATTTCAGCATGCTGTGTTTTGAAATGCCTGCTTTATTAAGTCCTGAGGCGTGTTGATAATAGAAGCATAACAGCTTTTTACATGAAGCACTTGCAGGTTCCAAAGTCTTACAAATGGCAGTTCTTAATGGCTTGAAAGTGTTTTCTAAACCCTTTGGACACTGTGTTTGAATTAATAACTTTGGAGTTCAACATAGTATTAAATACGTTGGCTGTGCGCGTGCCCTGCACCAGTAGGCGGTGGTTAAGGATCTGTGTCCATAAACACTTGTGTGGATGGCTGTTTTTAAAAACAGATCTTGAACTTCTGTGAATTTTGAAAATACTGAGGTATATTTCAGAAAGATTTCAGTAACTTCAGGCTTTTCACTGCAGACCACATCTTATAATATACAGTCTCAGGCTGAGCAGACAAAAGGGATGCCCCAGTATTGCTCCGGTAGGGGATAAACATGAACAGAAAATAAACATCAAGAACCTCTTGAACTGCATAGACTGAATGCTCTTGCATCTGTGTTAGAATATGTCATGTATAAATTTAAATTTAGCAGTTCATTTCTGTGATGATGTGGATGCTAAGCTTCCCTTAGGAAAAAAAAAAAAAAAGAAAACAAATGTTCTATAATTAAACCCCCTTGCTACATGCAGATCAGATTATGAAGTATGAGAGTTAAAGGAAATTAATAAGAACCATCCAATTTTTCAGGTGAAACATGGGAATAAGGTTCTGTGTCCCAGTGCCACAAGGTATCTGATCTTAGTTGCAGCAATGCATGCAGAAGCTGCTGGAATCTCACAGGATGTCCAAATCTAAAACCTTCATTTAGACTTCATTGTAAAATATCTGATGGATAAGATTTTTCTGGATACATATATGTCTATTTGTTTTTATGTATATATATAGTTAAAATATAAGAACGGCATTTTCAAAAATTAATATTTTGCAAAAATGGCATTACAACAAGGTATCATAAGAGCTATTTTTGTTACAAAATACAATTTTATTTTAGTGCAGAATACATTTTTGCTTAATTCCCTAAATTTTGTTCAAAGAGTAGGAGTGGACTATCAGCTGATTTAATACAGTGGCCAAATATCCTTTATTTTCTGTGGGATCATAATTAAATGTGAAAATTTTTGAGATCACAAAAACATGAAAATCAAAGTGTAAAAAAATGAGAGGAAATTACCTTACATAAAATCTGTAATAAATACATCTGGCTGGTTGAATGTCGAGGTATATGTTCTAAGAAATTAAAATTTTTTTCTTCTACTTTTGAAAAAAAAATCAGCTTTAGGCAGTGTTGTGTTAAAACATGTGCTTAACTTACATTTTTGTCTGGCTTGAAAATTCTGTAGGTCTCACAACTCTCAACTACATTTTACCTTAAACATCCTCTAAATTTCATCTTCAGTATGCATGTTAGTTGATAGCATGATTTGTTTCTGCTTGGTCTAATGAGAAGCACCTAAAGATTTCAATTGACATCTATTTTGTTTGGGTTTTTTTGCTGCTGGATTCACCTCAGAAATACCTAACAATTACTGAGTACAGTGACACTACTGTCTGTTGTACTACAAGCAAATTTCTAATCAGATTTTGATTGTAGAGTATAACACCCTCACACAACGCAGGTAAACACTCCCCCACTTAATTCAGCAGAGTCTTATTAACGTTATTTTTCAATAGCACTGTTAGTTTTCATAGCTGTTTCTCTATGGGATTTTATTAACTGTTTAAAATACATTAAAAAATCTTATTCTAATACAATACTCTTACAATTCTAATACTCTTGGTCCTTCCCAGTGCAATGCTGGGGGAGGCTGATGAGGCTATAAAAGAACTGGTGAATGCAGGGAAGGTGCAGGGAAGGTGCAGAGAAGCTTGTGCCCTGCGCTCTGCAGCCCCGTAAACAACTTGCTAACAAGCACCGGGTAATGGCTGTGGATGCTAAATAATCTCCTTCCCTGCCACTGAGCTGACATGTTTAAAATATGGCAGTTTAAAAAAATTAGTCTTTCTAGGGGAAAGCAAATAATTTTCTGTTTGATCTACACCACCTTTTTAATAACATTTTATGGTATCACACAGAGGAGAAAACAAAATAAATTCAGCAAATGTGGAAATCGATAGAGAAACCGGTATTTCCTCCGGTGAATAAAATCAATTATATCTTCAGAAGAGGTGTATCTTTAAAATAAATTAAAAATCCTAAACAACGCGGGCAGAGAGAGGCAGAAAGGCACCCCCCGCGGGCCCCGCAGGCGCGGCGGTGGCCGCCGGCTGTAGGTGTCACTGTAAACATGGCTCAGGGGTCGCGGCCGCGCTGTCCCCGCAGCTCACGGCGCTGTCCGCCTCGCTGCGAGAGCGCCGTTCGCATGTTCAGCATGCTCGGGACATTGTGTGCCGGGCTGTTGGAGGCGCTGGCAGCAGAAGGTGACATCTGGTGACTAATGGGCTCAGATGCGAGGGCCGTTCCCAGCGCTCCTTGGGCGGCAGCTGCGCCGCCGCCGCGCGGGATGCGGGCGCGGGGGGAGCGGCTGGCTGCACAAGATCGATACCTTGTGATTTCCGAGGAACCGTAACATGGCCCCGCCGCAGACATCTCCCCAGCCCGCGGCTTCTGATAAATGCACAGACCGCACAGCCAAGCGCGGCGCTCGCCACGTCTCCTCTTTCTCTTCTCAAAACCCATCTACTTTTAAGGAAATGGCTCCACCTTATGAAACAAAGATGGACCCTTTCCAGGCACGGTCCAGGCTCCGCGTGGATTCTCTTGTTAGACGGGGATGTGTCAGAGTCAAATCGCTCTGGGTCCAGGGTAATCCCAGCTGTTGATCCTCTCTCTGTAATGTGCTCGAACCTGAACCGGGGCTCTCGCTGATTCTGCTGATGTGTGTTAGGAGACACACATCTGTCATTTAAACTCCCTGAGACAAAGACTAAGCCGGAATGCGGGCCCCCTATTTTTCTCATTTGATCTGCCGATGAAATGTGATTTATTTGTCAAATTCTTAGAAATGGTAGAGAGAAACCACAGGAAGAGCTCAGTGTTGCAGATGGTGGTAAAAACTCTGTTATTAACAGATGACAGTGCAAGCCACACAGTGGAAAGCAAAGACAAATTCATAGCTGGAAGTTAGTGTTTACAGCAGAAAAGGGATTTTAAGAGGGGCTTTCTGGTGTGTGCAGGGGAGGGAAAGGGGAAGTGGGCTGCAAACTGGTAAAGGAGCATTGCTTAGTTGTTGTGCCTATCCACTACAACTAAATGAGAGTGTTTGGTGTTGGGGAGTCACTGAAAAGAGCTGGCAGAAGAAAGGAAAAACAAGAACCTGAGAATGGAAATACTTTGCTGTGCATGCATATGTACGTGCACAGATAATTGCATGATTTTCCATCATCCAAGCCTCTAGAGTGACAGAGGGAGGGAGGATAGTCACATGCATCAGCCCCATAAAATCTGCAAAAGCACTGTTCTTAATTCAGCCATCGGCTGTTCCAAGACCTCACGCAGAGAATTACAACGAAATTCTATTTTCAGACTGACAACCCTAATGCTGCTGTGTCCTTATGTTTACTTCGGTTAACAGTCAGCCCTTATAATGTGCACTGCACCACAGCTGCTGCTGTGGAAAAGAAAACCCTCGGAGTAGCTGCTTTGTGGGGAGGTATTTGAGAGAAATGAAAATAGAAAAAGCAGGGGGAAAAAAAAAAAAGGAAAGGAAATCTGCTTGTGTATCTACACAATGTGAGACTCAAAACAGAGATCATTCAACTCTTGTTTTCAGCACGTTTCTTGGTTTTAGTCTTGGCTGATAAAATATTTAATAGCCATCTTAGCACTCAGCATAGCAATAACCAAAGAACAGTCAAGCTCTTGGCCCCCACTGAGACAGAATTCCAGTGACATGAAGTTTTCTTTTCCCCCTTCCCATATAATGTGTTGTCTAGCCTAGCTCCAGATTTAATGTGAAATAAAAAAACCTTCATTACAGCTTGCCCTGTTCCTGAAACATACACATGGAAATTACAAACGAAACTGGCACTGCTACATTTACTGGTCAGCTTACTGTGTTTGCCTGCTTTTAAAAATACAAAAAAGGTTACTTAATTTCAGTCTCCAAGCAGATGGAAATCCCCAGTTAAGATGGAATTACATTTTTTTTCATGTGGACATAAATCAGAATGCAGTCTCTACTCCCAGGAATGTGCTTTCTAAAAAATAAATAATAAAAAAGAAAATTGGTGAAAAAAATCAACATGGGAATTCTGGTGAACCGAATTAAGTACCAGGTAGAAGATTCTTCCTGTCATTCATTGCTCTCAAGTCAGGAACTGAATTAGAAAAAAACTACAGTCCAGCCTGTGCATTATGAATTCTAATTTTAAGATCACTGGAAATCGTTTTTCCATGTGGGAAATTGGGAAAATTATAATTAAAAAGTTGCTTTAACATCAGCTTTCCTTGTGAAAATTCATACAAAAATAGAGTACATTAATTACTAGACCATGATATGTGATGGGATCTGGGTATTTTGTTGTTTTTTTTTTCTTTTGGAATTGCTAAATACTCACAGCCCCCATTCTGATTGAGCAGTGTCTTTTCAACATCTTTGGAGGGTTGGCCTTCATAGCCTTTTTGTAAGAGGGGGCAATATCACTTCTTGAGATTTTTATTAGATCTGTCATGGGTTTTGTTGTTTTTTCTATGTGCCAGCTGTCAGAATCAGGAAATTGCACCATCCATTCAGCTGCTGTTACTAAATAAGTAAATAGGCCTAACCCTTTCTGATGGGAAACTTGCAATTTGGTGAGGCTCAAAAACTGCTCATCAAATACCAAGCTCCAAATCTTATAATTTAGAAATGATATCCTTATGAATTTTGTCCATCTAGGGTTTCATACTGAATGAGTCTTAGTAGTTATCACTAAAGGTCAAAACAAGCATTATGCTTTTATTTAAGATTACCTCTTTTTTTCCTAGATGTTGTTATGCATTGCATAGAGTGTCAACAGCTTCTCAGAGGGAGTTTTCTCATGCCAAGTTTTATGTATTGAGATGATGACTTTTTTCTCCTCTTAATTCTAAATTTTAGCTTTTACTGAGAATGATAGCAGGCACTCCTTAATTCTGATTCACTAAATCTTTAGTACTTGCTTGCTCTGGAGAAGGGGCTTAAAATACAGGGAAAAAGTTGAAGATCACTGGTAGAAAGAAGAGATAAATGTATAAGGAGAGGGGACAAGAGACATGTTGAGGAAAAGTAACTATGAGATGTGGAAAGTAGTAGCAATTAGAGAAACACTTCAGGAGAAGGAGTGCAGACTGAGACTGGTGGGGCTCTACAAGCAAAACTTTTGATGGTGTGATACTGCTTAGGTTGTGACCTTAAAGCTCAGAGGGAGTTTCATGAGAAATCTGGCATATTTAAAATTATTAAATGAGCTTAAAGTACACTTTGCATATGAGTAGCATGTTGTTATTATTGGCTGGGATAATTTTAAATTTTTTTTCAATGAATTCCTAACACTTGAATGATAATGAACCTTCTTATTAACTATCAAACTAAGCCCTAAACTGCTTTTCTATGTATATTAATTACTTGGATTTTAACGATAAATGAATTAGTGTTACAACTGAGTTCCTTTCAGCACCACTGATGTATGAGGGGAACTTAACTCGTTCCTGAGCTTCCCAAGGCCTACGTTTTTCTGTCTATAACATGGTGACAAGTTTTATCAATTTTCCTTCTCTGAATGCAATCACAGGGATATTATTTTACCAGACTACTTGAACTGATCTTCTTTCCAAAATAATGAACAGGTTCTCTAGGAAAGTAATTTTTTCCAGATAGTTTGGGAAGGCATGATAGATCTGTACATATATAGATATTTGTCTTTCAGGAACTCTGTAGAGCCTGGATAGTAGTCTTTCTAAATTTTCTGAAAGGCATATTGCAATACAGAATAATAATCTTAAGAGCTTCATGCTCGAAGTGTGGTGTGTGTGCACGTTCACTGGGGCTTTGTCTGACTGGTCCTCCTGCAGTCCTTTGGGAACTTGTTACTCCTGTCTGTAAGAGCTGGGAAATAGATCTGTCAGCCTCATGCTGTGACTCCAGGTGCTGATACTTGCATTTTCTGGTACTTTTTCAGGTAACAAGGGCTGAGGCAGAGTGGTTGTGACCATGAAAGCCTGTGTAGAAGGCATTTAGGATACAGCCAGGCCTTCTGTATCCATCACTAACCAGCTGGAGAGAGATGGAAGAGAATATGTTCCTTTTTATGTGAAATGACTTACCTTACCATCCAGGGCTAAAAAATTTGGTGAAGGGTGCTAAACTACTTGTAGTTTAGATTTTTTATTGGGGGTCTGGTAGGATGATAAAAAGGGCTGAAAAGATTAAGAATCAAGGAGTTGTTTGTACAGTTCTGTGCATGAATCTGGCATCTGTACTGTGGAGTTTTGCACATAAAACCAAGTTTCCAGTGTTCAGCATTATTAGTTACATGCTGCAGTATTATTTTCAGATCTATATTGTTAAGAACTGACACTACTAAATGCGAAAGAATGGTAAAAATCCAGTTTGATTCTGACTGGTTTTCTGGTAGCAGAGATTTTGCTAAAAGTATTGCCGTTATTAGGACTACTTGATGCCTCTGCTAATCATGGAGAAGTGGCAGGGATAAAGTGGAGGAAGAGCTACCCTCTCTATCAAGCAACTCAGTTTGAGGCCCACCTTAAATTAGTATGAGGGGAAAACTTCATATCAATTTGAGAATTTGCTGAGGGAGTGGAGTCTTCTATTTACTTTGGATGAGCATATGCTTACTTATTAAGAAGCCTTCGAGAAGTCCCCATTATTTCCTGGGTTTGTGCTTGCTGAGATTATACAGTGAGGTGGTGCTTTGAACTCTTTGCTGAAATGTGCTCTTTCAAGTGAAAGGAAATATTTGCTAAAGTACAGGCTATGTTCAGTTGGGATGAAAGTAAATTTCTCTTAGCTGAATTGCTTTCTGAAATGTGTTACTCTCCTTTATACAGCCTCCGCACCACTTCTGCTGCTGCAACAGTTATAGATTATGTACCTGAACATACAAACTAACTCTAGTTTGATGCAGTCATGTCTGTTGAAGATGACAGTGCTCTGAGAGGGAACCTCAGTTTTTTAACTGAAATCTTGTTTTCAGTCCTTGTGTGAAGATAGCTATAAGCAAATACAATGAATTACTTAGTTTATTGTCAGAAATGTTTGTTATTCTGCAGTTATGAATACCGCACTGTGTTTTGCTAGACAAATTAACATAGTTAATAACACTACAATGATAAGGCTTTTACTGTTTACTGAAAAACATTCGGCTCTGGTATCTCTGGGGATTCATTTGGAATATCTGTATTTTCACAGCTGCAAAATACAGGTGGCGTGGGCTGTTGTTGAATGAGCATGACATGTTTTTCAAAGGCAGAAAAATGAAGTCAACAGTCACACGACTAATTGACAATCATTAGTGAGTTGATCTTTTGCACCAATTGTTGGTTTAAGGCTTGAAAAATCTATCATTATCCCTGACAGCAAAAATTAGCCTGGTGAGATTCCAGCTCTCAGTTGACTAATTAACTTTTCTAATGCTGATAGACTTCTACCAGGTATACCTAGGAAATACAGCTATGGTAAGAATCCTCAGATACCACTTCATTTGAACACAGTCCCTCTTGGGAGCTATGGTGCCAGGAGATCATGAGCAGTCTATCAGCACTGAAGGTGTTAAATAGAGAAAGTGCTGTCTTGGTTGCCTTAGGAAAGAAGGTGGTCATACCTAAGCTAAAATATCTTATCAGAATTTCAAAAATGCCTTCTGGATTAGGGAGCTAGCAAGTACTATCTCAAAAATTCTATACAATGTTGTAGATGCTTCTGATTTGATTTTTTTTTTCTTACAGACACTGTTATGGTACCGATAGATCAAAATTATTTTTAAAAAAATGCTGCAAATCAGCTATGTTTGTGTTTTTCCCATAGCTGAAATTGGATTTGTAATCTTGTACTATTTGACTAATTTTGAAAATTACATTTCTAATTTTGTAACAGCAAAGTTCATACTGAGAAAAACACTGTAATTAATAGAGTTGAATTGAGGTAATAGAGTTAGAAAGACTAAAAATGAATTTTCAAGATAATGTGACTGTACCTGTATTTCTTTAAATCAGTATAACCAATTGATTGCTATTTCACAGCAAGAATGTAAAGGTCTTTCAAGAAAAACCTGACTTTTATTGTCTTGACTGCAGATGATCGAGCACAAATGGCATGTTAATAGTGGTGAATAGGGAAATGTTACATGAAAGGTGTTCTGTGACACACAGTATCAAGATATGAGACACATCCACTCTATTAAAGATTCCTTTGCTTTATCTAGTTCTTCACTAAGTGAAGACTGAAACAAGAATACATTTTTGAATATTAAGTTATATGGCTTATGCTCTGCACCCTGTCAGTCACATAATTTGGGCGTTCACATGGCTTTGTACTCCACTCTATTGCTATCACAGACTTTCACTGACAACCTAATGTGTTATAATCATTAGTTTTATCTTCAATTTAACCACATCTGGGTATTCTGTAGGGACGTAATTTTGCATAACTGATCACTTTCCCGCACTGTACTTTGAAATAAAATTTTTAGTGGAAATATTGATACTTTGGGTTCAAATATGTTAGTACCAGATTTTAATGTTGGTTGACTGCAGAAATTCAATTTCAAGAATAACTTAGTAAATGCTTGCTTGTGACTGTATACTAAGACAGACTAATTCCAGCCTGAAGTTCTGGGTTATTTTTCTATTTTCTTGTGGTTACCTCCCCCACACCAAACCAAAAGAATTAAAAAAGAAGCAAACAAAAAAACCCGCAAAACCCTGAAAACCAAACCAGAACCCCAAAACACCCCCAAAACCCAATAAAAACCAAATTAAAAAAATCAACAACAACAAAAACCCCAAGCCAAAACCTACTACCCTCAAACCAGTGTGATGATTGAAGCTTGAGGAATCACCTTTAAGTGATCAGGTACACACTAGAGTCAAAAACATTACTCAGTGTGTGAGTCAAGTGTGCCCCACATTGCTGACAGGTGAAGAATGTGTCTTTCTACCTCAGAGCCTCTTGCAGTGAATGAAAGGGATTTCCCTGTAAGGACTCAGGTGTTGGACAAGTTGAGAATATTTGTTTGTACTTTGACCCATAAAGCATATTAATGAAAGGACTTTTCAGGCACAGTATAGCAAGATTATAGAAAGGTGAAAAATGGGAAATATCTGGACTCAAGTGCCCAGTGCAGGGCAGGCCCTGCCCTTCTCAGCTGCAAAGCTGCAACAAGCTGCAATAGAGAGAGCGGGACCAGCCTAGTTCAAATGCCGAAGTATTCAATCCTCTATCACCTCTAAGTGTACATGTGAGTTTTTGGTGAATAAGACTTGGCGTGTGTGTGCACTGAAGTGCTAAGTATGTGGTTAAATGCTTTTCTGAATTGCAGTTTAAAGAGTTGAAGGAATCTAGTCTTCATGTAATCTGAGTTATGAGTATGTAAATGGCTGGTCTGGTACTAATGAGTGATTGTAGTCCTTTATCTTGGAATGGTATAAAAGTGTTTCTTGCACACTCAGTTTTTTCAGCTCAGTGACTTGTCCCTGTGTTTAATGTCTTTGCCAGAATCCTTACTGCGGAAGTGTGTTCTGCTTATGATTGGTTCCCTCAATTTGTCCTGCAGCCCTCAGGTGTGTGTATTTCTTAGCATGTGTTGGAGTAGCTGATTTGGGTAATTTGGATGCCCCTTTTGCAGACTGTGGGTAAACACAAAGTCTTATGTTAAATCCGACTTCTGTGATTTAGGGGAAAACCAGCACAAAGCCCTCAGGAGTTTAACTTCCTACACGTTAAGCATCAGTAAGTCACATACTCCAGCACTGGTTGCATATCAAAGGCTTTTTAGAGTAACAAAATGTGCAACATGAGAACTCATCCCTTAGATAATTGCAGATGCTACACTGCATCTTGTTTCAGTGCCAGGAGTTTCTGCACTCCAGCGCTGGATACATCACTGACTCCCAATGTTGTGTTTTATAAATGTACCTGAAAACTCTCTGTGAAAATCTGTCCATTTCCTTATTTGTAATACAGGATTTAAATGGTTTGTTTCACAGGAAAGGTAGTTAATGCATTGCAAAATTCTGTGCATTTAAAATTGTCTATACTTTAGATACTGTTATGTAACTGGAATATAAGAAATAACAGTGTGCCTTAGTTCTCATGCACGACCAATCAGCTCCTCTCTGCTCCTTGTATCCCCTCCTCTGCCATTAATTAATTCCTTTCTCTGTGTGCTGGTTTAAAATTACCTAATTACCTGTAAACAAAAGGAAACATGTTTCTGGGATTTTTGAATGGTGGAGTCTAATTTTTACTTATCTTATTAATTAATAATATTAATAAGACTTTACAGTTCTCTTACAAAGAGAAAGAGTGCTCTATAGAAAACATGAATACATTTAGCCGGTGTAAAACAGCTTGAGCCATTTTCATTTTTACTGTGTATTATGTATTTTTTAAAGAAAATCAGACATGGGAAAATTAGTTTTAACTTCATGATTTATGCATTATTAACTCCACATGACTGGGATTATTTACACACTGAACAGTAGTTAGGCAAAAAGCAATTAGAAAGGCGTAGCTTTATCAAACTTTAAGAAGCCAAAATACCAGGCTGTTGCCCATTTGTGAAGTTGTGGTTTTGCTGTTGTTGGACTTTGCTTTGGGTTTTTGTTTGTTTATTTTGACAATCAAATTTCCGTCAGATTTGCCATGTAGATATGTATACTTTTAGATATATTCTTGGAAAGGCAGCATTGTAACTTTGATATTCTCTGCTTTATATGTTCCTCTAGACCACTCAGTAAAATTTTAGCAGTTTTGTGTTTTGACTATATATTGAATATATTCTGTTGGACCACCAGTATCTTAAATTCAGTATCTCAAATTCAATTGCTTTCCTGCAACTCTGCTTCCCTTTCTGTTGCTCAGAGTGACTTCTGTGCTGCTGTAACCACCTCCTGCTCATTCTTTCAGCCCTTCACTGACTGCCTTTTGGATTCTGTGTAAAATTTAATTCCATTTGTAACTTTTTTGAATTGAAAATATCTGACTTCTTCCTTCTCTGCTGTATTTCTTTTTCCTTCTTCTAGTCTGTACTGTCCCCTTGAAACTGTTTCTACAATTCTGTAACCCACGTCCTTCCTGTTCTTTGCCCTAGACCACATCTGGGGAGATTTACCCTTCTCAGAGTGCTTCCATGGTTTGGTCAGTCTTTAGAGGAAGCAGACATGGATATAGATCTTGGATCTACATTTTGCCATAATTCTTCATTCATACTCTTAAAAGAAATGGAAGTTTTATTTAAAGACATATGCTTAATATATATCTCTGGTCATTATTAGAGCAGTGTTTGTCATAACTTGTGCCTTAAAATTACAACCTCCTACAGAAAATCATAGAATGGCTTGGATTGGAAGGGGCCTTAGAGATCATCTAATTCCAGCCCCCTGTCATGGGCAGGAACACCTTCCACCAGACCAGGAAGGTGTTGAAGGTGTTCGTCCAAGCTGCCCTTGAATATTCTCAGCAATGGGACATTCAGAACTTTTCTGCGCAACCTCTCCCAGTGCCCCACAACCACGTGGTGAAGAATTTCTCTCTAGTACTCGCTCTAAACTTGCCCTTTTTTGGTTTCAAGTGATTCCCCCTTATTTTATCCTATTTGATGTACCCTTTTCAAAAATCCCTCTCTGGCTTCTTTCTAGGCCACCTTTAGGTGCTGGAAGGTATTTTTAAGCTCTACTTAGAGATACAGATTCAGTCTTTCCCATTTTCCCTGATGTGGACTGTCAATTACATCAGGCTTTTATTTTCTTTAGTTTTGCAAACATTTATGCTCACCAAGGACTTTTGACAGTTTCTAGAGTCAGTGGGAAGTAATTATGTTTCCAAGTGCCACTGCTGTTGGAATGGCCAAGTCTTATCTGAAGAACTTTATGCTGTAATATTCAAGCCAAATTATACAAATGCTGAGACATTAGTGATGCTGTAATATTTTGGAGCATTTTGTCATATGGAAGTACCTGGGGATCTCTGATAATAAGATCTCAAAAGCTATTCAAGACTTGCATGAAATTGCAAAGGAAAGAATACAGGCTTGAATATTATTCCTTCCTTAATGCCAGATGGATTAGTGTTATGATAATGAATATCCAAGGAATTAAAAGTGATTTGTCACTTTTTGCAAAGCATTGCCCGGAATAGTAATCCATTGCTTTTTCACAAAAGAAGCTTCATCTGCGAATGTGATCTCGGAGATATTAGCACCTTCATAAAAACACATATTGCCACTGTTAACAGAAATGCAGGGTAAGCCCTGACAGTTTAGCAGGAGTTGAGACAAGACTGAACTAAAACTTGTAGTGAGATTCCATCGGTTTACAGCGATGGGTTACCTTTCCTCCCAGTTACCGTCATGCATGACTATCCTCTTCTTCCCTGCCGTGTGCAACAAGCAGATGGAATGGTCAGCAAGTCAAAATATGAAGTGTTGGAAAGGTCATGGTACTACAGGATGCTGCTGTCTTTCTCATCTGTCTTACAATTAGGGTATCTTGTTCTGGTAGCAGGAGTCATAATGAGGGCTCTAATGAATACAGTGCATATCTGTTCCTCTCACCCAGAAGCTGAAAACAAAGGACAGGTGAATTTGTACTAATGAAGGGACCAGGTCAGGCAGCTTTTATTTATGTGGGCAAATGTTTCTCATTCTTATAGTTGTGCTTATATTTGGAGTTCAAGGAAAAGGAAAAGGATTACTAGATGAGCTCCTGAATGAAAGGGGGTTACTTGAAGACTTTTGAGTCTTCAGCTTTTTGAGGCTGAAAAAGATTGGTCAATTCGCATTATTAAAAAAAGATATTTGCTCAAGATGTCTATGGTTAGGGTAATGGGCTTAGGTTCATGAGACTCGGGTCCTGGCCACAGAACTTATGTAGAATTTAGTAAAGATTATTCAAAGACCACTCTGATGTTGTTGAAGATTTGAGAAAAGTTTCTGTACTGCCTCAGAGTTCTTCTAAATATTATGAAGCAGTTGCTGAGGGAATTTCTCTGTTACACAGTATCTCTGGGATGGCAGGGTTGGATTAAGAGTCTCTGTCAGCCTGGGACAACAGTAGGTTATTAGAACTAAAAAAGTAACTGTTCAGGGAGAGCATCCTCTACCACTTGCTCTTAAAGGAAATGAGACAAGAGCAGAACAAACAAAAGACATAGTCGTCATAATTTAAAACATAGATGGGATTGGGGTGTAGTGAGAGATCAGACTAATTCACACAAAGCTTTTCTGCCATAGCCACAGCAGTGCACTCGGGCCATCTGAGATTTGAGAGCAGCTGAGAAACCCAAAGGTAGGGCTCTGCTCAGTGGCTGCAGCCACAGATAAGGCTGTTAGAGCTGAGCTTTCAAGGTGTGCTCTCTGCAAAGCTGCAACATTATTTTGTTTTTCCATCTCCTTGCAGTTTATGGAAAAGTATGAATAAGTTTGTATATTCAGCATTTATGATAGCCCCAAGATAATGAAGCTCTGTAAGTTCACTCAGCAACTGTGGCAGCTCTGCTGGAATCCTCTATTTATGAAATGGAGCAACACTTTTTTCTGGCATCCACTAATAACGAGTGTGGAAGGTATCTTTAGTGTGAATGGAGGTAATGAAACACTTCTCACAGCTTCTTTTTTGTATCTCTGTTCTCTGCTTTGTTTCAATATCTTGGCTGTCTTTTAAACTGTAGTTGCAGTAAGGTTGGGTGAGATCCATTACTACACATCCTGATGTTCAGTACAGCTGTCAATCTGTGCAGTGTTCTCATGACTTACCAGGTAGTGACTGGTGGACAAACCTGTATCTTCTAGTCAGGTAAACAGAAGCATAAAAACAGTAAGGAAAATGCTAGTATTTGTGTTAAAACTCTTGAGACAGCATTCAGTGTCAGCTGGTTTTTGCACACCACTTGAACAGCTCCCCCATGCACCAGGGAATGCAGTGTACCTGACTGGGGGGGATGATCCTCTGCTTGGAGACTGGAACACTGGAATGTGAGGCCTTTGCTATATCTGGATAGACATGGGTGATGGAGAAAAGCTATGTTTATTTAATTCTGATTCATGGCAAAAGATTTATACAGTGATATTGTGAAAAGGTTTCAAGAGTTATTTTTCTTTAGAGCTGGTAAGTATTGGAATTATGTCAATAGCAGAAACATAGGAGTTTTCCAAATATTTTTGTGAAAACTTAATTTTTGGTGAAGAGGAAAAACATCAGGAACATCCATAGATGTTCTAGTCATATAGTGTATATTTTGACTGTGCAGTTCATGGGAGGAAAAATGATGGATGGTAGACAAGAAAACTCACTGAGTTATGTTCTGCACTTTTTCTGAAAGCTGTAGTGTACTAGATTTCATTCTTGGTCTTTATCTCTCCCAGCTCACAAGCTGAATTTCTGTGATTATATATGAAGTCCTTTGCATTGTCATCAAAATCTTTTAGCCAAATCAGGATGTATTTCTTACAGAACATCTAAAGATTAGTGCAGGGAATCTTTACACTGACTTCTTTGAATCTCACTGTAAGTCACTCTTTAGAGCATTACAAATACAAGATCTGAAGGCAGGAGTGCATTTGCTTATCTCCTTAACCCCTTGAAGTATTAGAGGTGGTTGCATTCTTATAACTTTAGACTTTCATGAGACTTTTCTTCTTACCACCACTTTCCTCTTATCCAGTTCCCATCCCCAACCCATCCTCTCCAGTTTGATTTCAGCCCCCATTGTTTTTCACCATGTTTTATATTTTGTCTCTGTCTCTTTCTCCCTGATGGGAAGAGGAAAATGATCTGGTTAGCTTTACAAACTATGTTTCAAAAACAAATACAGGATGTGTGGAGATAAATAACTTGCATACTTTGTATGCTGCAAAGATGTTGTTCTTTTTTGAGTGTTCCTAAGTTCAGGATTTTTTGTTAGAGCATTATTTTTAAAATACTAAGTCAATGTAAGTCCTGTAAAAATTAATCAGAGAACCAAGCTGATATTTCAGAATACTTCATGCTGTTAAATTTAACACTGAAATGTCAAATCTCTCCAATTTTTCCGGGCTACTAAGTGGGAATGGACTCCACTGCAGGATTTGACCCTGAGTTTACATAATCCCTGAACGGCAAGGTTTATATTCTTAAGGTTAAATCATACAAACTAATTTTCTGTTATAATTAAACTAGCAAGGAGCCCTTAGAACTACAAAGAGTCAGTTATTTACTTAGTTAGTTGATTGACTCTTTGCTATTGCCTCAAGTGAAGGGGAAATACCAACATGATCTTGTTGGTCTCCGGTCACAGACGAAATGATTTCCATAAAGCTTTTCAGGTAATAATACCTATTTCTCACTGTTGTAGATATGAAAGTATTAGTGGGAAGGTATCCTGATATGAAAGGGTTGCTTTATTAGCTTACACTGTTGCTGTAAATATTTCCTAATTATCTCTGTTATGGTAGAAATCTGAAAAAGTGTAAATTGAGTGGTTTGCATAATTTATAAAAGCTGAATGTTTCCTAATTAGTTCTGTCAGGTTAATGATACTGCAGCCTCATTTTTCCATGGCCTTAAGCAATGACCTTTACCCTCCCCATTTTTAGCATTTTCTTTTAGTTCAAAAACATGTGGTGACCTTCCTCATCTCGAGTGATCTTTGGCAGACATAATGCTTTGGAAAATGTTACAAATCCTTTCTCCCTTCTCCCTTTGAAAGTAAAGAAATGGCCTGCTTTATGCAGGCAGAGTTAAAGCCTGATTTATACAGATCCTCTGAAGAATGCTGGTGAAGTGCATTCCTTCAGTGTTTTCATAGAAACTGATGTGAGCTGCATTAGCCGAAGATGTGAAAATGGTGAGGTGGGGGAGAGAAAAACCTCTCTCAAAAGGATTCTAAAATAACATTTTGCATCCTCGAGTAATTCCCAGCTCTCCCTGGCAACCATTCATTTCTTCGGAACAGCAGAAATTCGCAATATGAAAGTGGATTGGCTTGCTTTTCCCATGGGGCTCTGTATCTCTTCATCCACCGCCTAGGGTAAAAAGCAATGCATACGTTTACAATATAAATGTGATTTAATCGACCTCCCTGTCAGAGAGAAATGGCAAGCATATCAAACAAGCCCAAGATGTTAGGAAGAAAAAATCATAAATTATTCCAGTGATGAGTTTCTGAGCAGCATTTTGGACTCCTAGATGATTCTATGTAAAGCTGTTCCTTGAAACAATAATTAAGATAATTCTGTGTGACAAGGAGAAAAATGTTCAGCTTTGTATGAAATGTGCTTTATGTTTAGGAAGCTGAATGTTCACTGTATTGATCAGAATTTTCCTTAGCTGCTGCAATGGAAAGCTAAAACTAATTGAATGATTCACCATTTTATTTCTAAGTCCTTATTTATTTTACCCTGTGTAAAAATCAGTTGGCTTCTAAATCAGGAAGGCGATAGGTTTCTTTGTGGGTATGATGCTGTGAATATATACTGTGAGGTCTTTAATAATAGTATCTTCTGGAGTTGTGAATATATCGGTTTGTGAGGAAAAGAAATTATTATTATTTGGATTTCTGTTGCTTGAAAGGCACTGGAGTTTTCCTGAGGAGCTAAGCAAAAGGGTTTTTTTTTAGTGAGAAAGTGTTCATGGAATCATTATGCCACTTAGTTTGTCTATAAGAACCCTTTCCAGATTTTTTTCCTATTCATAGGCATGAATGTATGGGGGATTTTATATGGTTTATTTCTTAAAAATAGAGGAAAGCTGGGAAGAGGATTCTTTTGGCAGATGCGACAACAATAAATGCATTATTAAAGTGTGGATCAAGCCACAGGGACCTGAGTTCATAATTCCCTACTGGGATTTTTTGTACTCTCCAGATCTCTTTCTGCAGAATGTCTGGTCATGTCAATTTAGGATCGCTGGAGGGATCCAACTGTGTTAGACTCCTGCATACCAGAGAGATACCATGACTGGATTTTCAGGCCACTTCGCCTTCCTAACTCTGACTTGTAGTTTTTATTTTTGATGTTATGCCATTGCGTGTATCTCCTCACTGTTCATATAACACTGCAGTAATTGGTGGAAACTTTAGTTTTACCATATATTCTTTATACCAGAGATTTGCTGTCTTTCTTTTTAGTTTGCTTAATCATTTTAATAGTGAAAATTGCTTCCTGTTGACCAGTGACCTCCATTGCAATGCTTAATTTGTGCCTTATTTATTTTGGCTTTTTCTCTCTTTTTTTCTCTTAGGAACTTACAACTTTATTTACAACTTTTATTTACATGTCACCTCCATCATCACTTGCTTTGCATATTTGTGTTACGACCAAGATTTTGGTTAAAAACAGTGATGTTCTAGTAGATTTTTTCCAGGCAATTTGCCCCGTTTTAATGTTTTGACCTGGTGTGCTATGTCTCTTTCAAGTTCCTTTGCCAGAATGTGTAGTTTTTGAACTTCACACTTGGATTCTTGGCTCTAGCACACTTTGAATTACTGCCTTCCTCCCCTTCTGGTTAATAAATTATAGTTCCTACCTCTTAGAGGACTGTCATACTGTCTCCTTTGCTGACCTCATGTTCTTAATTCACTTGAAATTTCTTGTTATTTAGCTTAGCCTCTTGTGTGGCTTTGCTTTCTTCCTCTCTGGTGCATTTTCTTTTTGTGCTCTCAGAACTTCAACATGTAATCTTCCCAGTCTTCTTTTGTAACTGATGTTCTACTTCTTGAAGGTCTTTATAGCAGGCAGGACTCCAGTTTAAGTAATTACTTCTGTCTTTCTAAATTCTTCTTATCCTTTTGAATTGAATGTCATGGTCCCTGTGTTCCTGTCCTTCACTGTTATGTGCATTGCTAAGTAGTCCTTGCGTTTCAAGCTGCAGCTTCCCTGCTAGATTGTCCTGTCTGATGTGCTTTGGGGCAAAGGGGAAGTTTAGGACACTATTTATCATTATTTTAACATGTAAGCCATCCCTCCTTTATGTGTTACTCTTACTGAATTAGAGGTTGTTCTTATTTAGTGCTTCTCTCTGCCATTCCTATAGGTTTAATGTGGTATTTGTTCTACAGGGCACTCCTGCATTACTTTGGTTATTTTGTCCAACACATGTTTCTCTCCTTTTCTCACACATCTCCCATCATGGATATTGATCTCCTCTCCCCCACCCCCACTGTTATCCCAGTCTTTGTGCTTTAAAATCCTCTGTTTCTAGTGAGGTTCTCTGTTCTGGACTCGGTGTGCTCACAAGTAAATGGTGTGCATGTGCATGTGCATCCTGTTCACTTCGTGATTCTACATTTATAATACCTTTCCCTCCTGCCTGTGCCTCGACAGACACACCAAGCTCTCAGGGCTCTTTGCAGACTTCAAAAAGTCAGATCCATCTGGGTTTTTTTGGTCTGTCTGTATAATCTAAGGTGGTATCACGGCAGAGGGATGAAGAGATGAAAATGTCTCAGATCTCCACAGCATTCACGTTGCACAATAAAGAGGAGGGGATGGTATTTCACTTATGGTCCTGTTCTTTGCAACGCTGTTCTGAGTTACGTGTCTTGGTGCAGGAATGGGTGCTGTAATGAGCTGTAACAACCAGCAGTTGGTCCAACCACCTGCTCCCAAAAGGCGTTGGAGACTGGGGGTACAAGTGCACCGATGAAGATCAGAAGCACAGAGCCCTGTTTTGTTAGTGCATTGGCCTCTCAGAAAGGAAGGTGACTGTGCCACACTGCCGAGTGAGAGCTGTGGCAAATGAAATAGTGCAGAAATACCTCTTTCCCTGAGCTTCCATTCTTTTTCTTAAAGAAAGGCTTTCTTCTGAAATGTACTGTGTCACAATGAATAGATGCTGATGGCTCCTGGTGTAAAATAATTGTGTTGAATTGCCATGCTGAATGAATCGGATGCTGATGTTGTGCACTGCGATGAACACAGCAAGAAATCTTAAGAGCTTGACTATTGTGTAAGAGTTAGGCTGATTACTTGATGCAACCTCTGTGAGTCATGCTAGGCCAACAATGAGATAATGGGGCTAGCTAGGTTTGGAGCAGCATAAATCTCTGCAACATTGGTAGGAAATTGTTTTTAACTCTCCAAACAGGTATATGTTGCTGCTTAAGAACTACAGTTTGCATAAAGTGCAAGGTGTCTGTGAGAAAACAGCTACTGTTCTGTGACATATGGGTACAATGTCATGTGAAATGTAGGAAAATCAACAGAAAATTTCATATGGCGATTTAAATGGCTTAAAACCAGAATCATTCTCATCAAAACACTTATCCACAAAATCTTGCATGCAGTAGTATAGGGCTCATATTACTGTGTGCTTTAAATCAATGTCTGTAGCTGTCTGTAGCTGCATTGACATTTATTGTATAGTTTCTTTAAACCTTCAGTGTTCCTTAGTTCAGGGGAAAAAGTAGATTACTATATTAGTTCTTCATGTTAATACCAGCAGGCTCTGTTGTAAAGAGTCTAATGTAGGGCCTGGATCACAAAGGGTGGTCAATACCAAGGTATATAATTGAGGAAAATCACTAATATAGCTGTCATAATCATAGAAACAGTGAAGTTGAAGTATAGGCATGAGAGTATTTGTGTGACTTTGATGCAGATCCATGTGACAGTCGGGATGTATGCTGTGTGACTGATTCAACGATAATAATTGAAGACTTATAGAGATGCAAAGCAGCATGGGGAAGAGCATAGCAAGTAGAAATTAAATACACAGCAGAGAGATATGTGTTTCTAACTGGATTATTTACATATTCAAATTTAGATGGAGAACCCTCTCTTATTCAGTAAATTAGCTGTAACCAACAATAATGGGCTCCCCCCTGCCCTCCCACTAACTGCAGTACAGGGAAGGAAAGGCTGTTACTAATTTATTGTGTTTCCTTTCATTTTCATGAAAACGGTGCTAAAAAGAGACAGAGTTTACAAATCAGCATTGAGTAGTAGGAAAACAATCTACTTGAACAATAAACACTGTAGCATTGCTGAAAAATACAGTTAGAAACCTGGCACATTGTTGATATTGCTGTGAGCAGATGGACTGTAAGCACTCTGGCTGCCAAACATCCCCAACCCCCCCACACCAGACGTGGCTGCATGGCAGGACGATTTGAGTTACTGGCAGTTTGCTAACTCCTTCCTAGCATTTGTTTTTTAAAATCAGGTGGCTATTGAAATTTATGTTTTTGTATATATGTGTGTAAATAAGCATATCTGTTAGCCTTATGAAAAGGCTAATAGCAACAGTGAACTTGTACTTATGTCATATGGATAACCTGCCACTTTACTGCTATTACTGATTGATGATGCAGACTGTGGCCCCAAATCTGATTGTTGCAGCAGGGACATCCTCTGTCATGGGCCCTGCCTCTGTCAGGGCAGGGCAGAGCAGCAGACCTGAGCACCACAGGGTGGATACAGGAGAGCCTGGCTGTTCCTACTGTCTGGTGGCCGCCAAGTGTTTCTAGAAGGAGAGTAGTGTTTCTTGACTGGTGGGCTGTGGCATTTGAAAGAGAATGAAATATATTTACAGTGGCTGTCAGGAGAAATGAAAAAGACATTATTGCAAGTCTTTTTGTGATATAAAGCAAAACTGAACTCCTCCTTCACACAGTACTGCCCTCAAGACCAAATAGCTGTGAGTCTGTTGCAAGCAAATAGTATTTTAGGTTTTTCTCTATGGTGTGTTTTTACTCTGGTTCTTGTAACTAACTATTAAGTAATAAAAATCCTGCATACATGTTTGCTAGTTTTAAATTATACTGTAACATGTAGTGTTGAAAAATGGGAAATACAGTACTGTTTGGAAAACTACATCAAACAGGTCTTCACCAGCTTCCCCAAAGAATATACTAAAATTCTTCACTTCTGGTGAACTGCTTAGGGCAGAATCCCTTTCCATTCACTTTTGGAATTACTTTGAAGACTTCTTGAGGGTGTACAACTGTAAGACACAAGTTGGGATAGTCCCATTGGATATTAGTGAATTTGTCTTCAAAACATGAGGGTGGTTTGACATTCACAGTGTGTTTCACTGAGCTTGTTTTCTAGAGCTCCAGCAAATGGAATTAATGCTTCACCAAATGTAATAAAGTCTGTTTCTCCCTGTGCTGCTGTGAGTCATGAAAGGGACCATATTTACCTGCAGCTCAGTTGAAGAATGCAGGCTGCCTTCTGCAGCCCTGTACGGTCTAAGGAAGGGCCTTTATTTTCTCAGAGATTTTTTTTTTTTTTTTTTTTTTTGACTGTCTGCACATCTGGGAAACACAGTGGTGTCTTTTATCAGAGTAACATGATTGAGTTTTTCTCTATGATCTTGATATATTTTGGAACTTCTGCTCCATTTGAAAAAGAACTCAAGGAGAAGGGATTCTGTATTTAAGCTGTTTGCATCTTAATGGTTATTTCGTGCTGTTCCTTAGGTGGCTCTTATTTCTTCTTTTCTCCCTTTTTTATTATATTATCATCAAACTTCTCTTGAAGCTTTTTCTCTTTGGATTGCTTGCTTTCATGAATATGGGTACCATCCTGAAAACAAGTCTTCTGATCCACAGGCTCTTTAGCTCACTTCTAGACTTCTGTGATCATTAGAGACTATTCACAAAGGGGAAAAGTACAACTGAAAGGAAGAATTCCCCTTAGTGTCTTACAAAGGAAATGGGCATTGAAAGGGCAAAGCAGAGATACTGCATCCCTCAGTAATCCAGCCAAGAGATTAATAGCCAAGATAAAAATAGAAAAATATAATTATTCTAACTTCATTTCCTCTCTTGGAAAATATAAGAGCAGGCAAGACCTTCACAACCCTGATTCCCAGGTTGCTATCTCCCTATCACACTTGTGTGACTTGAAGCACATGGAAGCCTTAGTAGTAAAACTAAGTGAATAATTCATGGCAAGCAGCTTATTTGATGAATTACTGAAGCCCTTTTTCTGTTTGTGCAGTTTCTAGCAGATGACAATGTCTTTCAACTTATGTATTATTCAAATTTTCTCAACNTTTTTTTTTTTTTTTTTAGTGTGCTGATTTAATGTAAGGATTTTTCCAGGTACTGAGCAGTAACAGACTCTGGATGCTGCAGCTGGTCCCCAAAGCCATGTGGGGAGAGTCTGGCTGGCTGAGCATAGCCTTTACACTGAAGAAAAGTATTCAGAAAAGAGGCAGTGCTCATGCTTTGTTTTTCATATAGAGAGAAAGAAATGGGTGTGAAATTCCCTGTAATTTCTTAATCTTTTCCCTTTCTGGATCACAGAGGCATTGGGTGAGGTGTCATTCATTCAGATAAAAGGCTAATGTAAAATATATTGGCTGTGGGTAGAGCTCAGGCTAAAATTTCTCCTGTTACATTCATGCAAAGTAAGGGCTATGTGTTTATAGACTTAGTAGGAAAGGGGACAGTCAGGCCCCTATCTACTGATTTTAATGTGTTTAATATGGGAACCACATAAAAAGTGTAGTTTATTTCCCTGAAATTTGTTTTGCTTCTCTGTGTCAAGCATTGTCATATCACCCCAAATCTTCACCTTTTATGGTGTAAAGCCTTTATGTGCTTAAGTAGTAGTGAGAAAGAAAAAGTTATTAGGATTTGTAAACCCAAAATATTTGCAGGAAGTGTGATGAGCCTATTCTCAATTGAATACAGGCAATTAGGAGCAGATCTACACTGGCACTGACCTTAGTGAAGAAGAACTGGGTTTGGAAATGGAGAGCTGATAAAATCAGTTGGTAAACTGAATAAGGGAAGAATATTTGGTAGTCTGTAGACCAGGCTCAGATAATATTGCTGAAACAGATAATATTAGTTAAACATTATAGCTTTTATTTACAGTTCATTATCAGGGAGAGACTTTGCAGACATTTGAGACTTAGGACTTGGAGGGGGCAAGTAAGAGTCAAGAGGTTATTAGCAAGTAACATCCTTAAACATTTAGGAGAGAGATGAATTTGTAATACTAACTCTCATCAATTCATGCTCTAAATATTTGTTTTCTGTTTTTCTGTGCGTTGCACTTATTATAGTGACTTGCCTAACTGTACAGAATTATTTTGATGTATGGAAGCCAAATAAAGAAATTGCAGTATAATTGACATGATGCTTTATTTTGGCCATTTTTTCTTTGATTAGAGTGGAAGGTGGAAACTTATGCCCTGATGAGACAGATCCTTGTGTGAACAAGGCACATCTTTTAGCAAAGATATCCTCAGAGCCCATTTTCTACTGTTCTGCATTTACTGCTGAGGTGAAGAAATTTGTGCTGCATACTCAGGATATATTACTTCAATTAATGTTGGGAAAAATTAGTATTGCTTGTTTCTATGAGAAACATGTCGAGATGGGAAAGCATTGACAGAAACGGGAATGCAGTAAGTTAAGGGTGCAGTTTAACAATGTGTCCAACCAATGTCACAAGAAATTATTTGGGATTTTACTTGACTTATACCTTCTGATTTTCCTTAGAAAAGGAGTTGTTTCCATAGTAACAGCCACATTACATGGTTCTATACTTATGATACCTCTGAGATAGACCAGCATCACAAAGAAATATACTTCTCAATATGTCATATAAAAATCCTGTACTTGTTAGTAAGAAAAATCATATTTTCAGCAAAGCGAGACTCTTGTTTGAGGTTTCTAGGCTATAGTTAATTTGTTTATACTCTCTTTTTTTGTCCCTCCCTCATTTATTTTAGGTGGTGCTTATATTGCTGCCTATTAAGATGCCTGACACTTCCCATTGTAGGCTTTTGTCTTCAGCTGCCTATAGCTTTACCAAATATTAACTGTTTAGATTCATATTTTCTGTTCAAAGTCTATGCCTTGTGCAGTCCTTTTGGTCTATCTCATAGCTGTGCAGCTATTTCTGAGAATTACTGTGTGTGTGTTTTCCTTTTTTTCCTAGGTTAATTGCTCGTTGGTTCTTTTTTGAAGAATTCTGTATTCCTTCTGGGCAAAAACCTAGTGTAGCATGTGCCTTTTGTTGTGTGTCCTTTTCATAGCCCTGATCCCCCATCCTGGGATTTGGTTTATGGGTATCTGCAATCTCTTAGTACCCAAATAAATTCCTGATTTTGAATGCTTCTGGTAGATCTTGGTAATGTGCTACTGAAACATGCATGTGTTTGTAAAGTGCATGTGTACATACAGACAGTGCATGTATTTATGCACTTGAATAGATTCCACTGGTTGTCTGGAGAATGACAGGTGTAACAGTACTAATCCATTTGTGTCAGAGGAGTAAAAGATCAGAAAGAGATATTAGAATAATTGGAAAATGAAGACAGGATAGAACTCTAGCTCTTAACATTTCAACAAGTCAATGAAGAATTCGAATAGGTAAGGATCTCAGTTGTCAGAGTATGTTAATTTGCAGCCTGTTCAGAAGCTGCCATGGAGACTGTTAATACCTCAGCTGCTTTTAATGAATTTTAAAAACAATGTGCACTTGGTTTCTGCAGACTGGAATGCTTTATTTTGATCCATTCTTGTCACAAAACGTACTGAGGCTCTGAGTTCAGTGCTGTTCAATTCATGCAGAATTATTTCTCTGGTCCTTGGTATAACACAATAAGGTATTTTCTTATATCTTAATATTTTGTTATTGTATGTCTTTGTTTTTTTGTTTTTTTGTTTTTTTTAAATTACAAGCTCTATGGCTATATTGCTACGTACAAAATGTGGTGTCAAGATACAGGAATTAACTCTGGAGTACTTGTATGGGTTTTTTTGGTGCAGTACTCCATCACTGTTAAGTGTAGTTATTTGGCTGAGCCACAGAACTGCACAGATACATATCCCAACACCTGAATTCTCGCATTTACTGGCACCTTGGAATATTGCATCGTATCATATAGATTTAAGTTATGTATCATTTACCAGATTCTTCTGGTTGCATGTTTTTTCTGGCATCCAAAACTGGCAGAAATGTGCTGGCAGAGTCCCTCAGCTGTTTCTCCGTTTTCTGTTTTCTGAAGAGAACACACATGAGGTTGTAAAGGTCGTGTTATTTAGTACAGAAGTGACAAGTGAACTGTTCCCTCCTGCAGCCTCCCCATGCTTCTTTCACAACTGCTACTTTGATTTGTCACCGGGGTAGTCTCCTCCCGTCACCTCCTTGCATGACTATAGCTAGTGCTTTGTCACTTCACTTCCTAGTGCAGATCTAAAGGGCTCGGCTCAGAACAGTGAACTGCCATTCCTAACCTGTCAGGAAGCAAACAAATCAAACTCAGTAATGCAAGCAAGATCCCAGTAATTCATGAATCTCTGTGGCACCAAAGATAGCAAAAGACATATTTGTAAATGGGCATAGGCTGTGTTGTACTATCACTGTAACACTTTATTTTGACAAGCTAGCAAATTTGTGGTTGTTTTCTTCCTCAGAATTTCGATCTCTCTCAAACTGTAAGTCTGGCATTATTGATTGGGTTGCAATGGGTTGGGAGCAGCAAGTTGGATGTGGGAGGTTTTCAGAGCACAGCAGTGCGGACACAGCTGGGGCCCTGAGTGTACTGCATCTGAGTGGGAGGCACTGTTTTTCCTCAAGGAAAGACTACCCAGGGAAATGAGCAAAAGACAGCACCACCAGGTACTGATCTATGTTAGGTCATTCCATTGCATAATTTGGATACTTTTCCTTAAAATTCCTCTTTCAAGAGCAAGGAATAAGTATGTTGAACATGAGCAGAAATACAGCAGGAAAGTAAATGTAGAAGTTTTGTCGGCAGGTTTGGGGACTGTGTGAAGGTAGCTGAGTGTGTGGTGTTCTTTTCAATGATGATAATTTGGAGGAAAGCCTGGAACTATGAGCTGCAAAGTGAAGTAAATTCTGTTCCTAGTTATTTGCTTTTTCCTGTCAGCTCTACTACAGTCTATATGTGTATTCTCCTAACTTGTTATTTAATCCAGTACCAAAAGGCTAGAAGCTGAGGCAAGATAAATAAGCTTAAGAATAGATGTGAACTTTTAAAAGTGAGAGCAATTAATCAGTAGAACAGTGCACCTAAGGCTGTAGTGGGTGTCTGCCTCTTGCAATCTTCCAGTCAATACTGGATGTGTTTCTCGTAGATATGCTTAACACAGATCTTGATGCAGAGCTGCCTAGTTTAGAAACTGGCATGTGTATACTGTCCTCCCATGAGATGAGCCTTTTGGGAAAAGATTGCCTAACTCCTATTTCCTTGGCTGATTATTTCAGCTTCCCTAATTGGCAGTTATTTTAATTTTACCTAATGTCAATACTCTCAAGTAAAATTATCTGAAAGTGTAGATTAATTCTTTCATCTGGATATAAGGAGGAAAATGTATCAAAAGAACACTATCTAATATTAAAGAGCTGTGTTATTGAAGCAGTATTTTTTAATATTACATCTTGCAATTAGATCAGCTTAGGCATATTTTTGTGTACATACAGCATTCATTGCCTTTGATTCCACAAATCTGTTTGCTGGATCATTGTCTTGGTTTTCCTCCACGTTTCTGAGAGGATTATAATCCGTGTTCAGAATTATGGAATTCACACCTCAAATAATATTTCTTATTAGGGTGAAAATGTCTATGGGGCCAGATCTGAAAGATCCTAATACTGAGACTGAGTCAAAAAATGAATGATGAAGTTAATTTTGCTGAGAGCAAATAAACATATTCAGGTGAAAAAAATCTTCTCTGTGTCTATGTATACATTTATATAAAATAGTTCATACTGATGCAGTGATGGCAGAGATTTGTTTCCATGTTAATTATGGGATAGCTCTTCATATTGTGTCTAAGACTCTGGTTCTTTAGGAGTACAGACTGAAGGACTTACTGGAGCACATTTCTCTACTTTACCTGCTTACACATGTCTGTTTTGACAGGCAAAGGCAGGAACCTAGGTCTTGGTTTTGTGCATAGCTGGTGAGGATTCTCACCAACCCCTTAGAAAATCTTTCTTTTGATCCCACATCTTAGACAAGCCTCTCATGAACATTTTCTGAAAACATCAGCTCATTGCTCTGAAGCTGTCAAAGACCCAATTGAATGATTACAAAGTTAATTTTATTGAGTTAAATACTGCAGAAAAACTTCACAGTCACATTAGATCTTTAAAAGATGCATGCATTTTCTGAATTTTCTTTCAGTTTTAATCTTCCCAACAAAGAAGGAATAAAACATCTGAAGAAAAAGTACATTTCACAGAGAAGGGTTAAAAAGGGTGAGGTAGAAAAAACTGTTTTCCTACAAGGTGAGAATAAGGCCCTTGAGCTTGAGAAGAAATGGCAGAATGGAGACTACATAAGAGCTTAGTCCAGCCTTGAGGAAGTGATTAGACAATGATTATGTGGCTGAAATGAGTCGGGTTTTTTCCCATGTAGAGGGTAAGGGTTGTGTTGTGTAACCCAATGCATGTGATGCTGTCAATACCTAAAGAATTTTGCAGAAATGTTCATAGCGAGCTGTTAAATACACAAATCTGGATTGTTTACCTAGATTACAAAATCCCTGAGTTACTGACCTTTCAAGAAGGCAGTAAGGTCCACAGAAGAGATCAAGTTCTGGTTTTGGAACTCTGCATGAGCATTCACTGCAAAGTCGTGGACTTCAGGCATCTTTGGCTCAGAGTATGATTGTGCTTTTCCTCTTAACCAGGTAGATTATTTTAAGTGCATTGCAATCAAAAATTTGCTTGATTTATACCAAAAGGAGATCTATCCAACACAATATTTGCATCTCTAAGGCAAATTTTGTTGGTACTTAGTAATATAATCCTTTTCTCTTAATGGTTTTGCAGAGAAGTTTGTACTTAATATTTGCTTTTAATTTCTAAGTTGAGTCTGTCTCTGAAGGTAAGGTCTGTTATCTATTTCCATCTCTAAGTTTCCATATGAGCTTTTTAAAGAGTTTCAAGCAAAAGCACAAAATTACCCACATGGCGTATTTGATTTCTTTAGACTGTTCACACATGATAATAAGGACGGCACTGCAAATGTCAAATTAAAAGATCAGTTTTATGCCTGGTATAAACCAACTGTACTATGTTGCCTTCAAGTAGCATGATGCCTTTTATCAGAAAGGGAGTAGTAATGAATCCCTGTGCCAATCAGCCCTGCAGGCTTGAAAGGAGAAAAGGAAAATAGGAGGAACAAATTTCATGGGTAAATACCTCCCTGATAATTTTTTTTCTAACGGTATAAGAAAGTTCTTCCATTTTCAGTCTCCAATCACCTGCATTATCACACTTGCAATCTTCTTAATGTTCAGCAGTGTTGTTGCAGTGCTAGCACATAATCATGCTTTGTCTCAAGGGAAGTCAGAAAAGGACAGAAGAAAGAATAAGAGGCCATGCAAACAGAAAAAATGAATTAAGTGTTTTGTGCCCTATCTTGAATCTGCAAAGATTTGGTGCAGTTTGAAATGCTTAAAATGATCACTTCTCTCTTTTCTTTCGGATCCACATAAATTCCCTACTGTATGTTGGTTCATCTGTGGGGAAAAAACAGGTGCCATAACTTGTGTGATTCCAGATGTAAAACTCTGAAAACTTTACAATGCAAATATTTTGAAAGAAATATAAGGCAAATATTAACGTTCATTTTCTTTACATGAAAACAATATGCCATTTTTAAATGAAATGAAAATAGGTTCTAAATTATATTCCAAGTGAAGGACTGCATTCCTTTAGTGACACATTATTCTCATTGCACACAGTAATTCTAAAGTTGTTCTGTTTCTAAAAACTTTTAGCTTATGCTATTAAGTGTAATCCCAGCTGTGAATTAAAGTCCGGGATAATTTATTATCTGTTTCAAAGACAATCGAAATCAGGAAAAAAACATTGACTTTTAGGAGTTTTGCACCAGGCCTTTAAAGAGTATTTTCCGTGTTGATTTTGTGTCGGTGACGCTGTCCAACCCTTATAGGTTTGGTAAATTACAAAGAAACAAACTTTCACTATCTTCCTTTGTAGTTGAGGGCATGAAAGCACAGCAAGCTGTAGTGGCACACCAGCAGTCACTAGTCAGTCAGTAGAAGGAAAAAAACCTCTGAATACTGTAAACACTAGACCTGAGTGCACCACACAGAGATGACTAAAATTATAGGAATGATCAGTGTCAGCCTGGATTGTCTGCACCTGTCTTTTCAATTTTTATCATATGTAAAAATGTAGTGCCATTAACAGAAAAAAAAAGGTGTTATAATGCTCCAGTTCTTCTGTACGTTGAGACTTAAAAATAAAGTAGGGTATGTCTGAGATTTTTCTTACTCTTAAAAAACCCACTCAAATAGAAGTAACAAAATCCCATCACATATTGCTATTTTAAAGAAGCCCTTGACACTGGCAGCTGTTTACTTGCTGTGATTCCTTCACACCGTGGTGAACTTTCTTGCCTTCCACACAGATATTGGAATTTCTTAAATACACAGTGTGAAAAAGGAACCTGTGGGGGAAATCTGGGGAAAGGTTCAGAATCAAGAACTTTAGCCTGCAGTGATGATTCCTGTGGTTAGTTCTTAGATATCTATTTTTCATGAGTGGAAAGTATCTGTTTCTTCAAAACCTCCACCATCACTCTGTTGGTAGAATCAACTCTAAGAATAACAGTACTGTAAGCAGAGCTGTCTGCCCATTTTATAGTCAGTAGAATTTTTGAAAACTGAAATAAGGCCACCTGTGACCCCTACTCACCAATAGGTGATTTTCTCTACTTACATAGTCCTTTTAAAGTCAGAGGGACTGTTGCTGATATTGTTCCAGGTAAAACACTAAACATATTAGAAATACAAAATATAATTATTTGTCTCTGTATTGTGCAGTGTATGTTTGTCTGATCAGTCATTGCTTTTAGGATGCAGCTAGCAAAAAATAATGCACAACCATGAATGTAATGTCATCCTGCTGTCAGGAAAACACGCTGATGCCAATTGTCTCCACGTGTTCAGAAATTTGTATACAGTAATGGTTTACTGTAGAGAAGAGACTTATTCTAAATTTAATATTATGCCCATAAAATTACTTGATCTGTGACAATCAATTTTTATTATTTCTTTTGCAGCACTGATAGCTTTGAAATTCTGTTCTGAATTGTGTCTTTATACTTAGAAAACGTCTAACATTGAAAATCAATGCAGGATTTGACCTTTGGTGTGGTTATGAAGAATACAGCTCAGATAAATGAAATGTCCTCTTAGTTTGTAATTTTCGGTATACCTGAATTGCTGTTAATGTCTCTTGTCACTTGGGATTTTTGAGCATACAGAAAAACTGAATAATAAATGATTGACCTCCTTCAAGAGCTGATAATGGTGTATTGTTTGTCAATTTAATGTCATAATTGTTTTGGCTATATCTTAGATAATGTCTTTTCATTTATATTCCGATTATTATAGTCATTTTGAATGCTTTTTCTCTATTGAAAACTACTCTAAAATTAAGCATAGCCATTTTTCTTTCCTTTTTGGTTCCTGCATAGCAAATACTGAAGAGACTGAGCCTACTTTGTTGTTGCAGAGGGAGTATTAGTGGGGAAGAACTTACTTGCAGCAGCTTTGGTGGAATCTTAGTGTGACCTGTCCTTATATGCTAGGCTGCCACAGTGCAATAAGGGATTGTAGAGAAGTTGCTAGAGCAAGAGCAACTTGAACAAAAGTTCTGCCAGGAGGAGGCATTGCAGAAGAGCTTAGAAAGTTCATCATTTATGGAAAAGCTCAAAGTCTTTAGTAATGTTCTAAATTTTTTTTTAATATCTAATATGCCCTCCCATACACACACAAGCACACACGCACACACACACACGCATATATATAAATAGACTTTAATTCTGTTATCTGAAGAGCAGACGGTCCAAACTGAGGCCAAGAGACAGGAAAACAAAGCACAACAGAATGTATTTTCTACCCTATTTGGTGTTACCTTGGTCTACCTATGGCTTAACTTTTTCCTCTGTGTATTGGTAAATTTTTGAATGAGTGTTTGAATGAAGTGAGTTGAACGCTCTAAAGAGGTGTCACTGTATATAGTGGGAGGAAGAACAACTGAGACTGTTATAAAATGTTGTGAGGAGGTACAGACTGCAATTATTTCCAGGACAGAGGTTTTGAAGTGACATTTCCCTACCGAATGAAAAATTTTAAGTAGGGTAGATATAAATGATAATGAGCCTTGAATTGGAAGAAGGAACTGATTCTTACCTTTGTATTTGAAAGCACCTTTCTGAAAACAATGTATGAAATATACAAAATAACTCAAATATTTTACTGTTTAATACATTGCAAAATCTGTGTCCAGTTTATCTTGAGTTTGGAGAACATGGTATTATCGGTCAAAAGTCATGTTAGTCTTACAATAAAAGATGACAGAAGATTGTAGGCTTTTAAGCGTACACAGCATTGTTCAATAGATCTGTCCTTTGGCTAGGCAGGGCTGCTTAAGTGTTTGTCTCTGAGGTTAAAACGTTGCAGTTTTATTATAACTTTTATGATCATAAGGGTTGAAGGAGGAAAAGGAACCCTCAAACCTTCCTGCAAGGCAGTTCAATTTGTGACAAGCTTTTCAACCCTGTGGCCTGAAGTGGAATAGGTGCCCAGATGAAAGTCTGGAGCACTGATTCACCTCATCTTCCACTCTCTCCCATGCAACAAACTGGTAACCAAAGAGGTTTGTCTTTGCTCTTTCTCCATTCTGTGCAGTCAGTCAGACAGACATGAAGGAACATATTTATTCTCTAACTATTGCTTTTATCTCTTGTGATAATAATTAAGTTGTACCAGGCCCAGGACAGATGTATGAGCAACCCCAGCTAATAAATTTTATTGTAAACTACTCTCACTTGATGCAGAGGTCCAGCCAGCTTGGCACACGCCTTTTCATAATTTATAGTCCTTGTTTCCCAAAATCTTTTTCCAGAACCAGTGCTGAAAGTATTGTAAAGATGGGATGTGGTAATCACCACATTGTTCCTATTTTTTAGATCTGTTTCCCTATTGGAAAAAGATTAAGATTTAGAGAGAGAGAAGAAGGAATTCTGTTCTTTTTAAATACTTTCTCTTGTATGGCATTTACATCCATGCTGTAATAAAGGGGGCCTTGCAGAGACCTGTCCCACTTAGAAACGACCCAAAGAAATCAAGGTGGCACAGTTTTTGGCAGAAAAAAATCTCCCAGTCCTGAGAATAGCGATTGTGCTAAAGGAGAGTGAGATACTCTTCCAGTTGCACTGCAGGCTGCAAACAATTTATTGCAAAAATGCCTTTTCAAAAAGACGGTTCTCATCTATTTATACCTCCTATCTGCTCTTTCCTTTAGCCTTTCACATGCTATGTTGGCTCCCTAAACACATTGCTGCTTCTGTCTCCTCTGCAGTGCTTTTGTCGCTATTTCCTGCTGCAGTAGTTGGCAATTGACAGCTTTGCTTCTATTAGCAATTTTGAGACTGCTTCTCCTTATCTCTAGCTAACTATAAAATTGTCCCGGCTTTCCAATGAAGAGTTTGTTGGGATATCTGCAAAACTAAGAACAAGGTGGAATCATTGCTGTGTGAGATGCATCCTCTCTGCACAGCAGCAATTTGCCAGCCACTTGGAAAAAATACTTCTTAATAGTGTTTCATACAGTAAGAGACTGAAACTATCCTATTGCACTTGCAGAAGGTTTCCTTGCACCTCTCAATGTAAAACTGCTTGAGCTAGAAATGGTCACAGGCTAAGTTCATCAAACCTCTTGACTTAGTTCAAATTATTGTTAATTGCTGAGGTATTTGTTGGCTGATCCTTGGGCTTTCAGATCTTAAAAACAGATTAATGATCCCATCTGGAAAAAAAACCAGTCAAGATGTTTGGCTGATATTTGGCTGTATGACTGGAGTCCTAAACTTCTGAAAAAGGAAATTGCTTTCTTGCCCTTGACCTTTCACATTAACATTTATAGCTCTTGTTGCATTATTTTGACTCTTTGACAGTTTGAATGTGTTTGCAAGGGATGTAATTCTTCCTGTGTTAATGGCTCTTGTTTGCACCTGAATGATTATGTGTAAATATGTGAGAGGCAGATGGCCTGAATTTCTTCCTGTAACTCAGGCCTTTTTTCATAACTTAAAGGACTTCACCAAGAAATCGGAACTCTTAGGCTGTTGCCAGGGTGGTTCTGAAGAAGGTATCTGAGCTAGCTGGTAAAACTTTCAGAAAACCATTTATTACTGCCAAGTGTTTTCAGTTCCCTCTTTCACCATCTGCTGGAAAATAACTTTGGCTTGCTGGCCTGGTCCTGTTCCACCCCTCCCTCTTCCCCCCACCTCCCCTTCTTCTTTTTTTTTCCAGGAAATATTTGGAGAATCTGCTTAGGGAAGCATATTGAAAAGGGGAAAATATTGGACCTGTGTATAGTCAGTAGACATTATAAACTGAGCCATGGTGAGAGAGAAGCTGCCACCATATTCCTTGTAAATAGTATGACTATTTTACTTCAAAAAGAAGATTTATAATTAAACAAAGAAGTTGTTTCACTTAAATGCTGGGTATACATATATATCTGGTCTCAAATAAATATTGGCTTTGATTACTTGATTTTATGCTGCCATTTCCTGTGGAAAAGAGCCCTGTAAACTTTAGGAAGAACTCTGGTATAGTTGAGATACATTCCAGCCTACTCTTCTCTTACAAGTATCAGTGAAGAAACACCGGTGGCAGATTTCTCTGTCAGGAAACAATGATGTTAGCAGGCTGCAACAAGATGGAACAGGGAAAAGACAAGGAGATGAAAAGTGATCAGGATATTAGTCGTGCAGGCTTCTGCTTTGTCTGAGGTTCTCTAGGACTGTTACTCAACTGAACCCGCCAGAAAAGCATGACTGGTGTGGTGGCTGTGGACAAGCATGAGGTAGTTTGACTGAAAGCTAAGTAGTAATAATGCACATTTAGTGTCATGTTCTTCATGAAGTTATTCCTGTTCTGATCTCAGACACTGCACTTTGGAGAATTCGCTACAATTGCAATTAAGAGGGACTACTGAAAAAGAAAATAATTAACAAGAAAAAAAAGCACAATAACGAAAAGATATATTTCTGTTAAATAGATACAGGGAGGCAGAAGGAGTGAATATTTCATCAGACCAATAGAGAGTATTCTTGTAAGTCAATCACAAGATGACAAGTAAAGGAAGACGAAAGTAACAGCAACTGCGGGAAATGAAAAATAAGACTTAACAGAAATGATGAGGCAACAGGGGATTTTTTTCCTTCCTCTGGGTTTGGGTACTTTTTTTGGACCGATTAATATTATACATACTGAACATAAGAAACATTATCAATTCAGCTTAGAGATTGCATTTCATAACTAGTACTCTCCTGCCTACTTGCCTGTCACCCAGACTTCTGTTTTTTCCATTTGGGAATGAATCCTAGTGATCTTCCAGGCTTTTAGAAGTGTATGTTTTTGACAAGCTATTGACAATTGTTTTCTATTTCTGCTATGCTCTCCTTATATAAATGTCAAAATCAGCATTGAGAAAATATGATATCTAAATGATCATAGTTAAAAGGGTCTCACTTATGAAAAGTACCCTAGAGAAGACAAAGAAATTCTGATGAGCTGTGCAGGGGTGTTCTGCACTGAATAGACACTTACTAAGCTTGCGGAAATGTCTTAAATGGCTAATCAGATGCCTTAACTCTGGATTGGAGGGGAGAATCTCAAAGGTAGAAGCAAATATTTGTGACCGCTCAGGATCCCCTGATGTAATTTGTAAGTGGCAGCAGTGTTCCCTGCAGACAGTAACACTGAGTCCTTTATCCCAGCTGGGCTCCCCCCAGTGTGCAAAGCACACACCAGCTGCCTGAACTGTAGGACTGTGTAAGAACAGACAGCAGTGATGCTGCAGGAGGGTCATGAAATCTTCTTGTGTGACATTACTTCATGTCCTGTGTCCACTGCCTAGAGACTTTAGCCAAATGGGCCAAGACAACATCAGAAAATAAAGCTTTCTCATGAACTTTAGCTTCAGAAGTGAACTACATTTTATTAAATAAAATGAAATTTAAATTTAATTCGTCTGGTTACTGGTTCTGTGATAGGTAACACTATATTAGCTGCTCCCCTTCATTACAGCTATTACCAGTACTTTTGTTATTAATTTTTTAATGTATTAAATTTAAAACTTTGTAAGCGTTAAGACCTCAACTGTACCTGTTGCTTTAAGCTTCAGAGTACATGGTGTGGTTTTAATAGAATTAGAGGTGTGAATTTTCATGGGTGTACACCCATGACCTTAAGAAGACCGAAAGACTTACAGACAAAAAAAAAAGGCCTATGCTAGGAAAAGAGAAAATAAAGGAAATCAAAGAGAGCTTTTGTAGTATGAGAGTCACTAACAGTGACTCAGCAGTAAAGGAGAACAGAATTAATTCTGGGTAAAATGGAAGGGGGGAAACCTAGGAGGAAAATAATGGTGCTCCCTAAATTTTGTGTAAGGCTCTAGAGAGCAGTTTAATATTTCCAAGTGTAATTTGAAAAGAAAAAAGAAGCCAAATTTTTCTGACCAGAGGTGGTGAGAAGTATTCTGTGTCCACCATGTAAGATATTTAACACATGCTGTAAAAGTCTATAGAATAGAGCTAGGGCATCAGGGCACTGGAGTTGTATCCTTTGCTACTGATGTATACTGTAACCTTGAAAGGTTCTTAATCCCTTCAGTGTCTGAATTTCTTGCTATAAAGCAGGTGGGAATTAGACATTTTGTCTTCCAAGAGCTGTATCATGAGTATTGGTTCATAAATATTTGAGAATCCCTGCTGAAAGAAGCAAGCGGTGTGACACTTGATGCATAAACTTGGTGTTGTTAGAGAAAACTTAATCAGACTTAACACCTATACCTAGGAAAGGTTGTACTGAGACATCACACACACCTGTGGAGAGATGAAATTTTCCCTAATAAATCTCATATGAATGTGTTCTTAGAGGAGGAAGTCCTTTAGGTAGTGACAAAAGTGTGAAATTAGTTTTGGGATGCTATTTTTTAAGAACAAAGTATATTGGTGGAATCTGAAGGCTTTGCCTACTTTGGTTGTTAAGAGATATGCTGAGGAGAAGAGGAAGAATTTTCTCATGGGAAATTATGGACAGGAAGGGAAGGTATCAGGGGCAAGCCATGTTTTCTGATGATAGATGCTATTTGAAAAGGAACTTTATTGGGGGTGCTTCTTTAGATAGTTTCCCAAAGGAAAAGGTTTGTTTTGTGGCAGAAACAAATTTGTTAGGCCTCAGTGGCCCTTAGTTCAGGGTAAGACTGTGTAGTTCTCTCTCATCCTGTGAGGAAAAAGCTAATGGCAAATAGTCTTCTCTTGTGCTCTGAATTTGTAGGAAATTGTTCTAGAAGGGTACTGAGGTCTCTGCTTCTAGATTTTCAGGTGAATGTATTAATATTGAAGGAATAAAGCAGTCTTTCATCTTGCTAACCATATATGTGGATGTCTGTGTATGTAAGTTAGACAGAAAATTAATTCCACAGTCTCAAGATTGCCAGGTGTGTGCCTGTGTGCCTGCTAGAAATGCTATTGTGTCACAAGACCTTGAGGGCTTAACACAGGAGGCATCACTGTTCAGCTCCTAGCCCTGCACTCAGAAATGCAGTCTGTCAGTGAAGGGTAGCAGCAGCAATATCAACGCTCCTCAGTAGACTAAACCTGCTAAACAGAGACTGTGTGTTCAGGGCTCATGGAGGTGATTTCCTTGCTGTCCCCGCCTTCTACCACCCACACCCTTCCTGAGAAAGGGGAATTATGTACATCAACTTTAATGTGTTCTGGAGGCTCTTGCTCAGCTCTAGCTTTTGCCCTTCTGATGCACTGTATAAATGGAGGCTGGAGACAAGGCTCAGGCTTAGAGGCTGGACAAGCTTGGAGGCAGGTATAGCTTCTGACCAAACACCTGCTTTTTCATCAAGCTAGTTTGCATCTTCCTTCTCCGTTTAACACAAGTGGCAGCTTCCTCTTCAATCCCCAGTCCTGTTGTATGTGGCTGTCAGCTGATTCATTCATTAGCACCAGAAAAAAGCCCCACATTTTCTCTATTTCTTTTAGAGATGAAGAGAATTTGGCTTGAAGTTGGCATCTGTGCAGAGATGGAAAAATTGTATGATCTTTAATTCACTGTTCCTGTAGTGCAATTATTTGTGATTTGCCATTCCCTGATGCTTAAGAATTTCTATTTTATAAATGTACATGGAAATTTTTCTGACATCTTTCGGTGAACACTTAGCAAGAATTAACGATGTTCTGAAATGCTCAGAAACAGTGACTTCTATAGAGGCATTTCTCTTTAGAGTAACTGCTTTGCAGAACTGACCCCATCTGCTCTTTTTTCCTACTCTGGAAGATCTTTTTAATTTATAAGAATACAGATATTTTAAAGTTTGAATTTACTATGAAAAAACCTCAACTTGTTCAGTTTTTTCAGTTCATTAGTACTAATTAAAACTCGTTGTGAATTGTTATTGTGCTTTTATATTGCTATACAAATGATTAAACCTCTACAGAATCACTCAACTATACCCTAATATAAAAACTCAGCAGCAGTGCATGTAAAATTAATATATCATCAATCAGCTAGGAGTGGAACTGGGAGGTAATGGTGTTATTTTACTTGTGTACTTTTTTCGCCCTAAAGCTATTGAAACAAACTTATGCAGAAATTAGTTAAGTGTGTATAGGCTAACTCCTAGTACCTTACGCAGCTCAGCCCTCACTTTGTATACAAAGTTGAGCAGCTTTAGCTGTGCTTTTGTTCAATATATTTTTGTCTTCAAATAGCCCAGCCTTTATTCTGGTGCAGTATGGTCATGTTGCTTCAAAGTCAATGCACGTAATTTTAATATGTATTATGTATTCATGGGTGATCTTGTAAAATTTGTGTCACAGAAGGAGAAACAAGGTACTAGGTATTATTTCTTCTGGGTGGTTCATGTCTTGATTAGTATTTACTGTCCAAAATAGTCTAATCAATCTTAAAGTCATTGTTAAATTAATTACTAGAGTTAATACCTCCCACCCACTCAGTTATTTCTCCTAAATTTAGGATTGTTCTGCAGATATTTATGCCTTCTATTATATATATGTATTCCTTTTTCAGAAAAGATATATTGAACTATTTATTGTGATAATCAACAGTAGTCTTGAAAACATATCTTCCAGTTTTGTAGCACTGATCTACAACAAATACTTGGTTTCCGCTGCAGGAAAATCATCTCCTGGTTTTGACTTGTACAGTATTAAGTAGTATTTTTCTAAAGTTACTTTGCCTAGTGATACTGTGAAGGATTTATTGTTTCACATGTGAATTAGAGCAGATAAGAAACCTTGAGAAGGACAATTCAGTTCCAGTCAAAAAGCAAGGAAAACTTGCGGATTCCTTGCCTCCTTTAGTAGTTTTGTTTATTTTTCACATACAACTTGGTAAGAACTACTATAAGTAATGTATCAAGCATAGATCTTATTTTTTAATTTGGAAATTTTCATTAGAAGGGTAAAAAATATATGTCAAGGACTAAGACTGGTTGGCCTAAATCCTGGACGAAATCATACTCTTGCAGGGCTGAATTCTCTGCATTGTGCTCAAGGGCTCTCTCTCCGTGGGTCCGCAGGTCCTGCCAGGATCCTGCTCCAGCAGGGGCTTGCCATAGGGTGACAGCCTTCTTCAGGCATCCCCTCGCTCCAACGTGAGGCTCCTCCATGGCTTCAGGTGGATCTCTGTTCTTGTGGACACCCATGGGCTGCAGGGGAACCACCACCTCCCTCTCCTTCTCTGCTGACCCTGGGGTCTCACATGTTCTCTCTACTCCCTCTGGCTGTTCCAGTTGTACAATGATTTTCCTGCCTTCTTAAATATGTTATCATAGAGGCACTGCCACCATCACTCATGGGCTTGGCCTTGGTCAGCGGTGGATCCATCTTGGAGCTGGCTGGCATTGGCTCCATAGGACATGGGGGAAGCTTCTGGCAACTTTTCACAGCAGCCATCAGTCTAGCCACCCCACCTCCAAAGCCTTGAGTGCCAACTCAGTTAAATTTTGTAAAAGTGAGATACAATGGTTGCTCTTTCTGGGACATTGGAGCTTATAGAATGGCATGACTCCTAATCTGCCTTTTTGCATAATGAAACTGTAATCCTTTGTACATCAAAATTATTTCATTGAGTGATAGAAAGCTAATAAAATGAGGGAACTAGAATCCCTGTAAAAGGTAAGTCGCATAGAAATTGATTGTGCTGGTTAATTGCAGGTTCAGCTGCAATATTTCTTGGTTACTACAATCTGAAGAAATGTAATTTTCTTCAAATACCATTAAAAAAAAAATCAAACTGGCATTTCAGTTAGCTGTTTGGCAGTGAGGAGAATGAATGACAAAATAGTAGACTTGCCATTCAAGGCGGAAATCCCTTTGTGCCTGTTAGGGTTTTTGGTTAGTACCAAGGTAATGCTGTATTGTTGGAAAGGGTGCTTGGAAATGATACTCAAATGTGTGGCTCCCCACCTCAATTTCTGTTCTTTCCCCCTCCTGTGCCCCTGACCTACTGGAAGAAGTTCCAGTTGCACTCAGCAAGAGCATCCATTAAATGTGAAGTGAATATGTACAGAAATTGTCTCACCAAGCCATTTATTTGATTTCTTATGACACCTAAGGGCAGTTAACATGCTGACTGATTTGGGGGTGATAGGTGTGGGTCTCAAGTAATAGCAGTGAACATCTTGAATTATGCTTTAATAAGCATCAAATTTCAATGTATATATAATATAATGCCTTGGAGGAGGCTTCGTCGAGTCTTGAGATGGAGCTCTAATTCCATCGATGCAGACCCAGGGAGCTGTGCTGCCCGAGTGAAGAGACTTCGTTCTGTTGCTTCTGTTTTGTTGTGGTGTGGTCTTTCCTCTCTCAGGAGATTTAGTACTTTTTTACTGCCTGTCTAATATGAATTTAAATTGCCTATCCCTAAATAAAAGCCCAAACAGTTGATAGTCTTTGGATTTAACACCTGTTTTAGTGTTCCAGAGTAGACTAGTGGCCTACTTATAGCAGGGATATGTTTCTGTTTGTTGGTACTCCATGGAACAAAGAAAAGAAAACAGGCTGCGAGTCCTCACCTCTGTGGATACTCTTTTGCTTGATCCTTGTAGTGGATTCACAGCTGCACATCAAAGCAGTTCAAATTTCAGTATAAATCAGGGTGTGGTGGAACAAAGCATTTTACAGGTGATACAACTGGCATGTTGTGCTGATGGTGGGCACCCCTTTAAGGCATTTCCTTTGGAATGGCTTTATTGAGGTGGAATGAGGATCAGCAAAGGTTTACAGCAGGTTAGAGAACTCAGCAGTGGAATGGGGTCAGGACATACACACCCAAAGAATTCAGGCTGAGAAGCAGTTTAGAAGCCAGAGATATTTGTTCTTCCTGAATGTTGGAGGGCATGTTCCTTGCTCCCTGCTGCTGTCAGTGAAGGGCAGAGTCTGTCAGCAGGATCTGTGGCCTGTGCTTTGCTATGAACGGATGCTGGAATGCACCCTGCTTGGGCAGCAGCGTTTATACAGGCACTGGGTGCTGTATGAGAATCCAGCCTCCAGAAATTATTGGATAGGAGAGCTGCTTCTCTTCCTGCCACTCTTGAAACTGTGAGGAGTCCTGAGATGCAAAAGTGTTATCCTCTTTGGCCAACAGTGAAACCATCAAAAGTCTTAGAAAATAATTTCAAAGCAATAGCTTTTAATTGTTAGAGAATTTAATTTAAAAGGCTTTTAGAAATAATCATAAGAATAGTCCAGACCTTGGCTAACATAGTAGCATTTTCTAGGGGAGTGAATCTTGGGCTGTGAGGAGAGAAAAAGATGTTAATGTATTGCTGTGTGTTTGCTTAGCACTCCTCCCTTAGGCAGCATATGGATTTGTTTTTGTTTCTAACTCGTGTGCTTTTTTTTCTGTTGTCTGGATGATCCTGTGAAGCTGGAATCCTCAGCAGCCCTGGCTCTCTGTTTTACTTCTGCTGTCTGGGGCACACTGGATGATCTTCCTTTTTTTTTTTTTTTTTTCCCCCCCCTGTGCAAAATAGCAAGCGGAAGTTTTTCTCTCTTCAAGCTACAGAGCCCAGTCCCTAAATCTGGAGTGCCATAATCCCTATGCTTTTGGAGTCACAGCCTAATTTGAGCCAGATCAATGAAGAGATTATTAAATAACTGAGCTCTTCCATTTGAGAAGCTTCGTCTCTGAGGCACTTTTTACTTTCACCTCTGACTTTGGCAACACTAAAACAATCAATATTGAATCAAAAAATATGGGCAGTGAGAAAATATTTCTCTTCTGAGGGAATAACTGCAGAATGATCTCAGTACTGTGCTGCCTTTTTAGTGAACAGATAGAACATTCCCTGTGCAGATGCTCTTGAACCGAGTGAGAATGAAACCTTCAGCTCTTACCTGTCATTTTAGGCTCTTTAATCTCATTGTTCCTTTTTCTTACACCTCTCCTCCTCCCACTAGTAATCTTCTTCTTCCAAGTATCCCACCAGTCCAAATCCCGCTCCTCTTGCTGGAGGACCGAGCAAGAATTCTCTTCAAAGGATGCAAGAAATTATTTCCCTCTTAATGCATTTTGTCCTTAAAGTCTCCCTTCACATCACCATTATCTGTAGCAGAGTATATGAACCAGCGTCACTGATAATGGTTCCTATTGCTTGCTCTGCTCCACTACACTCTAACTGGTGCTCAAAATGAGAAGTTGTCCTTCCCTTTAGGCTTTATCTCCATTAATAAGATGGAACTTTTTTAGTTCAAAAAACTCACTATCTTTGATGATTGTAGTTACTTAAATTAAATTGTTTTGTTCCTGCATTAGTAGGGTCTGATAGCCATAATTTTTCTGCATTGATAAAAAAGAATTCAACAAAGAGTTTTTAACTGTCGTTGCCATTGTTTTTTAGTTGTATTTAGAAAACAAGATGCATACCTCCCTCATGATTCTGGTTTTAGTGCTGAATAATTTTTTTAAGAAATTAAGACAGCTTACTGTAGCTAAATAAGATATTTTGTAAGCTGGTGTTTAATTCTTTGACTGAGCCTTGCTCTGTACTAGAACTACAGTGAAATGTAAGTATTGGGTTGAAGATGCTGAGCACTGGAGTTTGTCAAACATGTTACTATTTGCCTAAGTTCAGAGGAGCTGTGTTTGCTTACCTACAAAACTCTTCATATCTCTTTTTCTAGCAAGGCTATTTAAAGATCTGTAGTGTGGCAAAATGTCCCTTCTCAATAACAATAAATATTCAGTAAGGAGCCATGCTTCATATGTTCACCTTAACCATAAGCGCTCTTTGTAGCACATAGCAATAAAATGAACAGCCTGACTTCCGACTTGCTAAAGAGAGGAAAGGAAGCAAAACCACACTTCTAAATGAAAACCAGTTAGCTGTAACAATCTTGTTGATGGGTTCACTATTAGTCCTGATGTCAGCTGCAGAGTGCACTTTCTGCCCAGAGCCTCCTTACAGGCCTGGTTAACCTTTAGTTGCTGTGTATCAGACACTTCAGAAAAGTTACTAGAAAAACAGCTTGCAAAATGTTTGTGATTTGGAATTTTGTAGCAGAGTGTGTGCAGAAATTCCATATTATTCCCACTGCTTGTGCTATATATGATAGTATTATTTTAACAACAGAAGTAGTTTGAGGTAGCTTCAGAATTTGGGGTGTTTTTTGTCTCCTCAATTGTTAGCTATGTAAGACACAGGCTGTTTTCTGCCACTCTTCAAATGTCTCTTTTAATGTTTTATATTTTGATTGACAATTTTTTTTTAAAGCATGTATTAGCTCTTCCACTTGCTTGAATGTTTTCTAGGGAGTGAAAAAAGATCTGTGCTTTGATGTGTTGTGAATGGGCTGATGTGAGCTTGGGGGATTAGCGTCTGAGTTGCTGGGCTCACCATCTGGGAGAATAATTTAATTTATTTTCTTTTTTAAGAAAGGCCTGCAAAAGACCTTGAGGTCAGTGCAGCTTGAGAGAAGTATTCACCAGGAATCCAACTGAAAGAACCTCTGGCATTCTAGTTGTATTTACAGGCTGTATTTAAAAAAAAAAAAAAGAAAAAAAAGAAAAAGGGGTTCAGATCCTCGGTGCATATACATCTGCTGATAAAGTGAACAGATTTAAAAATTTGTCACAGCAAACTTTGTCCCAGTGAAGTACAAATTCTTGCCTCCCAGAGCTCCATGTCCTGGCTTGTAGACAGCAGGAGGCTCCAGAGAGAGAGAGGCCATTCTCTCTTTCTCCCTTCTTGCTTCTTAGTTTGTTTAAAGTAATGAGGCCAGCCGTCCTGTCTAAATGAATCAGCACCCAGGTTCAGCTATTTTCCTTCAATTAGACTCAAGGAAGAGGAAATCTTTGGTACTCCTCAGGAGTTTTCTTTCCTAAAATTTGTGAAAATGGGCTCATATCTGGATCACAATTTAGGATAAATTTACACATCCTACTGGCTGTTAGTACAGCTCCCTGTGTAACTTGAAATGGTTTTACAGAAGTAGATTTATAGGGTCTGGTTCTTGAAGCCCAAAAGCACTTCTGCATGTATCCCCAAAGGAATTATGTAGCTTGACGTTTTGTTATAAAAATATGTATTCTATGAACTTTGATTCAGTAGATATTAATACATATAAAATACTGTTGCTTCTTCTCTTATTAATTTACAATTCTTAGTAGTTATATTTGATTAGATTGTTGTAGTAATTAAATATTAAGTTTCCTGACTAGTTCGGAATTCTCTCCAACAAATACTCTGGTAGTGAATCCTCCTCCTGCATTCTCTAAAAAGCCTGGCTTGAATGTTAAGGGTTCTCCCTCCATCTCCTACAATGAGAAAGAGACAAATCAGATATATAAGGTCAATAAAGCTGGTGAAGGGTAGAGAAAACATATTCCCTGAGCAGTAGCTGAGGGAATTGTGGTGGTTCAGTCTGGAGAAGAGGAGACTTTGGGGGGAGTTCTCATTTCTCCCTACAAATACCAGAAAGGAGGTTGTAGCCACTTGGGAGTTCATCTCTTCTAGTGTCTGAATTTATCAGCAGAATGTTTTTTGTCCATTCTGGTAGAACTGTTTCATTTTTTGGCATCAGCCCTCCATACTGAGAATAGATGATATAATATTTCCAGGAAAACACCATGGAACATTCTGTTTGTTTATGTGGTGGTTAGTGAAAAAAGCAGCAAGAGACAGGATTATATAGGAAAGCTGGAGCAGAAGATCAGGGGAATAGGGAGCAACAAACACAAGTGCATCTGAGAGCTCAAAGGAAGGTAAAATAAATATTAGAAGGAACTTACATGGATGGTGAAGCAAACTAACAGATACAGGGGAAAGAACAAACAAAAATTAACGATTTTAGCCTCCAGAAAGAGGGCAAAACCAAATTATTAACTGTATAAGGGAAGCAGAGAGAGAGATTGAAAATGAATATAAGAAAAAAGGGAGGAGACTGGACAAGGGGGATGAGAGGAGCTCATTGGAGCTGCACAAGTAAAGAAACAGCTCTGTGGGGGCTATTGTGTGACCTGCTGTGTAACACTCTGAGAACGAGGTCCCAACAAACCAAGTTATCTGTAGTCATAACTCGATCAGCTCTTAGGTAGCAAGGTCAGATATCTCTTAGGAAGTAGCTGCATCTGTGTTTAGCCTGGTGATTTTAGGTGGTGTTGAGGTTTATGCAGCTTCTGCTACACTACCCACATCACCAAAAGCTCCAAAAGTCTAAGCAAGTGTGTTGTGAGAAGAAAGCTTCATGACTCCTGTCATTCCCACCCACCTCTGCGATGTCTAAACAGCCTGAGTGAGCAGGCTTTGGGTGTGAGGCTATACAGGGAATGACAGCAATACAAAAATCATCTCCATTCCTTCCCTTTTCCAAAAGCGTGTGCAGCTTTAGCTCCGATCCAGTTCACAGGTTGATTGCTTAAACACTTGCAGCAAAGTATAGGTTGGAATGCATAATGGGGTGAATAACAGCATTCTTAATAGTGATGGGGGCTGCTTTATGCCAGCATAAATTGTACATGTGTCTGTAGTCTCAAACAGCAATCGAGAAGGAAGGATTATTCTTGGTGGGATTTTTGAGGAAGTTAGCAGCTGAATCATGGAGAAAGGCTGTGGAAGCAGCCAATTTTCATTCCAAATGCCAGCGTTATGCCATCATAAAACTGAGAACTCTGAAAAACATTAAGAGGAGATCTCTGTCATGATTCATTTTCTGCTCATTTCCTGATGTTTTCACAAAAGACACTAGATTTTCCAGAGTAGCCCAGGAAAATTCAAACTTGGCCCAGAACTTTCTCAAGAGATACATTTCTTTTCTGTGCTTGCATGGGTAATGACAAGAAATCAATTTGTCTAGACTACACTTCCAATATGAAATATAGAATAAAGCACAAGTCTGTAACAATTAAGGAACACTCCTTTATATAATCTTTCAGTTAGCATTGTGGATTTTTCTGGTGAAGCATCCTGTGTGTATTTTTACACAAGGTTCTCACAAGTATTAATCTGTAACATGCTTGTGTGGCTACATTCAGATTCTGTCTCTCCTTTTCAGCCTTTAAAGTTCTCTGTCGTCATTTTTCATTATGAAGTAATTACATGTTAGCTGGATGCAAGCCCCAACTTAAATAATAAGCTGCACAGAAAAAGTCAAATGCCCTGTGCACAGGGTGTTGGATTGGTCCAGGAAAGCCCTGCATCTTGGGCATCCTTTTGTATTGCTGTCATTCCCTGTATATCCATGTACACGTCTTGATAAGGGCCAGCAAACACTTTAAGTTAACTTTGTTGCTGAAGTGAAAATTCCGAATTTTATGAAACATGCAGGAATGACAGCGTAGGGAAAATGTCTGTACCAAAAAAAAAGGCACTTGTCTTGGTTTCCAAGACCCTTCATGTTCAATCCCTGCTTTACCTACTATTCTCTCGTGCTGTTGAGATTAAGATTGGCCTCTTATGGAATCCTCTATCACCCACTTGATTTCTGGTAACCATCTTCTAGTTTTCTTTCAATATATTCTTATCTCCTTCAAATACTTCCTTAGGTTAGCTGCTGCCTTTTTTTCCTTTTTTTTTCCCCCCTTTCCCTGTGATACTTACAAAAACTTCACTTTGCTGTACTGGCAGTAATAATTTCATTTTTTTTTCTTGTGACACAGTGTGTGGCAGAGCGTAGCACAATCATGACATGTAAGTATTCCAAAAATGCAGAGTAGCAGACTTGAAATTTCTAATTTTCTTTTTTTTTTTTTCTGTATTTTCATTTTGGCTTAAGTGGGATCACTTACAGCTGTAATTTTCTGAGAGAAATATGTTGGGTCTCACCTCTGGATTCCCGTCTCAAAGAACTGAAGCTGGGACCCCAGTCAGCTCAAGGATTACTGCCCCTAGGATGAGAAAATGCACATTTGTGGTATGAGTGGAATGGATGGGCAGAGCAAACATTGACTGGAGTCACTGATTAGGAATGAGTCCATAGGGGTTTGGGATACAGGTAAGGAGCTGGAAAGAGAGGGTCTGTTGCTGCAACAGCCAAGAGAAAGGGGATTTTGGGGGAGTTAATGTAGTTTGGATGATGCTGGTAGTGAAGGGACTGTCAGGGTTTCTCTGTATAACACTGTGGGGAAGGCTGTGGTAGTTTCGACAGTTTTGTAATGACAAGAATAAAGAGATGATTCTGAGCACTGCATATGAGACTGAAGGCTCCCTTCCTCACACATTCCATCTAGCTGTCTTTTTTCCAGGCAGCTCTCAGAGGACAGAGAAACTTTTCCAACCTATAAGAAACCTCCAACACTTCCATTCTGGAGCTTTTCACCCTTTCCCTCAGTGGTGGCAGTACACAGTGACACTTGTGTACTGCCCTGCCAGGGGGGGACGGACAACCTGAGCATTTTCCAATGTGGAAAAAAACCAAAACATGATTGGGACAAGAACAGGAGAAAAACCTTAAACATTGCTATTCTTGGTGCTAACAGAGAATCAATTTCGAAGCAAATGGTATCTTTTAGATCCCTTAAAAAATTAAGACCTTTATGGTTTGTGCAATTCTAGATCTTATGGAAAAAAAGGATTTTTTCTTTTAGTCCTGTGCTCTAAGTAGAGTTCAGTTTTACCTCTCCCAACCTGTAATTTTACCTTTCAGACCACTGTCTCCAAAATAGTAGGCTGATTATAGATTAGGATTACTAATGAGCAAACTTCTTGAATATAAACCTGTGGACAAAGATCCCTTTCTGTAGTGGCAAACTCTGCTGCTGAAATCTGACTTGAACTTCTGAGGCAAACTCCCTTGGATGGTGGGCATGGGAAATGCTACTGCTGCGATGTTTCCTATTTACTTGCGTTCTAACTAGGAATGCCTGCTGTATGTATTCTTAACATATGTTAACCTCTCTGCTGCAGTTCTTGCCAAGAAACTGTCACAAAGGTTATTTAGCAAATGAAACTGCGGAGGAAACATTCCTGTTGTACTGGCGTGCCTGCTGTAACTAATTGGCCATGTATAACAGGAGGGTGAAGATAAGTAAAGCTACACATGTACAGTGTTTCGGTAAAGTGCGTGATATTTTGCATCATCGTTATAATCCTTTCAGATGTTAGTGATCTCCAGAAAAGCAAGCAAATGATGGGAATGAAGTCCAGCATGAGCCTTCTCCAAGGCTCAGTGTTAACAACATGTGATGCTGTTGTTGCAACTATCCAAACCAGGATTTTTTTTTTCCCAATGTGTGTGTACACTGGTAGTCTACATAGGGTTTGTTGCTTTTTCCCTTTTCCAGTCAAGCATCCTGACTTTCACCCTCTGACACCAAAGTGGCAGCAAAACTTGCTATTTCATTGCAGGGTTTGTTTGCCTGGTTAACGTTGCTTTCTCCAAATAAAGGAAGGGACTAGCTCCTGCTCAAAGTGTCTTGGTTCTGCCCACCCAGCTCAATAGCAAGGTGTATTTTCTGAGAGGTGAATGGGTACAGAAGAGCAGCTTTGAATGCTTTTAAGCAGAAGCAGCATTTCCAGGCAGGGCGTGAGGGCTGAGCAGACCCACAGGCTGCACAGCATGGCAGTGGTGGCTTTATGCCTGGAGGAGCAAGGCAGAGGGGGAAAAGGGCTCACTGGTAGCACATCAGGCCATGTTTCAAATAGATGTTGGATATACAAAGTGTATTAGAGCTGAAAGTCACGCATCTATCTATTTTCCCTTTGGTAAATAAATCGGTTCTAAATTGTAGGTGATTTGCCTTTCCCTTCTTTCTCCCTGGACTATGTATTCTCCCAGGCATGCAAGAGTTTTTTGTTTTCTTTAATCTCGAAAGTCTTTCTAAACTCTGGAATGCTGCCTGGCTCAGGAAGCACAGTAATAGTCAAGAGAGATTGAACTGTTATCCGTATGAAGACAATTAAAAAATAATATGCATGCCATTGTATTTAACACTGTGTGGTGTCTGCCTCTTGTTTAACTGACATCACAAGTACAAAGTAAGTGCCCAGTATGGTAATATACACCAGTGATTTCCCAAAAGGCAAAGGAGTGTGTGGTCTTGTAACTTTTATTGTTAAGTTTAAATTACAAAATAAATTTACGGTAATGCCACTTTTCATTCCCGATAATAAAATCCTTCATCGTTGTGCTTTAATATTGTGAATGTTGGCCAATAGTACACTTCTAACAAGAGAATAATAAACAAGTGGAAATAAAATAGTAATTAAATTGTAGATTAGGAAAAAATGTGTTCTTGATGTGTATATATAGATATACAGAATCAGTCGTAGCTTGTCTACATCAGCATAGATTAACTGAAACTGGTACAACCACCTGCCTTTACCTACCATTTTAATATATGTTTGTAACTAACCATGCAATTTTATAGCTGCTTGAGAGAATACCCAGGTAAATGTATTTCCGTGAGTTCTAGGCCAAAGATAAAACCAATCTCATAAAACAAGATAAGAAAGCAAATCCAAGCCTACATAGTAATATGGACATGATTTAATTAGTAGTATCAGCAGAAGAGATTTATAACTGTCCTTATGCCTTTAAAGAAAGGATTTGGTGAAAAGAATAGTTTATGGTGTTGTGATTTGACAGTATGTTTTGGGCTATATGTGAATAAATTAGGTATTTCTGTCCAACTGTGTAGCGAAGTTACAGCGAGTATAAGAGCACTTAGGCTGATAGCTTAGGCACATATCCATCCACCTTGCATTGAGGTCCACAGACAAAGCTTGTGACTTAGCCAGTGCAGATCTGGGTGAATTCTGGATAGGTCTTGCTCAATATTGTGAGGCACTCAATTTTATTGCTTTTCAGGGCTCACACTTTGTATGTGGAAAACTGGTTGTGGCCACTACACAGTTTGAATGAATCCCTCATTAGACCAGTTCTCCTGAGTTTTTAAAATTTTTAATGTGTGTTAAAGCAATACTAAAAATGGTGTGTCTGGATGTACGGATCTATGGTGTTCTAGCATAAGTTTCCACATCAGGAATATTGCTATTCAGACAAAACCTAAAATATTTGAGAAAAGCAACCCGGGTGATGAAATGTACATTTCATATATATTGCACCATATAAGAGATTTCAAGCAGGTCCTTCTGCACGTATGCAGCAGATCAAAGTAGATTTTATTTTCTAACATTTGGATTCTTTGCATATATTTAAAACTGACCTGTTGATATACAGTCTCATACAATTCACCATATGTGCTCTGTTGCCAAACTTTGGTATAATTACTTAACAAAGAGTTTTCTTGGTATGCTTGGAGTTTGGCAGCACACTGCACATTGCATGGATTCTGAGAAAATCCCTCAGTCTCCTGTAGGAAGTTCTTATCTTGAGTCTGCTATGAGGTTCATTTAAAGTAGCAGTGGTTTCTTTGCTTGTCATCTATGGTTTGGCTGTAGGTGCTTAAATCCTGAGTTTCCGGCTGCATGTGTGCTGGCATGCTCCCTGTGAAGCTAGTGGCAGTCAGGGAGCATCACACTCTGCTGCAGTGTTGTCATTCAGGTTGTTAAGGGACACAAAAAATGCTCAATTATACTTCCAAAAAGAATGTTAGAGGTTTCATTTCTAGCTGAATTATCTTGGCCTTCTATCTTCTGCCATGTGGCTATATCCAACAGTAACTTCTGCTAATTCCTGTATGTGAGCTTTGGTTGGCTCTAGCTGTAGCCCAAGGAGGTGAAAGACGTAAGGCAGCTTGCCCAAGGGAACTTTGTTTGTGCCTTTTGAGCAGTTGCTCATTGGGTTCAGTAACAGGTGGTATTGTTTTTGATTCTTGTGGATAATTGTACCCATGCTCTCTACACATGGATGAAAAAATAAGTGATTGAAACAAATCACTGTTCTCCTGTAGCTGTTCATGTCCTCTAGATTTAGCAGCACTTTTTTCTTCAGAAAAATGGTGGTAAAGCTTTTGCAGACTGTTCTAAAATAAGCAGAGCTAGTATCATGAAGTGGGATCTTGAAGTTCTTGGCTTTGCAACTCCGCACTGGGCTTCTGAATAGTGAGTTGTATGTGTGTGCATGCAGCTGTCCTTCTAAAGCTGCTTTTCAGTTGTGCAGGCACTGTTTGCTCACTTATAAAACTGAGGGTTTAGCCTGTTAGCTGACACGTCAGCAGCACTCCCATGTACCTTCTGCCCTAAGCTATCCCTGAGGAGTGTGAAGACTTGTTCCTTGATTTTTAGTTATCCAAGCTTCTACTGTGGTTTCTGGTGGAATAAATGGATTGAAATAGGAGACGTTAAAAAACCAGAAAAGGGTAGAGATGAAAGAAAGAAGAAAAATTGCAGAAATCAGCCAGATTATGTTTTTATTGATTGAAATATATTTGCATTAATTATTGGGGTTTTTTATCAGAGCTTGTTGCGGCAATTCTACCTTTACTAGTGCTAAGAAAAGCACCTCAAGTTGGGATCGATTTTTTCCCATTTGTTTTCCATGTGCTGTAGGTTGGCAAGGAAAAGTGTGCACAGGGAGAAGGATAATCAGATGTTTCCCATTTGAGTTCAAAAACTAGTTTGGATACTTATAAGCTTGTCTTTACAATGACCAGAATGTCTGAAATTCTTCTTGCCAATTTTAAAATTCCCAGTTGTTGCAGCACTTTGAGTCTGACCAAGAGACAGAATAGCATGGAATGACTTTGAATGCTGTCCTATTGTTTGCAATAATTCCATTCTAGGACCCACAGAACTAAACTTGGTGTTGCAATAACAATCCCAGGCCATGAAGCTCTTCAGAAAGCAAAAGAGCCTTTGCATGTTTTTTTACATATCTGCTACTTGATGGGTGAATGTAGACAGCTCTCAGTTCAGTCTCCTCTTGTACTTCTACTATGTGATGCTACGTTTTTCTCTGAGTGTTTTTAATCCTGGAGATATGGAAAGATTAATGGAAAAAGTCTTCACCAATCACTTTGAATAAACCTAAGTGGTGTTAGAAATCTTTTTGCAAACACTGCTTGGGCATAGACTTCTTTTTAATTGAAGGTATTTTTTATTATTTCAGAATAGTTCTGCCAAGCTCCTCCACAGCTGTGAGTTAGAGAAATCATTCCTAATCACTGCATCTTTTAGTTCCTGGAGCACTTGCGCATCCAGGTTTTTCTCATTCATTTCCTGTGCTTTTGAAAGAAATTGAAATGTCTTTCCTCCAATTCCTTTCTCTCTTCCGTTTGAACTCTATTCTACAAGGGCAGTGCTTATAAAAGGTGCGTATTTGCTTTTTTCATTATTGGTATAAAATGTTTAAGAAAAGATCCAATGTCAAATTCGATTTTGTACATGTTAATGAAGATTAATTTTACTCTTTGAACACAGTAAATACTTTCTTGAAACAAACAAACAAAAAACTAAACAAAAAAAAAAAAACCAAAACAAACCCAACCCTTGCTACCTTGTTTACTTAGCTAATATCAGAATACTGCCAATGCATTTTACTGTACCAGTGTCTTTTGGTTGCTGCTGGTTTAAACTATTACTTTTACGTCAAAGTCGTCACAGGCCTGTGGAGTTGTTTTCATGATAATCAAAGACTGTGCATTTGGTCTTCCTGACTATAATTAAATCTGTCTCTTGGACTTCCTGTTTTCCTTTGGGTTTTTATATAGAAGAAAAACAACAAACCCAAACAGAAAAACCCCCATGTTTTCCTTTTGAAACATAAATGCATTTTCATGGTTAAAAAACAATTTTCAGATCAGATATTCTATTGCAGTAAATTCAGTGCAGCAGTCAGCTGGGGACTCCAACTGAAGTAGATATGCAATGATTCGGGAGGGTTTAACTATTAATAAACAATCCTCAGCAGCTTTTGTCTTTCCAAGACCTTGCTCAAATAGACAGTTATATTTTTGTACCATGAAACAACCAAGTAATTATTAGTTAAAGAGATGATGGATTAAATAGTGAAGCTATTTGTATTTTTCAGAATAATTTTGTCAACATTTCTTCTCAAATCAGTAGTACTATTTAGTGTGTGCTAAAACTGAGCTGAATTTTAACTTGCTGGGTTTTTTTACTATTGTTCTGATTTCCATTTAAAATGCTTCCACCTTGCACCAAGAAGTCTGGGGGGAAACTGCAAGAGTACGAGCAGTTGCAGTTTTGATACTGCCTGAAGATGCTGAGTAGTGTCTGCTGTGCACCTGGCAGTGTGTGCTTCCACTGAGGAAATTGGAGATGGAAGCAGCAATCCCATAAGTGCTGTGGAAACCCCACTGCTCTGAGGTAGAAAAGCATCTTGTTGCAAACCTAGAGAAGCAAGATGAATTGATTCATTCCATAAGTGTACATGTTATATATATCCATTTGCACCTGTCTTCTATATGAATCATCCCTATGTGTGAAGGCAAGCATTTTGCAGGCATTTTCATTAGTTTTAAGTGTTGGGGTTTTTCCAAGTCATCGATCTATAATCGTTTTGCTTCTGATTTCATATATTTAAATTGTGGCCTTGAAATTTAACTACAGGCATCAGTGAGTTAATTTTAAATAAAGTTGCCTTCAGTGTCTTTGTACAGCAAATCTACACTGAGTGTAGCAGATCATTCCTGAAGTAGCTACTATGTGACCATCAGGGAGAGAAACTAGGAATTCCCAAAAGTAGACTGTTATCACTGCACAGGTATTTCAGTGGACATGGTGGGTGGCACATGGCATTTATTTTTTGGTGTCTTGTATAGTTCAGCAATCAACAATTCTTCCTCCGTGCCTCTGGATAGGTGCCTGGCTGTAACAGGCAGTTAATAGAATACAGAGGCACCCTGTAGTGGGTTGTGAAATGTGTTCAAGGCACTGCAGAAATAATGGCTAATAGAGAGAGAGGTCTGTGTTAGAGCTGCCTTGTATACATTGCCTATAGAGATCCATGCTTATCTATCATTCAGATAATGTGATTATCCCTTTGAATAGAATACCATGAGAATTGATGGATTCTTGTATCAAAATTGGAAGATAAGCTAACAAAGCATGAGTAGCAGGGGAGGACTAGATGAAATATAATGGCCTTTCATATAGTGGGTCAGTTCAAGACATGATACTCTCTACTGTTCTTGAAAGGCATAAAACTGTAAGGAAATACATCATTCCATTAATCATCTTTCCTCATATTCCTCCTCCTTTTCCATCTCCCTTTACTTCAGTGGATCCCTAAAGCCTTAGAAAAATCTGGCAATGGGAGTTGTTATCCTTTGGGAAGTGAGCTGGTATACTCATACTGCTCCCCAGAACAGCAGCTGAGAACAGTGGGAAATCAAGTGTTTGCATTTCTGTTGGCTTTGCGCTAAACAACAGGAGAATAGGTGGTTTGTGACGGAATTGACTCCAGGTGGTTGACATTGACACGACAGGGAAGCATTAAGTAAGAAAGCAGGTGTGCACACTGAATGGCATCTTCATGGAGCAGCAGCGGCAGTGAGCCCTCTGTGTTCTCTGAGCACTGCTGGTTTTGTAACCTGTGCACTCCGTGTATAATGGACACAGGGGAGTGACGACTAGTTGTGAAAAAACAGAAAACTTCCGCTTACTTTTACAGAGCCCCTTTGGAATAACTGCAGTCCCTTCCTATTTGTCTGTGAACACCAACTGAGATAATCTTCCTCTCTCCTTTCCATTCCCTTGGCATAATTCTTGCACTGCTTTAAAGCATCTCATAATATAGAGGAATTTTCTTTCTGACCCATGAGAGAGCTGAGGCTTCTGAGCTCTAAATTATCCTGGCCAGCTTGGATTGAATCTCTTCGCTGTCTATCAGATGTTACTGCTTGTAAGACCATGAAATGCTTTTAAGTAAAATTTGTTCCCACTGCTTGACTTTACTTTTAAGCGATGGAGAGTTGATTCTTTATATCATGCAAGCAACAAATCATTTTATCAGGTCCTCTGTTTGTCTCTTTAACTTCACAATATGTTCCATTCAGCTTGCATAAAGGAATAGAACTGAAAGGATGACACTTCTCTTCCCCTTTGTGATGATGAGGGACAGATGAGGTGTGAAGGATTGCAAAAGGCAGAAGTGAGATGAGTCACAATTAAACTGCAAATTGCACGTGCCTTTATTCCTAATGGTTTGATGTAAGATAGAATACAATCACTAAACCCTGAATGACTGTCCAGGGACATTGTTAGAAAGAAACAGCTAGATGTTTTCTAGAAGAAAATACACAATGTTCTGTCGTATTTTTTTATGTGCACCCAAGTGGAATAGCCTAATTCAGCAAAGTTTTGGTTAATGCCTTTTGAAAATTAAGCTCAAATGACTACTTGGGAAAGAGCCGTCCATGAAGGACCTCTTTTTGCAAAGGGAATGAGAATGTGACTGCAGACAGTTACCTCTCCATCAGGTGTAACATACTGTATTCACCCTCAGATATCCTTTATACTGATTGTGGCTTACTGTGCCTGTTTCTATTTATCAAATACATATAGACAGTACACCAACCTATAATTCAGAATAGCAACTTTATCATGTTGTACTATGTATGTAATTATGCAAGGTCTTATACAGGATATACACCATGACACAAAAGGCAGAACAATGCTGTGAATTATGCAATGGTGGATGATTAAATTCTTCCTGCTTTCATGTATATTTTATACTGCAAGTCACAACTTGCAGGCCTAATGCATACACTGATCATTTGTTTTTCAAACTGTCAGCCTTATTGCATCTTAGCCATCTCTAAAACAATTTAGAGTGTAATATTTGAAACAATTATAGGTGATTACAGATTGATGTTTCACTGAAAGCTGATTTTATTTAAATCATAGATTCTTACCCATGTTCTGCTAACATTTGTATAAATGAGCGACTGGTGAATTTTAAGTATTGGTAGTAAGGTTTATCGTTAAACTCTTCAAGGAATTGTAAGCCTGTTACTTTTTTTGTTAATTTGCTCCCTTCCCTTTTTAAACTTAAGTGACAAATTGAATGTAATTAATTCCTACCTTCTTGAACCAGTCATTTCTCATTTAGGTGCTGTTTTTTAAATTGCTAAAATATCTTGTTTCTTGAAATGTAACAGTGGAAAATACTGGAAAGAGACAATAAGTTGGGTGTGGTGACTTTTTCTGATTTTGTTGGGTGCCATGTCATGTGCCCCCACTTTCTCAGTTTTTTCCGAGCCTACATGCTGGCTAGATTTTGCAGATGCTTAGGAGAGTTTCTGGAGTGAAGTTTAGGCAGAAAATGATTGGAAACCATAACAGCATTCTTGGCATCTGCTTAGTAATTTTATATAATCAGATGCCTCCTTTTAGTTAGTGGTTTGTTAAATCACTGGTTTATGGATTTTTAAGTGTTTCACTGTGTGTGCAGCTTTAAGGCTCAGCCTTATTTTCCCGGAATTGAAACTGCTGATCTGGAAGGCACACTTCCTCTGTCCTCCCTCCCCACGTGTTTCAATCTTTTCTCTTTTAACAGTTGTGTTGGAAAGGGTAAATTATTTTATGTTTCACTGTAAGAACAGTGAAATATCAAACAGTGAAGTTGTGACTTCTTAATGCAGACATTATGGGAGTGCTCGGTCCCACCTTACACATTAACTTTTGACATTGCATGTACCTGAGAAGAATATATTCTCCTACTACAGAAAGTTCATCTGACAGGATGTTGTCTGGGACAAAACTCTGTGTGGGATGTAAAGGTAGCTACCATGTAAAAACGCTCTTTAACCAGGAGAGGTATAGTGAAAAAACAAGTAAACATAACAATCAAGGACTTCATGACTCAGACAGCTAAATTATTTGTTGATTATTTACTTGAAGAGTTGGACCACATTTTTCATTTACATCAGACAAAATCTAATGTCTGTAAATGCATTCACTATTTGTGTGATATTCTGTAAGTGATACTACAGGCAAATTATATGCAGCATTTTGTATATATACAATTTTGGGGGGGTACTTTTGGAGAGCCATCATCAAGCAAGAGAATCCTGTTGTGTTTATGTACACAAATATAAAACAATTAAATTTTTCCAACCTTCCTTTCTTTGTAACGAACTACTGCTATAGGTGTATCTTTTAGGGCAAAAAGTGATTTAATACCTGACACTAACATTGGAGTTCTTATGTTCCCTTTATGATAGAGTATCTGGTCAGTTGCATGTTTTGGAAAATATGATATCATTAATTTCCATCTACAGTATCTGCTCCACAAACAGTCTTTAAAGCAGTCTGAGCTCTGAAACAGGAAAACTGCAGAATGAACATCAGTGACCACTGTAATACTCTGAGGGCACAGTTAGGCTATATTTTATTGAGATGTCTCATGGTCTGGAAGTAAATCTTGTTCAGTGAGTGATAATTTTATGTCAGCTGCTTGTTGCTAGGAGAAAATAGGTTTACTATGTTTCTACAACAAATGCCACAGAAAGATTTCTCCATCTTTTAGTGCCACTGATATAGTCACATTTATGGAGAAACATAACAAGTTACTAACGAGATTGGACTCCAAAGTGTTGTGGAGTTCTTGAATTTCCACTGGTGGTTTTAAAGACTGGCAATAACTCCTGAAGGATTTAGTAGCTCGGTTATTTGTATCTTCTCTCCTGGTGTCTTTGTCCTGTTTGTCACTGGGCTCTGTGGGATGTTTTATCCACATGTGGAGTTGTCCTAGGAAAATGAAGAGCTCTGCTTTTGAATTTATAATGAACCTGTAGTGACTTTTTGTTGGACTTCGAATGGGGGTTGGTTGGTGATGGAGTCCTGCTGCAGTAGGAAATGGTACTGGGAGCACCGGCTCCCTTTCAAGACAGAGCACAGCCTGCGCCCCATGAGTGTGCTGCTGAAACATGATGCTGCCAAATAAGTCAGTATTTGTAGCTACAGTATGTGTGTATAGATAAATGACAGCTTTGGTCATACTTCCCTGAGAGCTCTAAGACAGCAGAGTCTGTGTGTGCAGTGGTTGCTCTGTCTCTTGCTTGGTGAGTGACTTCCTTCTCAAAGTGACTCTCTCTGTCTACTAATTCGCAATGCAGTGTGTTCACTGCACATGTAAAATCCTTTGTCTACCTATTATCTCTCCACACTAAAAGGATATATTCTTTAGCATTTCCTAAGCCTTAAGAATTATTTATTTCTTTCCTCTTTCAAAATGTTCTGCATTTAGAGACATGGATGTGATGAAATCCATTCTATTGAACCATCTGTGAACAAGTACAGTATGACCCACTTCTGCTGAATATCCTCTCAGCTAATTATCTACAAAAATTTGTCTGCATAGCCTGCTGTCCAAATTGCTGCCATGCACCAGAAGTAATTCACTGTGGAGAGAAGGAAATGGTTTAGTAAACGTTATTACAGAACCAGATACTTAAAAAGATCTTCAGGTACTTGATTTTTAGATGAAGCAAAGTATAATTTGAAGCAAAGGAAGCAGTTGCTCATTCAAGAGCTGTGTGAAGAACATAAAAAAGTGGGGAACATATTGGGATGAAGAAACAGGGAAAAGTGTTGGGTTTTTTGGTTTTTGTGGTTTTTCGGTTTGTTTTTTCTTTTTTTTTTTTTTTTATTAGAAAACTAGAGGCTGCTAATAGCCTCTGTGTTAGTATGGAGTGTCTATTGCTCTCAGATGATGATTAGCATCACGTAAGAGCAGATTTCCATGGGATTGGTTCTGATACATAACATTTTAGATGCTTGGCTAAGTTTAATACAAACTTAAGTGAATTGCACTGGGCTAAAAATCATTTGGAATCTTGACTGTGATAAATACTTTACTTAACATGTCCCAGCTCTTCTTTGAATATGCTTTTCTGGTGATCTTTCAGTAACTTTGCTACTGTTGGGGCCCAAGAAGAAGTGGTGCATAAAAATGTTTTCTGCTTAAAAGATCAGAATTATTATGAGGAATTGTTTTTTCTGGAAATTGTGAAAAGGCTCAGCATTGGTTTCAGTAGGATATATGAATATTATTGGAATTCATTTTCTAATTTCCAGTCTGGTAGAATTTAGACAGAAGTAAGATACGAGCAGATGAAGAAAATTCAGTGAATATTTTTGCATGTTTAAATGCCTGCCAGGTGTTTTCATATATCCTTGATGCTCAAGTTTCCATACCTGTCTCAACAGTCAGAATTTTGCACAGAAGTCTATGCAGTGTTGAAATTTCAGTTCATGGCCTCAAATTTCGGTACCGTAGAAATTCACAGACTAGAACACTACTGAATTATGCTCATACAGTGAATAAGCTTGAAGTGTTTTTTAAATTTGTGCAGCTTCCTTCTCCACCCATTTCCCCTGGTGTGGGGGAGCACAGCAATGATGCTGTTTTTTTCCCTTTTTCAAATCAAGAACATTTTAATAGGAAGCCATTACCCTTTTTTACAGGCTAACACCTGCAAATGTGTGAGGAACAAAACTGTGCCTAATAAGTGGCCTGGTGCTCATAATTTGCTCTACCAATGGAGTGACTTAATTTTTTCTTGGTCATCATACATAGAAGCCTCCACCAAGACACTCAGTTCATAACTTACTTCCTTGCTGTGCATTTTATTTTGGAAATGATTACATTTTGTATGCAATTTTCCTTACATGTATGCAATCCTACCTTCGCTTAAGAAACCTGAGTCGTCAACCTCCCTTGGCAGTAGTTGCAGCACAGAATTAAAGAGGAATTGCTCAGGACCCCATTCCAGTGGCTTTCCGACAGGAACATACATTGTATTTTTAATATCTGTGTTAATACTGGTCATTTATCTCTGAGTCTAATGTGTATAGTCCAAAGCATTCTTTACCCAGATTTTCCTAGAGCTTTTCCACTTTTCCTGTTGGTAAAACATTGCCAATGCCAGATGCTGGGCCACACTTTTGTTTCATTCTCTTATTCTTATTTTGACTGTTTGTTTGGTCTCTCAGAGCACAGAAGTATTATTTCTTCCTCTGATTGCAGGCAGGAGGGAAGTGAGGGGAAAACTGCTGAGGCTGGCTGGGAGCTGAAGTGGTATCACCTCCGTTTGGGAGAATGGGTGACATCCAGGTCTACTGCGGCAGCACAAAGCTCTATTTCGGCCACGTTCTCTGGCCTATCAGGGAGATGCTGTGCCATCTAGAGAGCTGCAAAATTGTATAAAATATGATGTGATATAAGATGCAATTCCTTTTAAATTAATTGTGAATTTCATCTCAGTCATAAATCCGATCGCACTTTTAGTACCGCAGGTCTAACTAAATGCAGTAACATCTCGAGGTGCTTTAGTGCCACTCTGAAGAAACCTGCACGATTTTTGCTAATGCTCTTTCTAGTAAGAGAAGCCAAAGCAGAACAAGGAATCACAAAAATAATGTTTTGTGCTTTATTCATAGTGAGATCCATACATCCTCCAAATCACTGTGTAAACGAGAGGGGCTAGAACATGCCTTCAGCCATTTTTTTTCCTAAAGTTTGACTCGAGGTGTCCCCAATATGTTGATTGCAGACAGGTTTTTAGCAGGACGTATGTTTTGACTGGGTGTGCTTAATTTTGATTCAAAAGGAACTTTTTCATGTATTCCTCTGTACATCCATCCTACCCACCTCTCTTTCACTGATTTCCGAGATTTTGGATACCGAAATATTGTTACGTCAGCTGCTAAAAAGCTTTTCCATTTGGAAATCTGAACCTTTCTACATCCTTGGTGAACAGAGGCCAACCCTTTCGATTTTTGCAGCTTGGGGTTAGAGAGATGTGTTTGTCCACAGTTCAAATCTCTTGTGAGCAGATGGTTCTTAAGACCCTCTAATTCCTTAGATGAAACAGTAGATCATGTCCCTTTTAGTTTTACTCTTAAAAAATAATTTCCTCTCCAGTGCTAATCAAATGCACAGTACAGAACAGTAAAGAAGAAACAAAATTTATCACCTACCTTTTTGTCCTTGCCTGTGCATACACAGACACACACAAATGCTCTGTGTTCCATTTTACCCAACTTAAAGCCCCAGATCTCACTTTCCTGACAAATTTGTGGAGTTCTCACATAAGGAAGTAATAATATTAGTGCCTCACCTTGTGTTGTGAATGAAACAGTAATTTAAAACAAAAAATCCTATTGAGGAAACAAACATTGCATCAGGATGAATGCATATTGACAAAATAGCTCTTTGGGGGCTGCTGCTTAGCCGTGCCTTTGCGCCCTAAAATTTGTTCCTTTCTTTTTATGCAGAGGAACAAATCTGCATACGCTTTGCAGTTCTAGGAAGATGATTCACCTACCCGTGAACCCAGGAATGCTGCAGAAAGCTTTCAGGGAAAGGTGCAGCATTATAAATATTTTAAAACACTCTGCAAGCAGGGAAAAGTGTGACATATGTTTTACATTTCAGTGCCTGCTACAGTACCATTATTTTAGAACCTGTCGCCTTTCGTAGGCTATGCACTCACAGACAAATGCCGTCGCTTCAAAACCAATAACTAAGCTGCCTCTTTTCATGCTGTTTCTTTCAGTTCCAACTGACAGTTAAAAAATGTTTGTTGTTCCCCCCTCCATATGCACCCCCTGTTCGAAGTGACCTGACCTACAAAGATTGTAGCATATAGCTGAGCTTAAAATACAAACATTCCCTTTGGAAGTTGTAATGTTCCCGCTTGTCTGGGGCTGCTCTGAAGGAAAAAAAAAAAAAAAAAGACAAATCTCAGCATTTGAGTGATGGAACTCATAGATAAAACCTTTATCTGAGAAAAGGGGGAGGTGTATTTGGAGTTTACTTGAGCGACAGGAAGAAAAATTTCCATATTTAAGGTAAAACAGCTGCTGTTTTTTCTTTTCCTCCCTGCTTGGAAAGCTCTGCTTTATGAAGCATTACTATTGCCAGTGGGGAAATGAGGTATGCTAATGAGGCATATTTGAGATCCTTCCATGGGCCAACAATGGCACGAGGCCTTTTGAACTCTACCTTGGCTTTCCCTCCACCAAAGGTTGCCTACTGTCTGTGACTAATATACGTGCAAAATACCATGAAGCATATCAAAACAAATTTGAATTACTCACAATATAAGATGACAACTTGGTTTGGAAATAGGTTTTTATGGTAAAGTATGTTTCCAGTATCATAGAATTATTTCAGGAATTCATTTTGGAATGATGATATTTCAGATCCTAATGGCTTTGAACTGCCTTATGAGAAATCCAGAGCTGTTTGTCCAGACACATTCTAATTTTTAAATGGTAGTTACTTTGAAGTTGCAACAATAAATAACTTACCAGAGTCTTGAGCAAAAGGAGGGGGGAAAAAATGCACCATTCTGTCCAGTCTACCTTCAGTCTTTCATGAAAGAAATGTCATCAATTTAAATATTTTAAGGATGTCTGAATAATTAAAACCAAAAGACTTGGCTCCAAATCCCTTAACATTTTAAGTTAAGGACATGTTCTTTTTATATCCACACCAAAGAATTTGTGTTTGATGACACTGATATAGGTCAGCTGTTCAGAACCCATCATTGTGTCTCCTAATCTAAGGAGTGGAAACTGGGGAAGTAACATCCCACAGGGAATTGAAGAGCCGACTAGATAAGCATAAGCCCCAAGCTGCTCAGGTAAAGTAAATGCTGCCTTTGGGGGTACTGGAATGAACTGCATGTTCTGAGGTCTGTAAAAGCTCTCCTTTGATTTTGTGCCTCTGGTTGTGGTTTCGGTTTTTTTCCCCTTTACCATGTGTTACTGAATTCTTTAAAGCTTGACTGTCTTTCTGAAATAAAAGCTGTTCAATTTTAAGTTGGATCTTGATATAGAAACTACCGGTTGAAAGCTATATCTTGTGTGATGTGAGAGAGCAGGATAGCTAACTGAAACAGCTCTTTCTGGCCTCCAAAAGTAGTTTTGCGCTAGCTGAAATTCATAGCATCTCCTGTAGGGTTCTGTGTATGCTTAAGCTCTTGCAGAAAAGGTCAAAAAAATAAGGCATCAAGCATATCTGAGATATTAACTGTTTTCTTCATTGTGAAAGGATTTTATTTCCTTTAAAATTCTGCTTTTTGTCTTAACTCTCAATGAAATTGGAATGTTAAAGGGTTGTCTGCCTCTGAATGTGAGAGTAGTAGCCAGATGTGTACCAAATTGAGGTATACCTCTCGCATTTCTTTTTCTGTGTGTATGGCAATAAAATAGGTGAAAACACCTTTTTAAAATATGTTTTTCAAAATTAAATTGTCTGTTAATAACAGGATGCATAATAAATGATGTAACTATAGTTAGTGGTCTATGACTGCACACAGAAATTTTTCCTTCTTATTTCTTGCACTCTTTGTTTCTACATTTGCCCCATTTAGACTAACACAGGTAGGAACAGGGGCCTGACCCAAAGGTACATTTGCCAAAAGTACAAAGGATATTGTGTTGCTCCAACTGTACTATGGCAAAAGAGTGAGGAGACAGTAGAACCTCTCCACTACTCACTGCAGTGATTTAAGACGTTTAATTTCTTCCATATATGATAATTTTCTTGCAATATGGTTAGGTTCATAGCCAACAGTTGTGTGTTAATAGTTAATAGTAATTCATTATATAATTATGCACCCTGTGGATGGCACAGTTTGGATTTAACTGTTGCTCTTGGCTTCTATAAATTTCCTTTCTTGGAGTTCAAGTTCTGTGTGCTGTTCAACAAGCTAGTTGGAAACAGATAATGCACAAGTGCAGGGGATTATCTGTAAAGATTATCTGTAAAGATTTCCTGATAAAATTTTAAAAATTCCTTAAGGTGCTGTGTTGATACGTTATACTATACAGCTTTTTCCCTAGGTGGAAGTTATACACTTGCACATTTTAGACACTTACATATTGACAAAACAAATAAAGGTTGAAGAGGAGATGTACTCCTGTGTCTGATAGAAATCTCAACAAGACCCTTGTTTCCTCTTCCTCCACCTCTGCCAATTAATTAACAATAGTATTTGTTGGCAATTGCTTCCACTGCCTAGAGACATGTGGTGAGGTAAAGTGATGTAATTTTAAATAGTGTTATTTTCAGAGACCACCACAGGAAGAGAAGACTACTGAAAATTTGTTGAACCTGAACAAAGAGTCAGCCTGAAATCTCTAAGGGAGAGTGCACAAGTAATTAATTGTGTTCACACTCAGAGATCAGGGACATCCTCTGGCACCTTACAGGGAAATCAGTCCAGACTGTGTGGATTCTCCATTCAAATGAATCCACGTTCAAGTCCAGCTTCAGGGTGCTTAGAGATTTTGCCTGAATATATTTAGAAAAAATGGAGATCCATGAACTCTCATCTGATTCATTTAACAATGCTAATGCTTTGGTCAAGACATTTTTGTAATTTCACTTAAAATTGGATGTATTACCAGAGAGATGAAGCATGTAGTTGATGAGATTTTTGCAAAAGTTAAAGGTATATAATGTATATGTACACTTGTATAAGAAGACACTTGTATACACTATAATGTACACTTGTATGAGAAGAACAGGTGATATTTTTTTACATTCTGAAGTCACTTAGATGTCTTTCTCATTTGTACTAAACTTAGAGGATCTGAATGTACTGGTTTTGAAGTTAATGTTTATAACCACTGAGCCTGCAGATGGTAGGAACAACTTAGTGAAACTCAGCAAAACCCATGTTCCATCCCTGTTAAAACATTTGCTGTTGATTTCAGTGGAACAGGCTTTCAGTCATCCTCTTAAAGCAGTGGGAAACACCTGAAAAGTGGAAAAGATTTTTGTTTTAGTTGATTAAACACAGAAAGTTCAGAGATCCCTTCTGAAACCATGAGAGATGTTTCTGAGGTCAGAGTCTGAGCTGCCAATATTCCAGTGTGAAAATCTTCCCCAGAAGAGTAAACATTGAAAACATTTGCTGCTATTTAAGCCATCTTATTCTCTTATCCTGTTGAACAGCTCTTGCTAAAGGAACAAACCAGTGTTTTGTTTAAACACTGCACTTGGCACATGAGTGTCATGCTCTAAGCAGAGACCAGGAGCAGAGCTGAAGCTTCCACATAAACATACAGCTCCTTGCTGTGTACACGGTGAGGGCAGGAGAAGGAGAGAGCTTCACCACCTACCCTGTCTGTACCTCAGAGCTGTGGAAAAGGGAGGTGTGTTTGTTGTTTTAGTTTGCCACTTTCTTCCCCACTATGGCAACATCCAACAAAATTTGCAAGAAATTTTTGACTTTTCTAAAAAACCCACCGCTTTTTCCTGACAAAAATCCCAATTTATATAGTGAAACCTTTCATTATCACCAGTAGTTACAATTGAAACCGACCATATCCCAGAGTTTCTTTTTACCATCATAGGTGTAAAGTAAAACTGGAGATTTGACACACTGATCAGACCCTCCAGAATCATCACAGAGAAGGTGTTAAACTGAACACTTATAAACCCTGATGAAACAATAATTGACAAAGCTATCTGGAGTATATGGATTGATCATTGTTAAATTTATTCTTTGTCCAACAGTGCTCATAAAAGCCGTCAGATTTACTTAAATTGAAAGGATTTGTGGAATCAGATTGCGGTTCATGCCCTTAGTATTATTTGAATCTTATTATAGCAATATTTTTTCATTTGTGTTGAGCATGGCTGTGAAATAAAATACCTAACTGAGTTGGTGCTTCATGATCCTAACCTATCACCTTTGTCCCTTTGGACGTAACAGTGAGTAGGTTCCAAATTTGCAATTGTCTTATCAAGGATGTAAGTATCCATGGTAAATAGCGTAAGGAAAAATTGTTGGACAGTGAATAAGGTAAAAATTAAAATTGTTGTGACTAGAAACTTTGATTTCATGGACCAAATCTATAAGAAAGAGTGCAGATGGTGGTGTGTGGATATAGAATTGTATTTTGTGTTTATAAGGTCTAGTTGTGTTATCTAAGCTGCAGCTCCAGGACTTGCGGAAGTGTCTCCAGAGATGATACAGAAGACAAAAGCTAATTCTATTATTCTTGTTCATACTCTATTGCCATGCTTCTGCAAAGGCTGAAACCTCCCAGAAGTGGTAGAAGCCCATTATTACCTGCTGTTCCACATTTCCAGCAGCTGTCTTGGAGTGGGCTGTTGGTTTTAACCTCACAGCCAATCACATATAGAATGCTTCATCTGTCACCTCCCTTCCCCTCCCAAAACCTGCTCCCTTAGCTCTGGCAAACCTGTTCTTGACCTTTTGAGAGAAGCATGACAGTACCTTTGTGGTCTCTGTACCCACGCAACATTTTCCTGGGAGGCTAGTCAGAGGTATAGAAGAGGGCTTGGTCTGGTTCGCAAATTTTATTCCTCCATGGGGGTGAAGAAAATTGCTTGCTTTGCTGGGTTGAATTCATGTTAGAAAACTTAAAAATTAGGAACACAAAGGACTCTTAAGAAGTAAAGACAGAAAAGTCTAAATATGTAATTTTACTAATTGCATTTGACATTGTAGGCTTATTGGTATTATATAATAGTCATTATGTTAAAATATAACACATGTAAAATTATGAATGTCCTGATGTTCAGGGTAGGAAAGGTGAGATTTCAGAGATGATGTCGTACCTTGCAAAAGATGAAGTATTAAGAGACTGTTATTTGAAGGAAAGACAGGCAGTCATGTTTCTGGTTCCTGTGTTCAGATTGTGTATTGCAGATCTCTGGTCTTTGATACGTGTTCCTGCAGACCTCTGCTACTCTGTACTGCCTGTAAGAGAAAAGAAATGAAAATCTGTACTTTGTGAAGTCCCTGTGGCTTAACACACTGGCTGTGATGAAGGGTGTTTAGGTGGAGCTTTGTGTAATCTGCCATAAAATCTAATGTGTTCCCAGGCAATCAAAGTAAGAAACAACTGGATGGACTACAAATAAAAGTTAAGTATGTCATGATGCAGCTCATATAAATCTCATGTGTTAATGAGCTAAACTGAAGAAAAAAAGAAATCTTCACACCCTTCAAATAAAACTCAGCTTGGAACTGTGCCATTTGGGACACGGTGTTAATATAAACCCCAGTGTATGGAAACTGGAAAGGAATTACACTAATGATAAATCATTTGCTACTTTATCTAAGAAGAGAAAAATACCTCTTTGAGTCTTTTCTGTAGACAAAGCTTTATATAAGCAACTCCTGTATCTCTACATACTAGCCATAATTATTTGCCAGTAGATGGAGTAGTTAAATCAAATGTCTATCATTAACTATTTAATCAGTTTCTTGTGTGACAGGCTCCATAACTGCTTTACACCATTAAACCCTCATGTGCTTTCTCCTCTGATGATTGGGGAGTAATTTCTGTTCTTGGTGAAGGCTCTCTGCTTTTGCTATAGTGACAAACATGATTAGTTACATATCTTACAACAAAATCTTTTACATTTCTTTTTCCATTGGACATCAGATTTGCCTGCCAGAGATTTTAATAGTATCACCTGCATCTCTTTTTAGGACCTTTTCTTCCTGTGACTTCCTGTCACATGAAAAAGGATGCTAGAAAAATGTAGGAATACACTATTGACAATGCTAACTGTAGACTGCTATCCAAAGATCTCATTTATCAAGGGAGGGCAATATTTAGGTTTTATGGAGATTTCTGCCCTGTCATTAGGAGACACGTGATGACTCTTTGTTCTTTCATGGTGTCCTGTGAAATAGGGGAGTTATATGCAAATCAAATCAAACCAAACCAAACCACAACACCTTGGTGGGTATAGGCAGCAAATCTGTATTTACTGAATTGAAAGTATTAATGTGTTTGAGACTACACAGCTGTGAAATCCATTGCATTTCCTTCATTGTAGATATCCCTAGATGTCAGTTCTGGGACTGTGATGTTCACAGCACCCAGGTTTTCTCATTCTGCAGCTGATGTCATGGTGCCACAGCTGTTGGTTACTATGTCCATAGTTCTCACAGGGATGGAAGGCCTCATTTTGTCTCCTGTAGCAGAACAATCCAAACATGTTTTAGCATCAAGTCTATTGCAAGATTGCCAAAATTAGTCCAGGACTGTCTTCTTACTAAGATGGTAGCTATGGTTTCTGGACTTAAACAAACAAGGTGTATTATGCAAAATCTAATTGTGTGAAAAATTAGTAAAGAATTTTTAATATTTGGAAACTGTGAATTACTGGTTTATAGTATTATAATGTGGTATCTCTGTTGCTGATTGGAATGAGCAAGTTATAAAAAATGCCTTCTAGAAAATAGTTGAAATATGAAACAGACTTCTGTTCTATATGTAAAAAAAAAAATCTTGATGTGATGCAGTACTAGAAATACGTTAGATTTCACAACAAAGTATTCCAGCTTAAATGCAAACAGGAAAAAAACCCACATGTAAAAAATTACCAAAGAACTCAAAAGAGTTATAAGTTCTTACCCCTAGAATCTCAAGTATTCAGTTGACTAATTTTACAATTGTTCTACTGAAAAAAGTCAAATTTATCTGTTTCCTTAGCTGTTAACTAAGGAAATAGAAGAGGTGAAAAGGGAAATGGCCTGAAATGAAAATTCATAAGGCAGGTTTTAGTTTTGAGGCATCATTCATTGTAAATCATGGAATATAGTATTCTAGATATAATGGAAATGATGGCAGATTTTTGTGTTTGCCTTCATAACCAGCAATTCCCCAACATGCTACGGGCATAGGACTAGAGAATCTAAATAGACACGTAGATCACGAAATGAATAAACCATATCCCAGGTATTTAGGAACACTGGGAATTCAGGGCTACTTATATACAAATTCAATTATTTGTACATTGGTTTCAGTGGTTATATATTGGGGGTAATTTGGCTTTGTGAATTTTTTAATGATTCTGAACCAAATTTGTAGTACCTATGTTAACTGAACAATTCAAAACGGGGATAAAAGGCAGGGTGGTGTATATATGAGGCTCGGGTAGCCTGCATACCAATGAACATACACAAGAGCCACTGCTGTGTGCCAGGAAAGAACAAAACGCAAACCCTCTTAAGGCCAATAATAACAAATGGTTCAATCCAAGTGCAGGAGTCAGCTACCCAGTGAAAGAAACAACACTAAAAAAATGAGCGCTCTTACAAACTCGGTGAAGAACAGGTAAAGATAAAAGTGCAGGATCAAAGCTTTGGGGCCTTGCTGAAAACTGAAATATGAACATCAGATGTTTTCAAATGCCCTTCGAATGGATTTCAGCATTAGAACCTCATGTTTATTGTACATACCCTAAAGTTTTGTTTGAAGATAAACCTTTCAAGTTGAAATGCATACCTTATTCACTGCCTCAGGTAGCTTCTAAACAGTTCCTTGTTACCACCTTTATACAGTTTGTCTGACCTAAATTTTATTTTCTTTGTGGCTCACCCAGAAATGTTTGTTAGCTACCTCCTTATTTAATTGTCCTTCCGTGGCTCATGCTTCTTGCTTTGTTGCTTTGCAATATGGGAAGTATGAACCATTCTCTCCCCACTGTTCAGATATCTCCTCAGAAAAGCTGTATCCACTTTGTTGCTGAGCTGTCCCTAACTGAAGTACAGGAGGTGTTTTTGTATTCAAGGGCTCCTTCACTGGTTTCCCAGAGAGAAGATGTTGTGCACTCTATTTGGATATAAGAAGGTATTAAAAAACATATTGTTTTTATAAAATACTATTGGCTTTGGTGATACCAGCAAAATTCAAGGTTGTTAAAATTCCTGTTGATTGCAGTATAAGACAGAATAGAGCAAAGCCTGCCTTCTTCTTAAGGTTATGATTTCATATTTAGAAATACTGTTTTGTTCATAACGTACTATGTTGTTCCGGCATATTCTTCAGCATGCAGAATCTAAGTTTTCTGATACATTAATAAGCTCTCAATCTACTCCAGTGTAATCTGAAAAATCTGTACTAGCTTTAAAAAGTGTAAAGTGAAAGCATTTTGCATGGTTAAAATGTAATTAGGAGAATACAGATAGGTGAGGTGCTTGTTCCAAGTGTGTTGAGCAGGTCATTGCTGAAATAGCCATCTTTCTGATCACAGCATCCGGGTGAAGCATATAAGGTTCTTCCTTAAAGAGCATTTAGCAGCATTTAGTACAGGCTCTGTGCTGACTCAGTCCTGCAGAAGTGTCAGAGGTAGAGGGAAAATGTTTTTTTATTCCATTCAGTAAGTGTGAAACACAGGTGATTTTTACTTCACACCATAAGTTTATTGCTGCTGCTTTCTTTTAGATTTTATATCAAGTTGATTGTTGTCTTTACTGGAAAATATGATGTCTTGATACAAAAAGTACAAATCTTCCAGGAGTTTGTCGACACCAGAATGTTGGTTTTTTTAAAGTTTCAAGTTAATTGTCAAGCAATGTCAGGTACTCAACGTGTCCATAAGAGCTAATATGACTCTCTGTACATGTTTGACCAAGATTATGCATTTTTAATGATATTATAGCTCTCTCTAACAGTGGGCTAAAATCAGCCATTTGCAGTAGCTATTGGAAGCACTTTGGATAATTAATGTATAATGTTGTAGTATCATGGTCCTCAGTTTTGCCTAAACACTCCATAACTTGCTTCCCTATCTTTTACTGGTGAGGGTTGGACCTTCATTGTCGTAAGTCATTGGACCACCTCTGCTCCAAGCCTGATTTCTATTGAGTGGCAACAAATTTAGGAGTTGTTTATCTGCAATAGGCCTGCAAGTTAACACCTGATGTTATGCAGAAGGTGAAAAAACCTCAGAACAGCGCTACACTGAACCTTGATGAGTGGTGCTCCTCATAGGAGAATCCCAAGGTAACACCTGCACATGCTGTCAGTTGAGTATCTCCTCCAGCATGAACATCTGTTTGCTGAGGGCAGGAGATTCAGTATGCATCCACTTCCAGGATATCTGGCATCAGAATAGCCAGTCCTTGGATCTGTTTAGGTAGAGACTTTTTTATTTTACCCCGTCTACTTCCCAAAAGGGCTTTTTCGGGGCTCTTTATTCCTGTGCGGGATAGAGAAAAATCCCTCACTTCAGACTATGCCCATTATTTGCATCTGGGTCAAATAACAGTAAGGAAAGGAATCCTTTTCTGATAACCAGAAGACTAGAATAGTATCATCCAGATACCCTCTTTCTCCAGATTTGCCTTAGGAAATGAGATAAGACAGGATTATGGACAGCATGCAGTAAAAAATGAATGAATGGTTATGAGAGTTTATGACTACATATGTCTTCTTCTGGCCACTCTCCTCCATTGCCGGTAGTACCTACCTCTTTGGCCTTGGGTTAGTTAATTGCAGGATTAATGGATTATATGAGATCACTAGGGAATTTCATGTGCATCGCAGCAGGTGGAATTGAAGAAGTGAGATTGTGCTCCTGAAAGTCTTTTTCTCTAACTTTGGCACCAGTGTGCTGTTAATCTGGCCGACAAAAGCACGTGCTTATGGTTCCCAAAGGGAATTGGAAAAATATCCTGCAGAAACAAAAGATAGGGCTCGTCAGTGTCACTCCTGTACCCTGTGTACTCTCTTTATTTATTTATTCTTTTGTTTTGCTTGTACTTTTGTTCTGCTGGAAGCATTTGTTTACATTTGTGTTAAATATTTCTCAAAATATTCTGCTGAAGTAGATGCTGCCTTAAACATCTACTGTGAAATCAGAATCCTGAAGACTGAAAAGCAGACCTGCAGATAGATCTGGGGTGTGAATTTGGTGAAGGTTTAAGTTTAAAAAATGAAAACTTTAGTTTAAGTAATGTTAAGGAAGAGAGAAAAATCCCCAAGTTAAAAAATGAAAACCTCAGCACTACTTTTCTTAATGCTTGTTTCTTAGATTGCAACCTACTTCCTTCCAAGGCACTGTCCATTTTCCAAATGAAACCATATTTGGAACTTTGAAAGGAAAAAGACAACAACAACAAAAAAAAAAACCCAAACAAACAAACAAACAAACAAAAAAAAAACACCTTTCCTCCTTTTTTTCTTCCAGCACAGAAAATCTAGGAAGCATGTGTTTCTTGGAACTGTTCCTGCATTTTACATCAGTGGTCAGTTGCCATAGCTGTGCCACCTGAAGGGCTGTTTGCTCAGCCAGTGTGTGGAGCACATTCTGGAGTTTTAATTCACTGGTAAGACAAAGGGTGACTGGCTACAGAATAGCCAAATCCTGCCCAAGCTCTCAGGCTCATTACTATGGGAACTCCATCAAGGCTGCAAGCTAGCATGGAATATTGACAGCATGAAACGTTGATGAGCACGCCTGCATTTTGGCAAATTAGATTTACTATCTCATCCTATCTAATAGACCATTTAGAGGTCTGCCCCTGAGACACATCTCTTTAGCTGAACATCTACCATCTTCTTGTAATGTTTTTATCTTCAGTCTGAACAGCCGCGGCTTTATGAATATGCTTCTCTGTACTTTAATTTTCTTGTTGCTGGAAAAAAGCTTCTGGTGGACATGCAGCTGCTAAGAAAAGGCAAACAAGAAGCTGCATTGAAATGTACTCCTGAACAAATCCATCAATTTATCTTTATACATACACCAACATACTTATTTTATATATGTACACACTCACATTTATACACACACACACATAAAAACACATTCTCCCAAATGGGTTGATGTGTACAGCATTGCAAAATAGATCTGCCATCATCCCTGACAGGCTGCTGGAAATGGAGTTGATTGAATATGACTCAGACCCTCAGTCTCATTGTCCAATTCATCAGTGAATGCACTGCAGGCTCATTGATTATATGTAAGACCAGCAGGAATGCTTGGCTTGCTTCATGGGGCTGCCTGTATTGAGCTATTATAAACACTCTCTTCTCTGCTGTGTGCATGTAAATAAGTTCAGGTCACTTAAAACTGACAACTTAGACATAATTTTTATGAATTAAAAATAAAGAAATGCAGGAAGAGTTCTTTTTGTGAAGAAGTTGGTTTCAGACAGAACTGAGTCCTCAGACTAAAAAATCAGACAGGTTTTAATGGCTAATATTTTGAAATAAATTTCTGACTGATGTTTCAGATGCAGTAGTTAATTTTTTTTGTTGTTGCTGTTTAGTATGAGTGACAGTGAGTGTATCTGTATGTAAGGTAGAATTTAGACTAAAATTCAAAATTAGCAAAAGATTATAAATGGAAATGCTTTTCCATTGGCAACATGATGGTATACCACACGAAAAAAGTCTGAAAATATTTTTCTTCTGATAATTATGCACATGGATATAAGTAAACCTCAATTTCCACCTTAATAAACTGAAATGTTACTGTTCTGTGCCTGTAGATGGGCCTGTTCTTGTGAAAAGAAAATCACTTTTAACTAGAAACAGTATGTCATTGCACCTTTCATTTCTGTGTCCTTGTGTCTCTGGTGAGGTTGAAATGATGGGTGGAATGGGCTTAGTCATATCCCTTTCTCAGGGAAGAATGACAGAAACCCTTTTCTGGCTGCTGTTGGTCTCACGGGCTCTATTTATTACTTCATTGTGTCATATGGGCCACTGGCAAAGTATACAGGAAAAAAATTACTGTTTTACAGTGTGATCTTGATACTTTCAGAAGGGCAGCCCCGAGAAAAGGGCACAAATGTATGAACAACTACAGCACCCATTGTTAGGGATCTGGTGGGTTTTGTGGGGTTTCATTTGGTTGGTTTGTTTTGGTTTTTTCATCAAGATCTTTTCTGCAGCGATATGCCACTCCTTCTGTAGTCAGAAGTTTTCTCCAGTCCTCTGCTCTTCATAAAATATTATGCGGTCCTTCTCAGTGGAGATAAGAGAGTATGTAATGAAAACATTCTCAGCAAAACCCCTTATCATCTGCATCCTAGTTTTGGGAAAAGGAGATGGAAGGTCAAGGAACATCTTTTTCACATCTACAAATAAAAATTTGTCATAATTTTTGTTTGTTAAGTATTGAAAAAGTTCAGCATACACTTGCAATCATATAATATGATAGACAACTTTTAATGCTGGCATTTTGTTAACTTATGGGATTTATCAAGGAGGGGGTTTGTAGCCAAAATATTTCATTTACTTGTGCTGCTTAGGAGCCAGAAGCCCCAGTAAGAAGGAGGAGACCAGGGATGTTTTAAGGGCAGCCTGAACTTACCAAATACGTTACAAGCTTCTTGAAACACAGTGTGCTATTGCTGTTTGCACTGATCTCATTAGTTTGTTTACATATCCTGATTTTGCTCTCTCCCTGATCAACTCCCTGTACCTTGTGTTTCCTGAGTGTTCACTTCAGTGCTGCTTATGCAGAGAGAACAAACAATCCCGGCAGCCAGTGGAGTTTGCAGAACACCCTGTGCACGCCTCACTCTCATGCTGCCAGGAGTCAGGCTCTGAAAAGTGAACTGCCTTTCCACTTCTGGTTGGTTTTAAATGCCAAGTCATTAGTCCTGGGATACCCAGCCTTCCGCCTATCTCTGATGCTGAAGGAGTGTTTGTTTGTTCGTGACTTTTAAAAAGAATGTTCGTGTTGACTGATAGGGCTCTGTATGTTTTGTTGTTAGTTGGGTAGCTCAAATATAGTCAGGTGCAGAATCATCGAATTATTGACCCCATGATTCTAAATGAAAGTCTCTTCTGACTTTAATTGATCTATAACCATGAAAGTTATCACAAAAAAAACCTCTTGTCCACTTAGTGCTTTATTCTAGCCAGCAGGGGTAAAAGGGGAAGTCAAATATCTACTATCCTAAATATTCAATGAGTTAGACAAAGCCTGCTTCTATTAGAAAAAAATTTGATCTCTGATCATGATGTGTGTATTTTGCCATATTCTAAATTTTTTATCCTATGTCACTACTCAGGATTTGTGCATAGGTGAGCCTTTCAGAAAGGCCAAGTGTCCTGGCGAAACCACATGTTGGTATATTCTGCAGGTTGACTTGCATGTTGTGTATCCAAGAATTTGCCATCATCTGTTAATGTGCAGTATTCTGGACTATTGTCATACTGCCATTGAAATTGGAATCTGGGGTGACCGGCTTCCTAGTTATATTTTTATCACTTTTCTTCTCATTATTTTTAAGCTGCTGTTTGCCTGAATTTTGTGGATTGCTGTTGTTCTCTTAAAATATGTTTAAATTTCTGGAATTTGTCTGGAAAATTGACAAAAGAGAAGAAATTAAATGCTGCAAATAGACAATTCTGCACAATCTTCATACTCTAGAATTTAAAATGACATAAATACCAATTTGTCTTACCTAAACTGGAAAGGTGGATGGAACTTTGAGAAGCTTTGGCAAACTTCAGAGGAACTGCTGAACATGCATGCATTTAGCAGAGGTGAACCCAAATTTCAGACACATTGAAATGCCCTGGTTAAATGAAGGGCATTAAATCCAGTGCCCCATAGAGAGGAGAAGCTGTGTTATTGAGTGCATTGAAGTGTTTGGCCTGGGCAGTGGGGACGCCTCCAAAGTGGCCCAGAGTCTTCAGGAATCAAGCTGTTGTCATGGCTTCATGATTCCTCCCTAATGTTCAGTTCACAATAGCAGAAAGGATTAAGTGTTTCAAGGGAGGGCTTGAAACTGAGTTTGTGGTGAGATGGAGAAAGGGGGTTCGGAATAATCTGTGCTGGCTGCTTTCCAGCAGGGGATATACATAATGGCAAATGATGTCACATAGTGGAGAATGCAGAAAAATTCTTTAAACAGAAAAAAAAAAAGGCACTTGCTGGAAACCAGAAAGAGATAGGTGTTGTGAAAATGTGTGTATATATATGTGCATGCATGCTTATAATACATTTCTGTCTTGCCAGTTTCCAGCAAAGTAGTAAGAGACAATAACATTTTTACCCTGTCAGTGACTGTGGCATCAGTATGAAATGGGCAGAAATGGATGAATTTTGTTTAGCCTCTGCTTCCTTCAAGCTTTTCATTACTGTATTGTAGATTACTGCAGCAAAAATGTGGTTCAGTTAAAAAACTGACATTAAACAAAGCCAGATGTACTTAAGTAGCAAAATATCCAGAAGAAATGACTTAACTTACAAGCTATGTGTGGATTAATGTAACTCCCTGATCCTCCCCCTACCCAATATCTCTATCCTCAAAGAAATTCAAAATCAAAACAAAGCAGAGGAGGAAAAAAAATCCCAAACCCATAAAACCTAAGACTTGCAGCCAAGCCAATCACCGTAAGGCAATTTGCTAATGGTTTTGGCAGAAATGATTCTGTTCAGCTTGTCTTCCTGCCATGCTAGAAAGCTAGCATTTATCCATATGTGAAATGTTTTATTTCATCTAACAATATTTGAATATGTTTACTTCTTTTCCCTGAAATATGAGGGGTGATCTTAATTTCACTGTTATAGCAGGGAAAAAAAATGTTATTTGAAAAGCAGCACACTGTTTACAGTTTAGAGAAACCTATTGTTATTTCAAGTCTTAACAGTACAACTTGGAAGCAGCTGGATTGTTTCCAAGCTCTCAAAATATATTTCACATATCAGATCATACGTTTTTACTATGAAAATATATGAAACTTTCTCAGAATAATTTACTTGGAGCAGTAAATGTGAAAAAGTCAGAGATACTAACAGTGATAAGGGAAGCTCCATTGATCTTCTGGATCTTTCTGCTTTAGAAGAGAAGAGAAATAGCATAATTTACTGTCATTTTTACTATCAGAAGTGTTTATACACAGGTGTGCCACAATTCTTGTTGTGAGGAATTGTTCAAATTACGTTTGGGCAGTGGAGAATGTGACCTCTGTTGTAACTCATTAGGTCTGCAGAGAACTTCACGTACATTTAATATCCGGAGCTTGACATGATGGCTCCCAGATGCTCAGAGGAGAAAGCCCCTCAGATGATGATACAAAGAAAGACTGGAACCCTAAAAAGAGGTTTTAGTTTGGGATTTATTTTATTTTATTAAGATTTTAAAGCTGTAGTTTATTTCAGTTAATTTAATTACATGTCAGGAAAGTTAGTTTGTTCCGTGTACCTATATATCTCAAGAGGCTCCAACAAGTATACTGGATTTATTCAAGGGGGAAAGGGCTGGAATTCAAACTTATTTTTTGCAAATTTAATTGGTTTTAGTCTTCTGCTGACAGAAGTAAATGTTTCTTTAGTACATAGGTATTCCAGTAAGTTCAATTATTGTTCTTACTTCTGATGCTTAAGTGGCTCTCCTTAGGTTAATTAGAAGGGAAAAAAATTACTAATTGGATTATTTTTCTGGGAATGTTTTTCTGTACTTTGTTTTCCACTCCTATTCTCTCAGAGTCTACTGCTTGCTTTCATATTCTATGTACTCCTGTGGTGGGCATATAAGTACAACTGGAAGATGATACCTCTATAACAGAAAAAAAATTACTTTGTACAGGAGCTCAGACATCTTATTAAACTTGTTATACGAGGTACTAGCTATGTGCAAAGTAGAAAGTATTATGGGGAAACTGCTTTGATGCTGCATCAGAGGGGAGGAGAGCTCTAGATTGTGCAGAAAATCACTGAAATAAGTACAATGGTACCATTTGATTAGTCACTTCTTGCATGTCCTGCACTCAGACTGTATTTCTCTCCAGTTTCCTTGCTTTTCATGTACTTGTTCACTTGAGAAAAGGAAAACTTGACTAGGGAGAGCTGCTGGTGCTAGACTCCTTTTGGCAAAAATAAATAAATTAGTAAGTCCAAACTGTTCCTTCTAAAAGTTCTTGAGGACTCTAGTGTTAGCAGCTGGGTTGTTGCTGGTATAATGCCCCTCTGTAAATTCATTTAAAGGTATTAGTTAAGAAGACACAATTATGACATGTCTGTGTGTGCACCAAGGCAAAGGGAGGGGGATTGCAAAGATCAGAATGTATTATTTAAATGAAAAAAACAGAAAAGAAGTTGTGACTGATTAAAATATTGTGATCCCTGCTGTGTCTCATTTCCTAAATCCAGGATATTTTGTCTGCTCTAACATCTGGTTTTTTGTTTTGTTTGGTTTTGGTTTGGTTTTTTTCTTCTTTTTTTTTTTTTTTTTCTCAATGCAGAAATCCTATAGCTGCTTTTGATTTCTGACAAGTATTGTCAGGTATTTTTTAAATTTTCACTCTAGCTATTGTTTAGAACCAGCAATGTTGTTTTTTTGGTATCCATTTGAATGAGGGAATACAAACCTCTGGTTTTTCTTTTAAATGTCTCCATAACATTTGGCTTTCAAGTTTAATGTGGTGAAGGAGGTCAGCTTCAAACGGTTTCATGGATTTTATGACTTTCTAGTTAGCATGAGAAAAAGAATAGTAAAGATGGTCAGAAGCTGGAGTTTGGGTATTCATTTTTATTATGTGACAAAGAGAGGCAGAAGCCGCTGTTCACTTTCTTGATTGAAAACTAAAATATTATGTACTTTCATTCCTGTAACTTGTTTTTACACTGAAGATGCTGTTACAGAACTACATTGCAAGTACAATGTTTGTGTGGGTAAGAAAGGGAGTTTAACTTGTAGTGCAAGATCCAGAAGCATCTCATAAGAAAAGGGAATTTTGAAACAAGTTTCCTTCCACAGAACTGTGCATCTCTCCTTTTCCTCTCTTTTGCCATCTGTTAAATGTCTGTTCACAGGTCTTGTCTCTATTTTGCAGCAGAATCCCTCTTTCTTCAGTTTACTTCCTGTTTTTGAGGGATAGTATAAAAGTGTAGTAAGTATGAAAAATGGTAGCAGTACTGGGAAGGGAGAAGGAGGTGCTATCAGGCCATTATCTTGCGTGTCAATCTGCCTCTTGTCTTCATGTTTTCAGTCCCACCTAATTTCTGAGCATGGATTATCTAAGCAGTTGCTTGAACAGACGCCTTGCTTTGCAGCAGTGAGATATTGGAGGTGTGTGTCTTATCACTGAAAATGGAGAACTTGCAATAAATTTTAAGACAGATTGGGCAATGATAGAAATGAACCATAGTTTTTGTTTGCTCTTCGCAGTGAGGTTTTACAACTTGCTGAGACATTTTCTCTTTCAGGGACGTAAGACAATAACAATATCATTATGGTTTTTGCAAAGGTAATATTTGATGGATTTGGTGGAACAGAGAAAGTGGTTCTAAAAAACAATTAATGTGACAAAAACTTCATGTTTTCTTACTCCACTTTAAGGGAATGCTCTGTGCCCTTTCTTTTCTCTTTTTTTTGGTGGGTTTTTTTGTTTCTTTGTTTGTTTTGTTGGTTTGGGGTTTTTTGTTTGTTTGGGGTTTTTTTGGTGGGGTTTTTTCTGAGGTTTTTTTTGTTTGTTTGTTGTTGTTGTTGTTGTTGTTGTTTTGGTTTTTTTTTTGTTTTGTGGTCTGTGAAATACTGTGATACAAATGAAAGCTTTCCAGATTTCCAGTTGCACTCAGTGATCCTTGTGTAGTTCCACCAATGCAAAGCTTGGCTCATGTTGAAATATCTAACTCAGTGATGATTTAGGATTATGAATTTCTATCACATTTAATCTAAAATAATACTTGCTAAAGTGACCTGAAACATGGCATATCCCAAACAGAACAGAAGAAATGCCTACCTTTTCTTTTCTTCTACAGCTTTTCTGTGTCTTCTGTATTAGTGCTATTAGCAGTTAAGTACTGTTTACTAGCCAGGGAGCAAGTGACTTGGTCCTTTGAGCTGTTCACAAACGTGCATGGAAAAAAGCCCCAACATTCTTATCTCAGGTAGATTGGATGAGATAATGAGTAGCATAAAAATAAATTAAGCACCATTGGGGACACGACTTGCTTTGAATGCTACAGTATGCAGGACAAGTCACAGTACTAGTGAAATAGAAAAAGGTCTTAGAGATGGATAGTTTACCTCTTTTTGTGTGTGTGTGCTGTGAATGATACAAAAGACTGACCTATTTGATGTTACACAAATGCTTCTTATCAGGAGGAGTCTAAAAGACTTAAATTCCCTTGAACTTTGGTTTATTCGTGCTTCTATTTATTCCTCAGTATGTGTGAAGAAGTGTTTTTATTATGACTGTCATCTGTAAGGGGTAGATTTTCCACTGAGTGACATCTGTAACTTGATCCAGCTATCTGGCAGTTTAAAGCATGAAAATACAATACAGTTTAAAACAAGCAAAAATATCCTATAGATTTTGATCATTAGAAAATGATCCAGATGGACAGCATGAGCTGACATATTAGAAACTTGTTAGAGGCCAAACTTCAAAGTCAATGTGTTAAAATTTTCACCATGAAACAAATAATCTGGTTTGGGTTAGATCAATTTCATTAATAGGAAGAGAAGTTAATTGGCTTTTCAAGCTGGAATTTTCTTCTTCCGTATAAGTGTTGGATGTGCTAGGTACTAGCTAAAACTTTTTGTAGTGATGTTCTCTTTCCAGCCTGAAAGGGGCCTCTGCCTTTCTTTGCTTCTCTTTTCAGGCAAAAGAGCAGTCTGTTGCTATGCTCTTCCATTGTATTTTCTAAGCTATATGATTTTAGTGTTTTTAAAGCACTGAAATCCACTGCCAAAGACCTGTTGGTGCCTTTTCTTTGTGGCGGAGGCAACAGATAACATGCCTTTCTTTTCCATCCTCAGCCATTCTGGACTTTTGCAGTTTATATTTCTGGTAAAGGGATCTATATAACCAGTAGTCATGTGGTTTGAGAGGTTTCTGCACCAGTTTTGTGCCTTTTGTCTTTGCCAGCGCTGCTCTTGTCTGGGGCAGAGAAAGGAAGCGCTTGGCTGTGGCCTTTGAAGCTGTGCCGGCCCAGAGGCTGTGCCGGCCCACAGCACCCCTCACCCCTGCACGGGAATTTAGACCGTGCCGCAGCTATTAAAGGCTATTTCCGAAACGATGGCAAGGCCAGCTCGATGCTTTTCAGCAGAAGAGTCAAAAAATAATAAGGAATGTAAGAAGTTTGAACATCAATCATTAATAAGAGGGAAAAGTTTTCCTGCAATGTAATGGAAAGTGATGCTGCAGTACTGTAGCCCCATGTGTTCCTTCAGAAAAGTAACAGTGCAGGCTGCAAATAATTGCCACAGCATACAGCAGAAATGTGTAGTTCTGTATTTAATATCTCCTCACTCAATGCCCCGGTGGCTCCGGGAGAAGGCCGTGGCACAGCAGCAGGGGCTGGGGTGGCGGGCTGAGGCGGCCGCCATTACCCGTGGCGCTGATCGCAGGCCGTGCGCTGTGGCCTGGCTGCAGGCCGTGAGGGTGAAGGGGAGCCTCCCCGAGATCGTCATGAAATAGCTGTGTTTTAAGCTTACTCGCAAATCCTGAGCCACAGTGATGGCTGCCATCCTGTTGCCTTTTGCCATGTGGCAATAACAAACAAGGTATCTCTCCAAAGGTTACTCTGAGGGGAACCATGACAAGAAAAATGGCGGGAAATGTTGTTCTGGTATGTCGTAATGGAATCGCACATCTTATGGCTCTGACACCTTTTCAGACTCGAATGCAATCGAATGTGTTTTGGGGCAGAAGGGAAAGTGTCAGTTTTATTTATGACACAGTTCTATTTAGAAGCTCTGTAAAAATGTCATTTGTGTTATTCTATTGTGGCAGAAATCTAAGTTCTGTTGGAGCTTGCAGAGAACAACAAATGTGCATGGAAGTACGTGTTTTTCCATTTAGTCAACAGCCATTATGAAGGAATTCTGTTCACTCATTTAATGTGCAGGTTAGGTCAGTGGACCCTGAAGGAGCATAAATACAAAGTTTTATGTGAAACAAAGTTTAAAGATGGAAGACTTTTTTTAAAAATGGTTCTTTATTTTTCATTTTCTTACTCTTACAACAGCAAGCAACACCGTTTGTTTCAGATTACAGATGAAGTAAATAAAGAGAAAAGATTTATTTTAAAATGGTTATAGAGGAGTAGTATATGCAGTACTAAAGTAAAAACACCAGGCACTTCAGACATTTAAAATTGCTGATGTTTTGCAGTTGATAGCAGCAGTAAAACCAGGCCTATAGGCTTTCTCTTTGCCTTGTCAGTGACAACTGTGATAAGACACCCTCGAGTTTGTGTCCTGAGATTTAATTCAGAGGATGGGAGTCCAGTTTACCTCTTGATATCACAGTTTCTTGCTTTATAATGGCAAAAAGAATTAAATGAGTTAGTTCTGTCTCTTCTTTTGGGCTGGACTTGAGTTCTCAGAAGGTACTAATATCCCTTCTGTAGAAGTATCTCTAAACTTTAGTATCTCTAAACTTTCTGCACTATGTAACTGATAAAGAATTCCTGAATTAAATCTTGCCTAGTGTAGGAACACAAACATACACTTGCAATGACTTTCAGATATGTTGAGGTCTTCTATATTTCACTTTTTCAGCTCCTTATTATATTGTTGCCTTATTCTCCTATTGCATTGGAAATCAGCTAATTGTGGGTTAGAGTGGATCAAATGATCATGAAAATGTTTATCACATGTTGCCTGTTTTAGCGAATATAATAAACTATTTTGCACTTGCAAAATCTCTCCTGCAAAAGAGATGCTGGGTTCAAATTCTGCGTGGACTGGCAAGGCCAGCACTCCAGGCGCTGTACAGCTCCCCAAGGCAGAAGGAGAGAGTGAGTAGCAGAGTAGGCAGGAATAGCATGTTATGCCTGGGAAATACCCACGTCTAACTTCTACTGCTGCTTGCTTCATTGGGCTCTGAAAATTTGACTATATTTTTATTTCGTTTTTCCACAAACATCAGGATTTAGTTCAGTGAAAAGAAAATGTTACCTTTAGATTTTGTCTATCTGAAATGAAAAAAAGAATGTGTTAGGAAAATTGAGAAGGAGTAGCACAACGATGATTGAGCATAGCAGTAGACAGCTTTCATTTATCCCAGCAGCTGGACCTGAGTCCACTGACAGATAATGTATTCTTGAGGAATCAGGCTCCCTAGCAGCAGGTTGAAATCTTCTCATACTTTTCTTAAGGAGAAAAAAAAAAAATAAAAGAAAAATTATTCTTGTCTTGAGATGTATCTCAGTAATTTTATGTAGCATCTGCACCATGTTTTGTGTTATAATCCTTTCACTTTAAATGAGACTGTAATTTAGCATGAAAATATTCTCATGTGCTTTAAAAGCATTCTGTGAGACTTCCAGTGATGTAAAGCATATGTAATCTAGTAAGGAAATCTGATCATGTTTTGGCAAGGGCTGTAGGGTTACTATTCACTGAGTAACAAAATCTGAATTACATGTAAAGTTTCATACAAAGTTAAATGTATCTCTATGGAATATCAGTGGAGAATATGCATTCAAATGTAGAATTCTTACAGTTTTACATCTTGTACACAGAAACTAAGTAATTTACTCAATCCCAAGTTTGATTTGACTTTTTATTTCCAGTAAATAAGAATTTGTGAAAAAAGGACCATAGGTTTTTTTGAAGGTTGTGATTGGGGGTGACACAACATGTTGATTTTGTAGTTCTATATGGGCATATAGGAGTAGCCTGTGAAAATTTCTGCTTTCAAGTAAATGTTCCTACCTTTGTAAAACAAACTGAGGGGAGGTATCTACAAATGCTACAGATTTGTTTTCCTTAACCTCGATTCACATGAGGCTTTAATGAATCAGTTGGAAGGGATCAAAACATGTAACTTTTACAGAAATATCCAGTGTTTACAAGTGAATGAACACTAAGAAATGCCTATCTGCATATAATCTCTGTTGCACTTTGCAACTCAGTCAGAAGATAAGTCACTAAGTCAGAATTCTACTGCTGTGGCTGATTACTTCTAAAGCACTAAGAAAGCTTAATTATTTGCATAAATTCAAATCTAACTATTCTTCTAACCAAGGGTTTCCAAAGCTTTTTTTTATTAGTAGCACTTAACTTGAGTGTGGCTATAATCTAAAGTCCTTTATATCTTTATGGTACTTCAAAATCTCTTTATCATACCAAGATCAAAGCTCAAGATCTGTCTGAGTTTTCAATAAATTTGTATGTTTTGGGATTTTTATGTTTCAGTTGAGTTTGGGCTTCACAACCATAACCTTGACTTGCTGACAGTGGCACAAATGCAATGAGTTGTACCAGGACTTTATAATCTCTATATGATTTAATATGATTATAATCTTTGTATGATTGCCTGTAGTTTTTGCTTTGCACATCTTCCCTCAGCCTTCTGTAACAGAATGATTTCTGTTTAATGTGTGTGTACCACAGTTATTTCTGTCTGGTATGAAAACTGGGTCAAGAAAGATGATACTACTTGCTATTAATTTCATATTAAGTAAATGAGTCCTTTAGAACATTAACTTGAACCAAAAAGCCCAGAAATGAGGTGGATAAAGTCAGCCTGGGACATGTTTGATCTGCATGGGAACCAGGCACTTATTTCCCCGGCACTAACCCCTCAGTACAGCTCGGGTACCATGAAGCTTGGTCAAACAAACACACGAGTGAGGCACCTGACAAGCTAACCCTGTCAATCCTGACTGTGCAGAGAAATTGTTTAAGCAAATATGTGCACCCTGCTCGGTGAATACCTATAACCTGCATCTACTTCAGGATGAAAGAAAGGATTCTTTGATCAAATACACAGCATTGCCAGCTTGCCATCTGGGGGGAGGTCAGACTCTTGTTTCCTTTAGTGCTAACAAGTATAAATCCATGAAGTTTGATGCAGTTGGGATTTTTCTACCAAAGCATGCTGGGAAGGCTTTGATCTCATGACTCTAATATTAGGGTTCTCTAACAAGTGCAGGGCAGCAAAGACAAAATAGGAATAAGTCCCTAAATGAAATTTATACTGGGGGCAAAATTTGGCAAGATTGCTATGAAATAGAATAATTTTAAAAATTCTTTGATGCACTGAAGGTAATTTTTCAGTTAAGTGGTTTTGTAAAACACAGACTTCCAACTAACTACGTAAAACATTCTCTCATTTTGTGTTCAGATAAACAGAACTTTCAAAGACAGCTTCTTGGAAGCGTCTGTGTTCAGTGAAGTCTTAATAACACTGCAATCTTAAACAAAACAAATATGTTAAAAATCGATGGGTTTCTTTTTGAAAATAACCTTCAGTCATTCAACCAGCTCATCTTGTTCAAATACCTCACTTGTTTCAACTTTACACACTAGGCAATATCACATAATGACAGGAAGAATAGGGAGAAAAACCAGTAAAACAATTAAATGAGTAGAACATAAAGGGAAAAATAAAATATTGAGTTATGTGACTGTGAGGAAGCATGAGGAGAGAGAGGAGAGAAAGAAAAAAAATATGTGGAGGGTGAGCGTTGAGAAAGTGAAGTGGCACAGGTGTATGCCAAGAATACATGCTAGAGCTGACTGTCTGTCATTCCATCACAGGTGTTCTGTCTGAAGAGGTGGAAAACATAACTAAGGATTTTCAACAGATAGTTTTCTACACATTTTTCTTTTTATGAGATCATATTTAATTCTTGATAATTTGGTAAATTTAAAATGATGCAATTTTACATCTATTATAGTAATTTAGAAGAAGAGTCACTGCTTTTGTAACAGTTTTTCACAGCATATCTGAGCTGCTTTTGTATCTAACCCAGTGCTTGCATCTGGGTTCCATAGTTCCTCTGACCTTCATGGATTATTTTAATTTTTTCCCTCGTTTCTTACACGTTATCATGTAACTGTGGGATAAAAGCATGGGAAAAAAAGAGAGAGTGAATCTTATCAAAAGCAAGGGAAAGGGAGGAGAGGGTCCATAGGCAGATGCTTCCGAGACAGAATGGGAAATATTTTTTCCTAAGATTTAAGCTGTCTGCTGTTATACAGCCATGGGATAAGCAATTTTATAGATTTGAGGGGAGGTAATTTATTTTCATATTCCTGTAGTCCTCTACATATTGTTGTTGTATTTTGGAATGGATGTTTATTAATAATTGTGTTGATAGTCAGAAAAATGTATTTGAACAGAGATGAGAAACATAAATTCTTTTTAATTGGTTTAATAATTAAGATAAAGAGTCTCTCAAGAATAGTGAGGTCCATCACTTTGCATCTGATGCTGGAAATTGAGAATTTATGCAGATTTTTGTCCCAAAGGTTTTGAACAGAACAGACATCTTCATGTGGATGCTGAGGATTCTGCATCTCTCCTGACCTTTTAGCTCTTTAAAATGTCTTCACTCTAATGCTGGAAACTTTACCATGGTTCTTCTCACTTTTAGCGTCATCTAGTATGTGTGTATATATGATAGTCTCCTGATTCTTTAGGTTTGTTTGTTTTCTTTATGCCCTTTCTCCAAAGTTTTAGTAGTTTAAACTCTGACATTCAAGCCTGGAAAACAAAAAACAAAAAACCCCAAGTGTATGTGTGCAGTTTTTGAAAAGGAAATGTATGTTTACCCTGCAGTTACCAGGTGCTGTATCAGAGCAGCACTGAGATGGAGCTAACCCTGTGGGCCTCCTGGCAGTTGTACTGTTTCCAGATCCAACTTGTTTTGTGGCCAGCCATCTTAACGTGGAAACTGTGAATGTGTGATTATGCTTGTTTGACCAGAAGACATCCCCTAGCGTGAGGACTCTTTGTGACACTGTCCTGTATATGAAAGTAGGCAATAGAGCAGAGAAGGAGATAGTGCTTCAAGCAGTTCCCTCCATCTCTGCCAAAACAGGTGTCCAGGTAAACCCAGGACATCTGGATTAGTAGGGTGAAAGCAGTAAAATATTGCTTTCTAAAAGCAAAGTGGTGTTTAGATTGTAGTTAGCTCTCTGTGCATAAAGCCAGTTAGCTCAATAGCTTCAGTTTAAAAGCCTGGCAGGAATTTAGCCCTGCTTTATGTGATTGGTCTTCTCTAATATCTTTCAGATAAGGTTGCTGATAAGGATAACTCTCTGAATTGCTCATTCTCTGACATCAATATGAATCTACCATTCAGCTAAGGACACAAACACAGAAGGCTTGTCTTCAGCAAGAGAAAAGTTTGTGGTAGGTCTATGCCAAACTGTATACTTCCCTTTCAACCACCTGCAACATATATTAAACATGAATTACCCAGAAAAGGTATAAAAGCATGAAATATTTAAAAGCATAAAATTTTGATCGTGTCTTTTAGGAGTAGAGTATACCTGCAAGGTGGCAGGAAGCTAAGATGTGAAACTGTGAAAGAGTTGGCACACTCTTCCCCTGAGAGCAAAAAAAAAAAATAAACAACCCCCCTCAAAAATCCAAACATAGCAAACCCCAAAAATAAACTAAAATAATGTCTGGGAACTTCCCCATGACCTCTTGACTTTCTAAGTAAAATTAATACTTTTAGAAACTAATAGCAAAGAAGAATACTTCAAGATTTACTTCAAGATTTAAAATATTAGGGTTTTAAAAGATTTTTGCTATTAATATAGTCATAGAAACCTGACTATACGTAAAATTATTTTGTCCTTATAACTGATTTAAAATGAGTAGTCTGTTTTGCTTTGAGAGTGTTAGTTTACCTTTCTAAGAGTTATACACTATATTCATGAATAGTGAAATAATGCTGTTAATTAGACCTAGGCTGGTAGTTGACTGTGAAGAGGGTACTTTGGGCAAGAAAAATCTTTCATTTAAATGTAGTAGTAAATTATTATTTTTAGCCAAACTTATGGTAACACATGGTTTTGGTATTCTAGTTAAAAGAAGCCCTCTTGAACTGCTCAGTCAGACGTCACTTCAGCCTTATGTTTGATGAAAATTCAAGCATGCTCCAGACATTAAAATTCTCTGTATTTAGAGTGTACTTGATGCTGAAATTCTCCAAGCTGGGCTTACACTACAGAGTTGAGGTATTTCGATGAAAGTTCCTGCACTTGTCATACTTGTGCTGGAGTTGTTGAAATGATTTTTTTGTGCAGAAAGTTCAAGGAAGAGCTTCATAGAAATGTAGAGTGTGTGACAATCACAATCATTACAGCTCTTTTTAAATCTCCAGGGGTAACACTGAAGAAGAACTGAGCTGTGGAAATGGCACCATGGCTGTTGAGTGTGCTGAGTTTAGGCCCACTGAATCCTGGTCGCTTTGGTTAACAAGGCAGAAGTTCTACAACAACCTTTCTTACAATAAAATGCTCCAGGAGACGGAATGCTGTATTGTGAAAACCAGCAAATATGAAAATAGTTCGTGAAACAGCTCTGCAGAAGGTATGATTTTTCTCTTCTATGGCTGGTTTTGCTTTCCTGAACACAGTATGATACGCTGTTAGTGCTCTTGCTAATTGCCAGTTGAGCAGGAAATCTTGTTAGAAAATGGGAGGAAAAGAAAAAAAGCAAAGACAAAGTAGATTTTCTTTAAAAATCATGTAGTGTGTTGTGGGACAGGAGCTCGTCTGAGTCCTTTAGAAGGCTAACATAAAGGTGGTAGCATTTCTGGAAATGCCAGAGCTCTTTTTGTATTTGCTTTTCCCTCTTTTTCTTTTTAACCACAATTCTTTCAAATGTGTTTTCTGTTAAGAGTTGACATTTCTCCTCTGCATGATTTCGGGTTCCTGGTAGTTTACTGTGTGATCTCATAGCTGCAGCTGAATAAGCTTTAAAAACGTTACTTTGCCTTTAACTTAGGATTCTATCTTTCAAAAGTTCCGTTAAGTTCGAATTTAGAAGAAGAAAAACATATGGGGGAGGAGAAATAAGCAAAATTCTGTATAAAAACACTCTTGGAAATTCCAGAAGGCAGCTGAGCAAGCTCCTCGTTTTTATTGCTAGCACATAGCACACATTTTTGAAGAAAACAAATAATCAGATATTGTGCGTAGGACTCTGTGAGCTGTAGAAAAGATGGCTTTCTACCACATATTGCAGGCTGTGAAGCACACAGAGGTCTCCATAGGGTGGGAGATGCAAATATGGTTGGCGGCTGTGAAGCTGCTGAGGAGGATGCCCTGTAACCAGCTAAAGACATTTAGTTACTTCTTGTGGACAGCAGTTGTCTCCCAAGCCCTTAACTTCAAGGCAGGGTGTATTAATGATATTTAATAAGCCAAATAATGCTTCTTTTTCTCCCTAAACCATTGGTAAATGGCATTCCTTTGAAACATTGTGATGAAGCATTTTGTTGTAATTGCTTGCAGTGCTAGTAGATATTAAGCAGAACATCAATGACTGAATTCAAGAAGGCTGAATTAAAAACAACAGTGTTTTGGAGAATTATTTTTAGCCTGTCTAATTGCATTAATTGAATTTGCCACGTGGCCTGGGAGCATTTGTATGTGTAGGAATACAAGTCAGTGACCAAAGTAACTAGGAAGCAGGAGAGCTTCTTACACTAGATGAATATACTGTGAAACTTTGCAGCTTCACTGCTTATAAAAGTAGTCCCTGTTCATCTGCTTGGACATACTGATGTTGGTTGTAAAAATGTTTCCAGGATTGGACCTTCAGTTGAGTAATTTTGTGTTTTCTAATATCGAGTGTTATTATTTTAATAGACCCTCATCAAGAAAATTCTGCCAGTCTGTCTGTAACATAACAAAACAGTAGGGAAGACAAAAGCCTGAATCTGTATTGTGAAGGATATGACATGGAAGTGAGAACTAGAGACGGAAATTATTTCTGGCTGTGTCATGGCTCATGTGTAATCCTGGGCAAATCACCTAGCTGTTACATAGAACAGAGATTTAAATTTATAAGTAGATAGTTTTCTTAGTAAATAATCCCATTATGCCTCCATTTGCCTTCTTGTGAAATGAAAATAATAGTATTCCTTTTGCTCCTCAGATGGTTGGATGCTCCTCTTTTGATAGGCCATATGGAAATGTCTACATGCAGTCCTTAAAATGAAAAGTACTCCTTTTGGAAATAAAGAACTGCAAAATCAGTGTCTCTATCTATCTTAAGCTTGATGCCGGCTTCTTTCTTTTATTTTTTTCTTTTTCTTTTTTTTCCCTGCTGCCTGGTTTCAGGGGCTCAGTGCTGCAATGAATGGTGCTTTCTAGGGAATGCAGCTGTTCAGTCCTAGAATTAATATGCAAATGCTCTTCTCTTACTGAAGCAGGGGAGGAAGATGGAACATAGCTGTATTTTCTCTAATCAACATACTCCCTTTTTCATCTGGAACTACAACAAAGCTGACTGTCAGCCACACAAATAATGGAATATTTATTTTTGCAGAAATAAATACTTCCATAAGCATACATTTCTTCAAAGCTTTCACTGACCAACCCAAACAATATTTTAGTTAAATGAAAATATATATATTTAGAACTATTCACACACAAATCTCTCATGCTTTTTCAGTAAAATAAATAGAACAAACTAAATGCACTGATAGAATGCTAATTTCAGCTGCAGAATCATAGTACAGAACTGCAAAAGTAACTGCCTCTGGATTCTTTGCAAAATGCAAATTCATATATTGGAGCCACTCCTGTTGTAAAAGTTCCATTCTGCTCTCAGATTCACAGGCAGGGGTCTAAGAATCAGCTCAAGTCTGATTTGTGTGCCTGATTCCCCACAGGACAAAGTGAGTAAAAATTCTACCCCACAGGAATAATAAGATTTTACACTTTTCTCAACACAAATGTAATTCAACAAAATGTGAGATGGTGAAAAATTGGGCTGTTGTGTTTAATTTACCCATATAAATAGATAACATTTCAAGAGTTTAGATACCAAAGGTCACCAAGTGAGCTATGCAGAGGGGATCAGTGATTCCCTAGAGTTTAAGTAGAGCAGAAGAAATGGTTCAAATTGTTGTTTGAAGATTGCTTTTGATATTGTATAACATGCACTTAGATTGAAAAATATGTATTCTGAAACTAGTGTGTGATGGGCCCTGTGTGCCTTTTTACTGATGGTTTGGTTTCTTCCCTCTTAGCCTAGCAGATACATCTTTACATTTGACTGCAATTTCTTTGGACAGTTTGAGGCAACAGTAAAATAAAACTTGAGCAAAGAACACAGGATAGGGTTAAAGCTAAAAGCAAGATCCTAATGTCAAAACCAAGAACATGAAATCAATAAAGCAAGCTATTGGAAAACAATGTAAGGATTGAGGCTGGAATTGCCGGGTGGGCTGACCTAAGCCAACTTAATCAATAGCTTGGCTGCTGAGTTGGGAATAAACAGAACTATTTGTAGGTGAAGAAGAAAAATGTGACTATGGAACCTTAACTTCTAAGATATATCTAAGCCAAATAATCTCTGCGTTGAAACAATGTAATTTGGCAAAGTCCTAAATGGGTGAATGCATTAGTGAATGTGATCTATAAGCTGTATTTGGAACTTGTAAAATTGAAGGACAAAAGTCATGCTATAACAGACAGGACGCCCCTCAGCTGAAGGGATAAAAACTCCTGATATTTTAATCAGGCATGCTGTGTGTGGCATGAATCAAATTATATTAAATGTGGCAGAAAAGTTTTGTTAGACTTAAAATTCCTGTCTTCAATTACATCCTTTTAGAAGCCTTTCACAAAAAATGTGAGATAGTTGTGACACATTAAGTGATTGTTTCCTTCTCCTTGTAGAAGTGCTGTATTAAGAAATAGGTAAGACATACTGAAGAAAGATAAACAAAACAAAACAAATTGAAGACGCCTGAAAGACAATAGGACAGTAAGATAAAATCTGAAGTGTCTTTTTGAACTGCCTTCCTTGTCATCAAGATCATAATATTCCCACTTTAATTTTTCTCCCTAATTCTAACAAAGTCAATCTTGGATTCACTTTTGTGATTGATAAGCCACCCTTACAAGATGTGGCGCTTGTGACTGTTGCTGTCAGGTTTATGGGATATCTGGTTACCTTTAGATCCTTGTTAAGTATGTGCTGAGCAGTTAACTTTAGGTTTGTTGGCAGATTAATTACACTAGTTTGTAAATCCATGGGATTATGGCCTATTTACACTCCTTGGAAAGTTCTGTCTGCATTTTGGTACTGATCACTGGAATAAAGTAACAAAAAGTGGATGGTTCTATTCTCTGTCACAGAGCAGAGAGAGCTCTTTAAAAAAAAAACAAAGAACAAAAACCCCACAGCAGCTCTTGAATTTGTCACTCCCTTAAAGTAGCATTTTCTTGAGAAGCAGACCAACTGTGAGTAGGAAATCTGTCCACATGTGTAGTAGTCACAGTTCATTTTCTTTTTCTAGGCACTAAATTAAGCCACTTCACAAAAGCTCAGTTATCTGCAAAACCTTTAGCCAATCAAGATCTTTCCCCAAACAGTTCCCACCAGGTAGTCTCAAATGCAATCTCTAATTTGTCTTCTGAAATTATAAAACTACTCCTTTATAAATTGGATGGCTTTTATATTTCATCAGACTGGATGTCTAACTTGCATGAAAATTGGTGATAGCGAATGTGATGATAAGGCTTTGCCAGCTAAATCTTTCATTATATAGAGATGCCTCTTGTAATACTATTTAGTGTTTTAGATGAAGGTCAGTGAAGTCTTTGGGAAAAATCTTTCTCAGGGTCTTGTCTCGCTACCCTATCTGTTTCCAGACAGGCAGTTCTCTGTGCACCCAGAGCAGCAGACAACACCCAAATACCAATGGGCACCCAATGAATCCAAATCAAGTAACAGTTTTGGGTTTATTTTTTTCTGAGGGAAGAAAGGGGATGTGTGTGAAGTACTGGGGGAGAAAGAGGAGCACCAGCAGTCAGGAAGACAAGAATCTGTCCAACCCTTCCCCCTTCTTCACCTGTGCTGGAGGGAAGGTCTTGTGCCTGCTATGCTGCACAGGACTGGGCTAGGACAGATAATTTTTTGTGATACCAAGCCAGACTGGTGTGGAGAATGTTGTGCTGCTCTCTAAACTTTTGTAGAAGTTGTTACAGGTATGAATTCTGCATTTACCCAAATTCTGTTAACCTTTATGAAAAGAACAATTTTGAACATAATGTAAAATGAGCTCAGAATGTGGATTTTTTTTTTCCTATGGCATGCTAATCATGCTTACTCTGTACTTGTTTCCCTTACTTCCGATTCCTTTATTTTCAAATATTTTACTATTACATGTTGAGTGTAATCAAATGGTATTAGAATTGTAGTTGAACTTTGTAACTATACAGTTCTAGTTGGTATGATTTTTAACCAACATATCCTATATTTAATTCATGGTGGAGGTCTAGAATGTGGTACATTTGAGAAGGATTGTCTTTCCTGAAGGCAAGAGTCATCTTCCATACTGTTTACTTCTACAGCTTCAAATCCTTCACATGTCAGTGATAGGTTGTTAGTACACAATTGGAATATCTGAAACAGATGGTAGTAAATAAGTGCCAAATTAATTTTTCCACCAAAACCTTGTATTGAATTTAGAATCTTCATCAATCTCAACAGGGAATGCAATTTGTCTTTGCTTAGTTCTGCTTCCTTAACAAGCTGTCAGCCTTTGTTTCCAGGGTTTTCTGTGAATAAATAGCAGAATATCAAAATACCATCAGATTCTCATCTTCAGCACAGCTCTCTTACCTCTAGCCTTTTGTGTTACCTTTGATGTGATGATGGAAATTCCATATTTTTTCACAAGGTAGGAGGCCCAGACAAGCATCCGAACTTATGGATTCCTGAACCTCTAAATAAATCTTCATCACTGAAAGGAATTGTCAGAATCTTCTCATCAGGCAGCTGCAGTTCCTGCCACTATGGGGTTTTTTTATGTCTTTCATTGTAATACCTTTGTGCCTCATACTTTGAGGTGAATTGGTCCTGTCAACATCTGTGTCATAAGGTGAGGGTTTCTTATCTGTGTTTGCCAGATATGAACTCGAGGAACAGTTTGTCTTGAGGTTTTGCAGTCCAAAGTTTTCAAGAGAAAACCCCATGACCTTCTAAATCCAAGCAAACCTTTCATTGCACTGAACATCCTTTCCCAAGCCCTGTTTGTAAATTCTGGATGTCTTCTGTTATTTGTCCTGCCTACTGATTATAGAGGTTTGTATGTATGAACCAAAATGCTCAGGGACACCTTTTTTGATTTGCACATATCTGTGTGTGTACATAAATATCTATAAAGGTACACATATACATGCTTGCATACATGGATTACTGATGTCTGAATGATACATTGATCTGGGCTTGTTATTTTGCCTGTTGTATTACTGAAGTGGGATCCCTGTGCAAAGAGTTTGTCCTGAGAAACATCTCTAAGCAAGAAAGTAAAATACCTGCTCAGGATATACATCCAGAAATGTAAAAAGCAACACCTAATTGCTGGAGCATTTATATATGCTGAACACCAAAAATAACCTTTCAGTTCTGTGTGAAACTTACATCTGAAAGGAAAATATGCAGTCCTGCTGTCTACAGTACACTGACTATATAGACAAAAATAATTAGTCTGCCAGTAAACTATTCTGACTCACAGTTGCTATGAAAGTGAGTTGCAGTGAGTTGGTTGAATGCAGCACAAGTAATTACACTGAAAATGGTGCTGTGCAGAAAGAAGTTAATGTGGATGATAAACAAGGTCTAAACAAAGAATGTTCATACTTGTCTTCAAGAACCACTTGAGCTCTGATCCTTGGGGAAATGAAATGATCTTTCATGGCAGAAACTGAGACATAGCAGCACTGTGATTGCCAGCAGAAAGCAATGGAAATTGTACTGATGAGGTGTTGTCACTCCTCTGCATTAGACATGCAGAGACTCTGGTAAGAAAACTAAAGATGGAACTCCTTAGGCAGCCTCACTGCAAGCTCAGTCTGCTCTATCCTTACCCTCTGTGGAGTTCCCATCCGTGACAAACTAGGTGGGATGGCTTTTAATTCTGTAAGCACAACCAACCAAGCCAGCTTGCGGTTAAATTATTTATGCCAAGAACTGAATGTGGGGTTGTGTGAGCAATGTGTTCTCCTTAATAAAACCTGGGTTTGGGGTTGGGAAAGAACCTTGGCTACTCAAATAGGATTTCTTTGAGGGTGGTCTGTTATAAATTGAGTCTGAGTGGGGAAAAGGGGGTTGGGAAGTGAAAAATAAAACAGGTTTAAAAGGACATTAAAAAGCCTGTTTTACATATTGTTTGACAAACCCAGGGCTGCTGGAAGCATGATGTGGCGCTGACTGATATTATTACATTATCCACATAGAAGGAATTTAAAGGAGTTCTTAGAGATGTTGGTGTTTATAGATTAAATGATGCGTTATTACTCTTTTCAAGATACTTGAAAAAGCCCCAACAGGTATTGGAGGCTGTTTTTATTTTTTGCTGAGTGTTATGTGTATTTATTATGTCATCCCCTTCCTTAATGCAATGTTAAGGCATTTAGAGAGCTGTGCTTAAACTAAATATAATAAAAAATTAATATAAGCTCCACATCAAATATATTGTTAATTGAGAGCTAAGGTTGTTTAATGTGTTTCCTGTCAAAGTAGTCAATAATGAGATAAAGTTCACGAGATAGCAGCTCCAGTTGGTTTTGTTTGAAATATTTTGCAGTGCTGGGTAAGGCTTAATGCTGCACCTGTACAGAAGAAGATTCCTCTTAATTCTCCACTACCCAGGTGATCAGAGCTCACATGGAAAAAGAGAGGAAGAGAGCAGTTACTATGGGCCTCTAGGCAGACTTGTCTCTCTCCTGTCCTTAGTGTCGGTGGCTAACAGAATTGAGTTACTATTTCTTTGACAAGCTGGTATTCATGGCAGTGTACCTAAGATACCCTCTTCTAAATACTTCCATCTCAGTTGCACTTACATGCATAACTGGGAAGAAGACCTCAACCAGATAATGATCTTGTACGAATTGTCTTTTTTTGCTCCAACTGTCAATGTAGCACTTTGTCATTGCCTAGAAAAACACAAGTTCAGAATTAAGGTTGTATGTTTGTGGAACACTTGGGTAGCTAGGTGTGCAAACTTCCTTCATCTGGAAACACAAACACTCTAATACTCCATTTCAGGCCCCCAGGTTCCAGTTGCAGTAATCCCTCCTAGGGACATTAGAATGGCCCATTACTTTTTGCAGCAGCAGTTTTAGCCAAACACCTTGTAGAATAATTTCTTACTGAAAGAAGAATTATCTCATTTTTTGTTTGTTAGCAGTTTTATAAGTCATATAGAAACTTGTCTTCAACCCAAATACTTTGCTTGACTCAAGCAGGTTAAACTCTTTCAGTGGAAACCTAGAAACATAATTTTTCAGGCATTTTTTTCGTGTCAAAGACACGACTCAGTTAAGGATGGGTCTTGAGACCACCACCGTATAGCTGTGGGCAAATGGAATTAGAGGCTTTTGAGCTGAGAGAAATAAGTTATTTTACCATAGATTTGGGGTGGACAATGTTGCCTGCCTTTTGCTTCTCTAGCCACGCAAATCACAGCCTGAGAAATAGCTTCTAAGATTTTTTCTAATGTGACTTTGTTGCACCTGAAATTACATTGCAGAAATACTATTCTGAGCTCTGGTTTCCCAATGGAAAGCTTAGGTCAGGCTAAGTAGCCTGGAGAGATGCATTTGCCTGATTAAATCTGATGTATTCTATGTACCTTTCCTTGCTTCTTCTCCTCTGCTAGTACATTTATTCTACAAGCTTTAAGTCAGTAATCAACTTCAGCACCCACACATTAGAGAGATTATTATTTTATGATATATAACGTCTTACATTTGGACCTCACTGTTCTCTTTATGTAAACATAAGATGGGAAATGATTAAATTTGTGCCTTGAGATAAACTGCACCACATATATGTAGAAAGACAGCTTTAGACTTGTGTTCCTTTGATAAATTAATGCCTGTTAAAAAAGAAGAAAAATCCTGTCATCGAAGCCACAAAATGTACAATTATGAATCATCAGAGGCAGCCAATTCTTTCATTTCCTTTTCTCTAATGAAAAGAACTGTATACTGGAAAAAATCCTGTTGTAAAAGAGGCAAAATAACAGTTTGGAAAAAAAGATCTGAGATATTCTTTCGGGTTTTTTAAAAATGCTTGGAGGTATTTTTGATTGAAAATGAAAATTAAAAAATCAGAATTATCACAACCTGAAACCAAAAATAGTGTCTCAAGAAAATCAGATTAAAATTGTGTTTTAGGGGTGTTTGATCACACTGTTGAAGGCTGGTTTCCAATGTATTTGCTTTTTTAACTTTTTCCCACCTTGGCTGCCTCCCAGTACCTCTGTGTGCCCCCCACTGTTTCCCGAGAGCCTTCCCAGTCCTCCACTGCTTGATCATCAGGAACCTGTGCCTGCAGATCAAAGAGAATGCAGAGAGTTGTAGAGCTCACCTGTAGTACCATTAGTAACAACAATTATCAGTCTGTCTCTCCTATGCTTCAGCTGTCAGTTTTCATGGCGCTTATAAGAACTTCTTTTTGAGATCTCATCTGTTTAAAATCCGATATTGTAGAGACTTGGTAGTGGATTCAAAAGCTATTAAGCCATTAAGCTGGTGTAAAGGACCTATTGTAGTGTGACATACTCTGATTAATCCCTTTTCCATAGAACATCATCTTAAAACTAAGCAAACCAAAATATTTTGTTATTTTCTAGTTTAGAGAAAAATGAATATGAATAATTTCATGATTAATCATATACATCTCAATCTTGCAAAATTGTAGTGGTGAAATATTTCATAACCTAAAGTTCCTCATTCAATGAAAAGCTATAAACCAAAGACCTGGAGAGACAAATATTTTACATTAAAATGAGGTCTTTGTTATGCACTTCTCAAATTTAATTGTTGTTTGACTAAAATTTGACTATTTCTCCATTTAGCTCTGGAGAAATAATTTTGGGGTTGATTTGCTTTTTTTTTAAGATAAGCAAGACTATCTGATCTAGTTATGCACTGTGAACTTTGTATTTTGCCAGCTTTTAAACACTCACTCTATTTTGCGCTAAACAAAATTAAATGTTATTAAAAAGCTCATTGAGTCAATGAGTAGATTTTAGAATAAAACTGTCCTTTTACATTATCCGCTGTTCCACAGTGTCTCCTTACCTATTTAAAATAAAGAAAATAGAAATGATAGAAAAAAATCTTGTCATCTCTTTCACTTGTATGTCTTCTTAACATGCTCTGCAAGAAAAATCTGCAACTTGCTTAATGAGGTATGCTCTTTCAGTCAGGTGAGAGAAAGTAATGTACTGGGAACCAGCCTAAATAAATCAAAACTTATCACACAGATGTTCAGAAATGATTAGAAGCCTGAAAATGCAAATAAGCATTGGCTAAATTTTTCTAAGTGCCTAAGTCAGATGCCTAACTCTCACTAATTTCAGAGGGATTTAGCTGTCTAACCTGCCTAAGTGATTTTGAAAAATAACACAAGCTGCCTATTTGCATCACTAGGTGCCTAAACACTTTTGGAAAATTTGTCCCTGAATGTTCTTAATAAAGAAAAATGACATATCAAAATGTGAAAGTTTAGTCTCAAAGTAGGATCTGAACAGTGTTTCAGAGAAGTCTAAGCTGATCTTACAGGAGCTTATGACAGATGACTGTGGATTCCTACAATTTTGTAAGCCATAGTACACAAAGTAACTCTGCTAAGTCCAGATGCCCCAAATGAATTTTCTATTTGTCTGATTATGTTTTCAGGCTCGGCCTAGATAAAGATAATAACTGACCAAGTACAACCTGAGTACAATCCCAGGTATTCATCCATTAGCATGTGATATTCCTGTTGCTGAAAATTGCATCCAGTGCTGATGAGGAAACACTTCACCAGCCCTGGCAATATTTTTCAGTGAAGCGCCTTATTTAAGAAAGTGTGTTGCATGTGAACTAGCCATGTATTGCAAAATAGTGCCTATTGAAGTTTAATTAGTGTAAGTGGCATATCCAGTGGTTCATGTAATTAATTGCAGATTACACATTAAAATATCGATGTTTTTGATAGTGGTATGCACAAACCTGCTGTGAATAGTTAAGTATTCAGTAATCAGCTGGCTAGATATAGGAGCATTACCAAAGTCAAGTGTCAGTCAATATGACAAGCATCCATTCCTTTTCTAATTTCTATGCAGGAAACTATATGGAAATATGTAAAAGTCAAGTGGGAATATAAGTGAAATAAAATCCAGTTGTTGAAGAAAATGTGTTTTGGGGAAAAATCACATTTATGCTACATTTCTGTCATGCCCTGCTCCGCAAAACTCATGTCTATCACAAAAAGCATAAATATTTGTAAAAATTATTTGTTTGGAAATTGTCTTTTCCTTTCATGGCAGACATCAGATTCTCTCTTTAAACTTTTTTTCTTTTGCATGCTTTTGAATTGCCATTTAAAATAATTTAGTCATTCATGTCTTCTTGTTTGTCATATAATATTTGTGACAATGGTATTTAGTATTTTCTAGTAGGAGCTTATCTCAGAAACCTGAAAGAGAGGCTAGTCTAGAATTTGGTTGGTTGAAATTTCTGCTTTGTCTCAGAACTGCTGTTGTGCAGGTTTGGGCAAGTTATTCTGACTTACACTTCAAATTTCATCTGTAAAGTGGGGATAACACTGCTTTATCTCACAGAAATACCATTGTGAACAAACACATTACAGTTTGGGTTGTGGTTAAATTCTTCAGCTTAGAGATATTGTTAAGATAAGTTTGTTGTGTGGTTTTAGGTATAAAACCCACTTTGCTCATAATTGCATGTATTTTTTATATACCTATATGTACAGGAAAATTGTTTTGGTACAGTGGAAATTAGGAGAAGTTAAAAATTAACATGCGCCTGGTTGTAGAACAGAGTTTCTGGCAGTTTCTTGCTACTGAATTGGCATAATGCAATAATGTACTTCAGTGAGACATTTATAATGCAGATGGTGCTGCTGTGTTCATACAGATGACACTGATTTACTGCTATGTTCAGCAAAGTACAGGAAGTCTTTCATTGTTAGTGTGGATTGACAGCTCTGAGCAGGAACAACAAGATTCTAGACTCTTTCCTTCTAGCTGACTGAATATCTTCAAAGCTGGAAACCAGGGAGAGCCTGAGGTAAATAGTCCCAGACCACGTTTCTGTTGCACAGTTCCTGACAGGTGGCAATTCTTTGTCAGGTAGTTCTAAATGTCGAGGATTCAGTATACGGGTCTGAAAAAAGACGGTTCTTTAATCATGGTCACAAGAATGTTTAAAGTGCCCGTTCACTTTTCCCCATTTGCTTTGTTGTGTGAGCTGCCAGTTAGAAGCTGCAGGTGTTTTATATGGTCTGGAGGTAACGAAGGCATGTAAGAAGGCCTTTCACTGTGAAAACTCAGAAATACAACTCTGCCTCAACATGCTTGTTGCCCATTTTAAAAAGAGACCAGCATAGCAGAACGAAACTGGCTTTTCATATTGCTAAAACTGATGAGAGCTCTGAGTTCTTCCCTCTTTTTTCTTCTCCCCTTTCAGGTTCCCTTTTTTCCTCCATATCGACACTCATCACTGACAGTATCCTCTTTTTTTGTAGCCATGGGCAGCCTCTCTTGGAGCTAGGACTGCCAGTCACACCCAATGGTGCTTGAATGAGTAGCAGTTGTGTCAGGAGCACAAATGTGAGGAAGGACAAGAGCACCAAACTAATTTTAACTTGTGACCTAAACAAGGGTTTGAACCCAAGTCTCCTGAGATAAAAGGCTATTGCCCTTATTTTTCATCTGAAAAGCCATTTGGACTGCATCTAGACAGTTCCCCTTGAGAGGTGGTGTTAGATTGATGTAGTGCAGCATGAAATGGGAGTGTAAATGTATGTGATGTTCATGGGCTAGTGAATAGAGCTAGTTTACTATGAAATGAATTGCTAGCAAAATAAACAGGCTACCTTTAACCCCAGCTACTGCTTTTCTTAATTGAGGATGATAGCTCAGCTCCAAATGCCTATTGATTCTGACACATTTTTTGTGATACTGACATATCTGGAAAAGTTTAAATGCTGAAACCTGTTCTCATTTCTATTATAGATATATAAGAAGAGAGAAAGTAGCTGAGAGGAATGAAAAGAATAGAAAGTACTTATTGCTTCATTGTCACAGTGCTAAGAATTCAGTTAGAATTCAGGAGCTCCTTGTTTATTATGGATATGTTTGAAATTATCCAGCTGTTGTATTTAATAGCCACGGAGACTAGGTGAGTCTGCTCCAGCCTTCAGTGAGAGTACCAACAAACAGCCTGTTACACTACACTAAATATTTGTAAGGGAAAACATTTTACTTCGTGTTACTTGTAAAATGTAAGTAGAGACTTTTAAAGGAACCTGAAATGTTGGGTACCAACTATTTTCAAATGTCTAGGCCACTCAGGAGTGTGCTGTTCTATACAAAGACAACATTTGATGCTTTATAGTGAAAGACTTGGCAGTCCAGTTAAAAGTGATCTTGTTGTTCAACTGGCTTATGGTCTGAAATGAGTGTACTACAGACAATTTGGAGGTTAGGGGGGGACTAAGATATTTAATAATTCCTAGAATCTCCCTAGATTTAAGAAACAGTAAGAAATAAGATTCTGGAGATTCTTTTAAGTTCTTTGCATTTTCTAAGAGCTGATAGTCATCTTGCAGGGGAAAAAAGGTGCCTTGTAAATTCATAGTGTTTTAAGACCTCTTACTCTTGTGGAATTATGGTAGCTCTTACCCTACCCAATATATAATTATATTGCCTAAGAATGAAGATGGTTAAGTATGACAAACTTAAAAGCAATGGCTTTAAAATTAACTGCTGAGGTTAAGCCAGTAGTACGTCTACAACTACAGCTTTTTCAATACTTTGTATGTTCTTCAGCTATTACACAACAGAATGGGAAACATATTCAAAAACTAGGCAGCAGTTGGGTAGTGGTACTAAATATTGGATTATTATGGTTTCCTTTTTTGAAATGTAGGTGGGTTTGCCCACTATAAGTCTCAAATAAGCAGATAATTGTGGGAGGGGAAAGAGAAAGAAAAGAATAGGTTAAGGTGTCCAAACCAAATACTATGCCATTAAAGATTAGTGGCTTTATATATATGTATGTATATATGTCACATGGAAAACTAAACTGAATAGTGTCCATTGAGTGAGAAAAGTCCAGAGAGGATGAGGAACTGGTTGCTTGGCAGGTTGAGTTTTCAAATAATATTGAAAAAGTTTGACTAAAGAAGTAGTTTACAGTAATTTTTCTGTTCTAAGTAAAAGGAGATTAAGGTATGGAAAGGAAACATTCTTTTTTCATAAGGTCTCTACAGAGGTCTCTCAGGGTCAAAAATAGGAACTGGCTGCCATGAAAGATGTCCTGCCTACAGTGATAATATGTGATTACATTTTCAGGGGGAAAAAGTTTATAGAGATTTCAAAAGATCTCTCATGTGAAATATTTGCATTCAAATATTCAAATATTTATTGATTTCTTAATAGTAAATCTTCATGCTATTATTTGAAAGAGCTTCTACCAACCAAGTGAACTAGGAAAGTTCTGTGTTGAGCAGTCATCATGTCTGGTAGGATTGACAAGTGGAAATATCCTGAATTTTCTCATATGGCTCTCTAATCAGAAGCCATACTAGAGTAAGGTATTTGACAGAGACGGCAGAGATGAAAATGTCAGTGTTCTGGAAGGCTTATAAATCCTAGAATGCTCCCAGATGCTTTTCATTCTTGTTTCATATATTTTTGTTTACTTTTAAAAATGCTTTCCTTAAAATTACCTCACTTCTGTTTCTTGATTCAGAACTCTGATTTATACCAATAGCAGCTGAATAGTAATTATTATTTTCCATTGTATCAATGCCTTTGGATTCTTGTAACTCCATTGCTCAAGTACAACATGTAGAAGAAAACAGTTTGTGTTGTGCATTGGTTATGTTGCCTTGTGTTGCGGTGAATATAGCCATTAATGCAACCAAAATCCATATGTCTTGGAATTACTTTTTAATTCTTATGATGTTTAGGTAAGTTCTCTTCTAATGTGGTTTTCTTATTAGATGTGCTAGGGGGAAAGGCATTTTATTTCAGGACACACAAGATGGTCGCTTTGGAGGGCAGAGGAGTAGCTGGACCAGTACTTTGTGATCAAAATGATTGACGCTAACTTTGATTTTTTGATGTGAATAAAGCACATTCTCTTGACATGTAGTCCTTGTTGACCCAGCTTGGAGGGGAGGGAAGGGAGGGAGACTGGAAAACCTGCTCTACTATTTTTCATGCTATCTGTTGATGTTGTTTCATTATTTTTTTTTGGCAATTCAGCAATCATTGTTTTTACAGGCTAAATTCAAATGTGTTTGCGGCAACTGAATGAAATGTTTAGAGCTGAGTGTGGGATTAGTGATTTTTTGAGAGAGTGTGTGGTTTTAGGAAACACTACTTAGGCAGTCTTGCTTCTATATTTATTAAGAGAGCTTTCAGAGAGTAAAACGGAACTAATAGAGATATTTAATCTTTGTCTTGTGAATTTTTATGCACTTTTTTGATTGTTCAGAGTGTAATTTTGCGTGAAATTTGACCTAACAATGATTCTGTAAGAAACATGATAGAAAATTCCATGTTCAGTAGCTGCTTCTTCAAGTCAGAACACGTTATGCCGGTCTAGTTTGGGAGAAGCAGCCAACCAGAAATCTCAGTGAAAACATAAGTAGCTTCTCTTCTCCTGCCAGCTACAGCAGTCAGATCAATTTGGCAAAAAAAAAGAAAACTGGGCCAGGTGCAAACCTATTGAAGTAATAGATGAGATGAAACCTTTTTCTCATGGGGTGATGTGCACATTCTTGTTTGGCATCATCTGACTCTCTGATAGAAAACTGCCTGTGGCTCCAAAGAGCGTGACTTAAAGCAACGAGCAGATTTTGGTGTCTATTCTACTTTATCTGTCTATCAGCAGTGTTTTGTAGCACAGCTATTGTGTGCCAGACCACGTGTTGCTTGGGTTCTGCAGTGACTCCCAGAGAGGACTAATCTGTGACCACCAACCTCCTTTCAGTTAATAAATTAAAATCAAACTGACTTTTTATTGTTTTAGTGGTCAAAAGAATAAGTGGTTACCACTGTTAGTAACTCAGCTCTGCAATTTTATGAGGTGTGTGGATGAATGTGAATTACAGCCGTGGCCTTTCAAAGCACGAGCCCCAGAGCAATCCTGACCAATGTGGTTCAGACATTGTATTACACATGACCAGGGTACTGCCAGGGATTTCTTCTTGCTCTGCTTTCAGTTATTTTCCACAGTGCAACATGTGCAAGAAACATTGACTTAACCTCGAGCTGATTTTCTTTCTGAGGGTTCAGGGATCTAGAAAAGTTGTGGTTAGCATTTTTAAAATTCTTTTTCTGATGTGTTTCATTTGTTGTTTAATGTTGATGTCACAGGACAGATTATTTTTTTTTATCAGTGTGTTCATTCATCAGGGTTACTGATAGAAGCCAGGTTAGGGGATACATAGACTAAGCTCTCCTGAAGTGTTGGATTTTTGCCAGGCCCCTTGCCAGCTAGCTGCCCACCAGCTGATGGGCACCCTGACAGGCATCCTGGCTTTCCAGAGGCCTGTCCTGCGCACTGCTGGGCAGCAAGGCTCCCCAGCTGCCCACTTGATTGCTTGCCAGGCTTCCTAAGCCGAGTCTCTGCAGGTGCAAATCCTGCTGTTCCATCAAGAAAATAATTTGTTTCTATAAGCAAAGCACTGTAGCCCCAGGCAATTAGTAAGGTACTAAGTTTGGCAACAGGGTGTGCAAATCTGACAATACATGGAGATTCCTAGGGGCTTTTAGTCTGGTTCCTAATAGAAAACCAGTTTGGGTGACTTGAAACTTGCATACTGAGAAAGAAAGAAAAGGTCTGAGAAATAGAAAAGAAATAGAAAATATCTTTCCATACGATGAAATTATTTGGAAGAATTATATGGAAGAATTCCACTTCAGGTTTGTTTTTAGGTAGAAAAGTTCACTTTTCAACTTTGCTTCAATGAGTTTTAAAGATATTTTAAGGAGTTTCTGACATCTTTACATTCATATTTTAGGGAGTTCTCAGCTCTGCAGATGTAAGTTTACATCAGAGGTCAGTTCCAAGCACAGTCATATTTGATGGGGTTTGCAGGCATTTCTGTATTGGAAAGTCAAAACTACATGGTGCAAAGGAACCATTAGAAACAAATGTTATATGTTTTCATTTTTTCCCACCTGCCAGGATGTTTCCTTGATGGCTGCAGCCAAGAAAACCATTACAGATGAAGATTAGATTAAAATAAATTGATTTAGAGTATACAGGATGCTGTCTTTGGGGAGGTTTCTCTCTATAAAAAAGATTTATGTGTATTCTTATGTATGTGTATGTTTTATACATACACATGACATAGAGTGCAACAGGATGCAGAAAGAGATAAATCAAAGAAGTCTGGAATTATGGAGGGAGGCCTGGATTTAGAAAAGGGGCTCTAAGAAGGCCTGCAGAGCTGCAGTGTGTGTAGGTATTTTATTGATAGGTCTTTTGTTTTAAAAATACTTCAGTCTTTTCTTCCTGATGGATTAGTAATTTGGAAAATGGAGGGCAACGAGCTTGTGTGTTATGGCAGTTAGAATCTGAGCACATGTGTGCCAGAGTGAGGGACATTGTGCGCCTCTGCCAGATCAGCCTGTGGAATATGATTTCTGCACTGTCAGGAGAGCAGAGCTGGGGGTGTACACATGAAAGGCAATTCTGGTAGTATCTTACTCATATAATTAGTATTTTTGAAAGATAATGCAAATTGTCTCATGCAGGACCCAGTATCATAGTGACACACATTTTACTCAGTGAACTTCCTTGAAACTTCTGGCTTTCCTTCATGGATCTCTAATACAGAGAGCCAGCCCAGGGTTTTATGCCTGTCTCCAGCCCCTTTTTCATTTGGGGTTTAAGAGTCTAATTCCATGTTCTTTGATGCTAGACCTACAATCTGCTGAATTTGTCACAGATAAAAAATTTCAGTTCAGCCTGGCAAGTCAGAAAGATTGCATTTCTTTTGAATTAACCAAAATTCTGGCTAGATGCTGTCTAGCTTGAGGGATGAGCTGACAATAAATAGATTCAAAACCTTGAAAACATGTTAAACCAGAAGAACATGTTTGTGTAAGTGATTAATTCAGGTGTTGGATCAACACTTAAGTCTACTTTACAGAATTTGCTTTAATTAGTAATCCTTTATGGAGTTTTCTACTGAAGCTAAAATATAGAGCCAATCATACTGATGGACTGCTAAAGTAAGACCTTTCAATGCAGGAGGGTTATATACTACAGATAATAGTTAATTAACTCTATTCATTTTGTGCCATAAGCCTCTCTGAATTTTGCCAAACCATTCCAACAGATAAAACCACATCCGCTGCAATAAAAATATCACCTACAAACACATATTGGCAAATGGAAAGTCTGAAAAATAGAATAGGAAAGAAAGGTGATAAATACAGAGGCAATGTGAATACAAGGTAAATCTCTTGGTACCAATAAAAGGTAAAAATCAGTGTGAAGCTATGAACTGCTCTTAAAATCTTTAACAAAGGCTCTTGCCCCTGCTGCTATTTCCAGAATTATAGCTTCTCCCTCAACTTCTTTGGTGTCTGTCTTTTAAAAATGTGGTAACAGAGGAGGAGAAAAGAGCAGTTCGTTGTTTTCACTGCCTCTGATTTTTTTTGCCATGTAATACGTGTAGTATCCATCTTTTTTTTAGGCCGTTCTCTTGAACTGATTGTCTCAGTTCAGTCTGTATTTTCATCCAGTATTTGGATTTTTGAAATTATCTACTGACAGAGGCAGCATTATCCTGGCTGAGACTGTGAACTTCCTTCCTGTGGGCCACCAAAACAAAAACAGATAGCACCAGTTTTTGCACAGCTCAGAAGAAAGACCTGGTGACTTAAGGATGAAAGGGTTTATGACTTCATAGCCATGTTTGGATCATGCATCTCTTTGCTGATGTAATTTTTGATTTATTGATTCAGGTTGAGAAAATGCCCTATAGTAGTGGCCTCTTTCTTGACTTCCCAATATTTTTGTCTAAACAATACAGTGGTACCTTAGCATTCACCCTGCACAGCTGCATAGGGCTGGGTCAATATACAAATTGTGTGAATCTTTGTACACTTTAGACTGCGGCTGATCTGAGATTTCTTCCTGCATAAAGCAGGTTAAATAAATCAGGAAGATACCAGTAAGTAACTGACCTCTAATTACCCTGTACATAAAGAACACTTTGAGGCTTGAACTGCTTCTACTAAAAGTTGTTTTCAACATTTCACTGTAGGGTTAGTAAAGGAAAGCTATTTCCTAGATTGCAGTGCTGAGAAGCAGCTTGTACCACACAGCCAGACATCATTCATATTCTATGGACCCTTAAATGCTATCACTTAGAAAAAAAAAGAGGCTTTTTTTGTCTTTTTAGACAAAGCTTTGAGCTTTCCTGCTTCAATATTTCCCTTTTTTTCTATTCAGTTACATTTAGTAACATGTTGCTGAACATTCAGTAACATGTTGCTGAAAGGTAGCATGGCATCAACAACCAGATGAAGATAATCTAATGATTCTTCTCATGTAAAATCAGTCAGGTTCAGCCAAATCTAACTACCACAAGGTTTTTCTTTTGCCTCTTTTTAATCTGCGTATTGATGCTGCTTTTCTCTCTGCATTTTCTATTAATGTGATAATTGCAGAGTCACAGAATGGGTCAGATTGGAAGGGACCACAGTGGGTCATCTGGCCAACCTCCCTGCACAAGCAGGGTCATCCCAGAGCACATGGCACATGATTGTGTCCAGATTGTTCTTGAATATCTTCAGTGACAGAGATTCCACAAACTCTTTGGGCAACCTATTCCAGTGTGTGGTTCCTCCTCATGTTCAGGTGGAACTTCCTGTGCAGCAGTTTCTGCCGCTTGCCCCCTGTCCCATTGCTCAGCACCATCAAGTCTATCCTCGACACCCTCCCTTCAGATATTTAGAGACATTGATGTGGTGCCCTCTCAATAATCTTCCCGAGTCTGAATAGGCCCAGTGAGTAAAATGTTACTTACTTTGCTTTAGAAAAATATGAGGAGGCTATTCTAACTGTGGAGTTTCTGGAAGTGTTTATTCTCACAATTCAGTCCCCGAAACCAGAAATAAATCTTTTGGAAGTTTGAGGGGCACTTTGAATAAGTATACTCTCTTTGGGGACAAAGAGGAGCAGAGAAACTCCAGCTCTATCATGAATTAAACTCAGACTAATGTTATTTAGTCCAAACCCCATAAACTCTCCACAAGTAAGTTTGTCTCCTGGTATAAAAGGTTTACTTTTGCTTGTGTTTCTACTGCCATTTCTTTTTTTTTTCCCTGGTTGTTTTTTCATCTATACCTTGTAAAGGAGCTACAACATCTGTGAGAATCTCCATATGTGGGACAACTTATCACTCTGTGCTGTATGCTAATCTCTTTTAGATGACAAACCACTCCCCCCCTTTTTTTTTTCTTTGAGGCAATATCCTCCATTGATAATTTTAGTTAAAAAGCAAAAAAGATGCAGTATCTGGAACATTTCTAAAATTTGCCTTTGGGGAGATTAACTTATACTTTGAGCTGCCATAATTCATGACTTTTCTCCAAACTTGCCTAAATTAACTTCTACAATATGCTGTTTTTTTCCTTTACTAACAATTGTTTCTTTCAAAGATGACATTTTCTTGAATCTAGGCTGTTCAATATATTCTCTTCAGTTCTGCTGTGTTAAGTGGCAAAAGTGTAGTTTTAAGACATGGGAGTCTGTGTACTGCTGTTATATACAAAGAATTTGATATCTAACTAAGTTCCAATTAATAACTGCTAGGTATGATCTATCTTTCAAAGTGAGAGGCATTATGCATATGACAGCATTATTTAAAGTTGTTACACAGGATTACTTTACTCTGTCTACAATAAGACAGTCATTTCTTGACATCAGCCAGCAACAAACTGGGTGGTAATAAAGAACAGCTGCTGAAATAGTTGTGTTTTGAGGTCCTGATTTGATAATTGCAAATCCTTTTATTGCCAGCAGTGATGTGAACAGGACATATATGAAATTAAGTACGTGCTTAACTTTCAGATTTCTGGTCATGTTGGTGACAGTTCCTGGGTGATGGAAAAGCTTGCACACTGGGCTTATTGATCTAGAGTAGACCAGTTGAGTCTTACAGAGTCATTTTCGAAGATGCAGAATTGGGCTGTGAAGACAATTAAAAATTAGGTATCACGAAGGAAACCTCATCCTTTATAGATCTCCCATTATACCATCGTGACACGCCCAATACCGATGCCAGTTTTGATGCCAATATTGCTGGCCACCCTGTAGGTTCAGATTGGTGTAAGTCAAGGTGGCGCTTGGCCTGTAGACTGCCTGGAGAGAGGGCAGTTGCTATGTCCACCCTTAACACGGAAATGAATATTACTTTGATAACGTACTTTACAAAAGTATGCAAGAGTCAGATATGACGACTACCAAGTGGATTGTTCTTCACACTTTGTGTAGTGTTATATGCTCCAGTGTTTATTTATCCATTTTGGAATTATTTCTGCTATAGTGATGTCTTTCCTGGCTTGCAAGATCTGACCATAAGGGCTTACTTCAATTTTGGCTCAAGTATGTTAACATCTGTTCCTTTTATATGGATGTATTAAAGAAAGAGAAAAAGAAGCAGCATTTTAAAAAGAAAAACCAAACAAACAACTGTTGAGGGATCTTCTTCTGAGAGCAATTTCAGTTTGTCCAAAAGTTATGAGTTAGGAATACTTTCCTGGCTATATAAGATTTTTGTTTGTGTTTCTGGACAAAATAGGAAGCTCAGAGAGATTATTCTAGAGGAGGATATGAGAAGAGAGCAAGTGAATTCCTTGTGATGTCTACTGTGATTCAGTCAAAAATGTTAAGTTCTACTTTCATAGTTTTGGGGAGAGTATGGGACCTGCAGCAGCAATATCTCTCCTTTGCTCATTTGCTAACACCAATAATGAGCAAATCCCATGTGAAAATTAAAAAAAAGGTGTCTGTGTTTCCTTTTTTTCACTATAAAGCATTTTTTAAATAGTGAGAAAGTACTGTCATGCACTAGAACTCTGAAAGCTTGGAATCAAACACCTGCCAAGCTAATTTTTTCTTCTAGACTCTGGAGTTTAAAGAGCTCACTTTAAAAGTTTGCTGTTGTTACTTTATAACATATTTATTCCAGTTCCACTGGGCTGCAGGCTGCCTCCAGGAGCTCAGGAACTTGAGTCAGAAACACTGCTGTGTTGTTCTAAAGTCCTCAGGATAGGAGGTGTAGACCATATAGAAAAAATAGGAAGAGCACTGCTTTTCACATATCAGATGCCACATGCAATTTTTAATACTTCTTTTTTCATTATTTGCAACATTAGCAGCAGAAAATGAATACTCTTTAGAAAATCGTGTTGGTCTACAGTTCCAGGAATTCCTGTCAACTGATACCCTTTCATTCATTCTTCTTTGCAGATAGGCATGAATTATTGCTTTTGCTGAAAAGTAGGTAGGTAGTACCACACAGGGAAGAGAATGCTGTGAAAAGCAACAGAGAAGTGCCAGCCTGCCCATTTCTGTTTTTCCTGAAGAGCTTGGGGCAATAGCTGTGCAATCCTGTCACCATAGCTACACTAAATTTGCAGCCGCATTTTGTTTTCCTTGGCTGAAAGAGGCCACCTTTGAGGGTCATGATCTCAGTTCTAAAGAATTGTTCTGCTTTGGAGGCCAGGTAGGCCTCCAGGAATTGTGGATTAGTTCAACAGGTGACACAGGAATTGGCCAGAGAGTTTTACTGCAAAGTGCAGCACAAAGCTTTGAAGGTCTGGAGACCCTAGAGAGCTTCAGTATTCCCAGGATGCATTTAGGATGCCCTACATTTGGGTCTTCTCATGCCATCCCTAGGATTGTCCTTCTTCCTGAGCTAAACTTCATGTTAGAGAGTCATAGAGTTTTGGGGTCATTTGAAAGTAATGTTTCTGCAATTCAGTGGTAATTTTGCCTTTGAAAGAGTAGTTTTGCATTTCTAAAGTGAGTTTTAAAACAACTGAAAATGTAGAAGTGGTCTATGAGTATCTTTTCTTGTCTGTCCACAAGAGGAGTAACCCTGATGCTAATACGAAGTCCTTCAACAAATGCATGCATGTAAGGTATGCACTTGTGTCTTTGTTAATGTGCCTGATAATGATGGCCAGTAGCATGTCATACACAAAATAATCTAAAAGCACAAACCCAGAATTAGCCTCAGAAACTGACAGAAATTGTTATTACCAGAGAGACAAACAGAATATCAATTTTGTCAGTATGCAAACAAAAATTAGTCAGCTTATTTCTTGCCACACAGAGTGTACTTAGACCCTGAGGAAGTAAAGTACTAAATGTATAAGAAGAAAACCCCAAACAACCTTCAGTCTCTGTGTTCCAACTAAAGCAGTAAGAAGCCTGTTAGTGCCATAAAGCATAGAAACTGATGATACGTCTGAAATCTCTGCTTGCATATTCTCCTGCAAGACATCAGAAAGGTTTATTAAGGAAATTACATCACATTTGACTTATTCTTGAATATCTTTTAATATGTTTTCTTTATCAAAATTATAGCACAATAGGTGCTGCAAATCAGTGAGGTTTTTATCTTGTAACTAGAGAAGTGGACCGGACCAGAATTTGGGCCCTACACATCTCAGACACATGGATGTTCCCAGGCAAGTTCTGCTCAAGACCTAACTACAGCCAAATAAAAGGGATAGGGTTTTCCCTCCAAGTCAAAAGACACCTGAGGCTCACCCTGAGGCTGCACCATGTTCCATACCCTGCAGTCTGTCTATGTGGCTGTGCATGAAGCACTTCTGGACTCATTAATGATGGTATTTCCCTTGGTGTCCAGTATCACTTCGTTTCAAAGCCTTCAGTAGTTCAAACATTTTAGGTTTAGGGTGGTAGCATTCCCCTGTTCTGTTTCCAGAAGCACTTCAGTCTTTGGAGGCTTGGAGAAATAAAACTATGCTTTTGGCATGAAGGAGTTGAAGAGTGCCTTAAGTAGCCAGAGCAGAGCACTCAACAAATTTGCTGTGTTGTTTTGATAGTTATATACATTTAATTAAGTTATAAGCTTATCTGTGGGTGATAGTGCTTTAAAGTGGAGTTGCAAAGACCAATGTAAGCTTACTTAATGATATGCCCAATTTAAGACTACCTAGTGGTGCAAAATGGGTTTCCAGAGGTTGTACAAGGAGTAATTTGCATAATTTAGTTTTCCAGTGGATGTTTAGGTTGTGCTTCTTATATAAGGGGCTTTGATTTTAAAATTGGATGGTTAGTATCGGCTCAAGGTGCTAAAAAAAACTGACAAGGAATAATTATGGAAACAAAATGTCTCCAACTAGATTTTGCCACTGATTACCACTCTCTAGGACCAGCTGTTCAGCTAGTATTCAATTCACATTATTGTCTGTACTAGATGTTTTACATGACTGTGGTATACTTACGGTAAAATACTACAGCTGCAAAGTTTTCTTAAAAAAATAATTTGCTTCCTGAATAATCCATATGCAACTGTCTCCAGCAAAATTTTTATTTAACCCAATGTTTCTAGTTCCTACTATAAATATCAAAGCAAGTATTTTGCTCAGCTTTGGAATTTTTTCAGACTCAGGTATGTGTTCTGGTTATTGTGACTTATGCTTTGAATTAAAATTAGTATCATATTTCATTTATCTGGAAGCATTGTCAGTTCATGGAGAAAGCTTGCACTGGTCTGATATTGTTATTGGTGATGATGAAGACCAGAAAGTGAAAAAAACCCCAACAAACCACAACTATATTTAGGAGCTAAAAGTGCCTCTGCTCTCTCATCTCTTCACCTGTTATGCTAAACATTATAGTTCTTATTTTCCCTGTTTTCCACTCCCTGTGTTCACTTTGTCTACAAACCTGAAATTAGAGACATAAACACCATGATATGCAGAGAAATATGTTACACAGAGTGATTTCCTTTCTGGGGAATAATCAGATGTGCTGGTGGGAACTAAGAGTTGACCCTGATAGGACTTTGCCATCCATCACATCTTTGATCAAGTTGTTAGGCTTCTCTGAGCACATAAGGCCTAGGTAACAATGCCACAGGACTTGATGCTTTGAGTGTCTTAGTTCAGGATTCATTGCTACTTGTCGTTCCTAATGAATTGTTGCTGACTTGAGAGAAGTCAGTGATATTTGCTCAGTTACATGTGCATTTTTACCAGTTGCACAGATGTCATTCACTCGAACAGTAGCCTAATTTGCATTCTCAGGGCACAATCCGTGTGAGATTGAAATACTCTCTTTCTGATCCTAATTGTTACTCCAAGCCAACATTAGACCTACAGATGAGACACAAAAGACAGATCTCTGGTACTAATGCATTGAGAAGATGTCTTATTATAGGCCTGTTGATACAGATCGTATTTTCTTTCTTAAAACAATTCAAATCAACTGTACTTCTTTGATGCAAATAATTATCTGAAATTCATTCTGCGGTATCATGTACATAACTTATTGGTAAGTCGTAGAAAGAAGATGGCAGGCGAGACTCAATGGAAACCCTCAGAGTCTGCCAAAATATAGGTTTGGTGATGTTAATGTGTAGAATTTTCTAGCATGAGAAATGAAGTGAAGAATGACTGGGGTGAGCAACAATCTCCTCATTACCTAACAAATGGTAATTGTATCTATTTGTCATCACAGTAGGTTGGGAATGAATCTTACAAATCTCTGTCCACTGACTTGAGAACCTGTGAGTGTTGATTGTACCTCAGAAGGTGGATTTGCCAAAACCTCAGCTGGTATGCATTGATGCTGTTCCCTTTGGGCCAATGAAATTGCGTTTATTTACACCAGTCAGCCATCTGGGCTTGTATTTTAGGAGCAGAATTTGATTTTCAAGGATCTGGAATTCAGTCAGTCTCTGTATTACTTTTAACTTTATACTGAATTTAAATAGTCCTTTGTTCTCCATGCAAGGTCCTTTCTCAGTTTCCTCATTCCTGCCTTTCTTCTCATTCCTACAGCTAGTTTTGTTGTATGCAAGTTTGGTTTCTCTTCCCTCTAGCTCTGATGGAACTTTCACAGCTAAGTGATCTCAGATACATGCTGTTATTTGGAGATGCAAGAGTTAGTCACTTGCTGCTTCTTTCATTTTAAATACAAATTCTGACTGCTAATGATTTTATTTATAATCGGCAGTGGGGACACCTGCTCTTGACACGTGAGAGCATTCTGGTGACATAACCAGCTACCAGTAATAGAAGCAGCACTTTGGGCCTTCATTATAAGCAGTGTGATTCTTCCACTGCATTGCCAAGTCAAACATCATAATTCCACCCACTGAGAAATAACTATTCCCCAGAGAGGGAGCAAGCAAATAAGTGAGAGAGAAAGATTTCTGTTGATTTTGGGTACTGCATGACTTCTGAATTTCCCTAAGTAGTACACTTGGCTTTGGTGTCAGGTGTTTCTTCTGTATTGATGTTCAGATCCAAGACTAATAGGAAGAATTTTAGTGTGTTCTTCCTTGGTTAAAACAGTGTGGTTTATATCTTGAAAGTGTTAGAGCTATAAAAATAGTGGGAATTGCAACAGAACTAGGTTCCAGTTTGTTAGTTATTGGAATACTTTGGGCATTACTTTATTTTTATTCAGTGACAGCAGGGAGACTGTTGACTTACATAGAAACCATCATTACAATTAATATCCCTATAAAGGCCTCTGTGCCAAACTGACCCTTGCATGGCCTGCAGTCATTCAGCAATCTGTGCTGTGAGATATCAGGTGTGTGCAGAGTATTACATTCCGAGCACAAACGGTGCTTTGCTGTCCTGTAATCCTTACTGAGACACCCGAATGTACTGGTTTGTTATCTTGTGCTAACCTGATGCTACCAATGTCTGTGTCACCTCTGTACATCTACACCCTGACTGGAGATAGTTCCTGATAAAGCTATTAAGCAATCTTTGATTTTTTTCCTCCCCTTTTTTGTGCTTTGCTGCTATTTTTATATCCATTAAGACCCATCTGATTCCAGAAGATCTTCATTAAGATCAAATATCCAGTTTTCTCTCCTTGAATAGCAACAGTAAAAGCAATCTTCCAAGCTGCCATCATGGCTTGTCAGAAATTGGTTGTCTGAGTTACATTTGGGTTATAAAATGCATAACTCTCACTAGAATTTGTCTTGCCCTCTAGCATATCAGGTCTTGGGCAGATCTGTTTTCTTCATAAAAATATCAGTTACTATGTTGCTTTCTGCAGGCATGATTTTCTCACCTAGATGTTATAGTTTCACAACTAAATGCATTTCCAGTTTTTTGGAAAGTATACAACATCCTGAACACTCTTGATTTACATACCAGGTGGCAGATATGGAAAGTTTCTGCATTCCACAGCAGGGGAGAATGAGAGAAATGGGGTTACAAGTGCATAAAGATGGAAAGAGTCTGAGAAGAGAATTCTTTGAAAAGATCCCTGAGTTTTCTTTCTCTCTTCTGCTATTTGCAAATTTGCTAAGTTTAATTTGTTATTCAGAATCTTGCAGCAATGTTTCAAGTGAGTAAAAGCCTCTGGACTGTACAGAAATTATGTTCCCTCCATGGTTTTGCTGTTTGTTGTTGCTATCACTATGTGTTGCCATGGCAATATTTTTGTGCTATGACTGGTTAAGTGTGGCTAACAAAGAGGGGGGAGAATAAGATCGATTTATTATGCTTTTGACACACTGTGGTGAACTTATGAATATGTTGGGCATTTTTTCCCTTTGAAAAGAAGAAATATGACAGGATTATGTAAGTTTATGAGTTCCTCGAAGTAGGCAGCTGCTGACACCAAAACCAATTTTAGTTCCTCAAGGAATGAATACTGGTGTGTGCCTCAAATGCATGTCCTTTGTCACCATTGAAATCAGATATTGTTCATACAGAGATTAAATATATGCAGGGCAAGTAAATGGTGAATCCAAAATAATTTTCTGACTCACATGATTGTGCTTGCATGGTCTTGCCACCTTTCATCTAGCTGTAAACATTGTCATCCTCTAAAGTATGCCTTCACTGAGATGAATCACATTGAACTGAGAAACATTGGAAAGCAGTAAAAAAGATTTTAAGAGGTTCTCACACCTTTTTTTTTTTTTTCCAGCAAACAAAACTGCTGATCAAAAGGTTTAATCCTTCTGGTTTATATCTGTCACTGGATGTCAGCTGGTGTCTATTCTGTTTTCCCTCCCTCATCTTCTGCTGAATGCGGAGATTTCTTCCTAGTGCAACAATTCAAGCTGGTATCTTTCTAAACTCAGAACCAGTAGGAAGTAAAGCTAACTTTTCTCAAAAAATACAGTTAAACCTGCATACACCATATCTGAATTTGATCAAAAACCATGAAAGGATGGATAGTTAATTCTCCCTTTTTAAATTAGCAAATTTTAAAAAAGGTAACATGCAATAGCCTGCATTGTAGCCTATTCACACTAAGATTCAGCTCTTAAGTCTTCAGAGTTAATGGTGTAGCTGCAGTAATGAGAAAAAAATTTAGAGAAAATCCCTTGAAGTGGGATAATGAAATTGCCATAGCAAATTTCTGTTAGAAACCATTTAACAACAAAGCATAGTGTTCTTTTTGTACCCTAATCTAGAACTCTTCCTCATTCCTTTATGGCAGATTATTTTGCCTGGGTACGCACTTTGAATGGGACTAGAATATTACTGGTTTTCAGTAATAAATCTCAAATGGATCTCAATGTCATTTGCATACTAAATCAGAACTAGGAATATTAGCTTCAAAGGGGATCTTAAATATCAGAGCTAGCATGTGCACTGGTGTTGAGAAAAAGTAAAACTGTTTTGGTTAGGGATTCTGCCTTCCTACACAGGTTTTTACTTCTTCATCATTTGTGTGAAAAATAGCAGGTGCAATAAACACCTGCATAAAGTTGTATGAAATTTTCTTGGCTGAAATAAGTAGGTGTAAATAGAACCTACATTTAAATACAGCTAATGCCTCACATGGAGGACCCACTGTTTTCTCTTAATGGACAGGAAAAATCATCTCATCCAAAGCCAACTATTACAATATTTTCTAGATAGATCCAACAGAAGATATTTTGGGATGTCTTTGTTACAATGGAATGAATGTTGAGGATGGCAACTCTAATGGTAAAATATGCAAGAAATACACAAAAACATGCTGCAGTCAGAACAGGAGTCATTAGAAAGCAGCAGCATAGCAAGGGAAGAAAGAGACGTAGAGACACAGGTCAAACAGCTCTGAGGAGAAATGATCTCTCTAAATGAAAACTTCAACATGATACAGGACCCTGTTCCTGAATGGTCACTTAATGTCTCAGCATTACATTCCCTCTCCATTGTATCATTAGTTCATTGTTAGTTTTTTGTAAGTAGCTCGGTCTTTATATTAAAATATTCCATGACACAGAACTGTCATAATTTTGTAGTAGTTTCATTTGATTGGTAGTTTCTTTTTTGTTCCATTATTATCATTTGACAAAATGTTCTTTGACAGTACAACTTCTTCCCTGGTATTAAATAGCATGTCACCAAATTTATGAATTCTTTTGGTTTGTTTTCTATTACCTTTTTATTTCATGAAGACTTAACTCTGTCTCACTATGAAACAGAACACACTTTGTCAGTTCTCTCTGTGCGTATGTGTATGTGTTTCTAAATTACCTGTTCTGGTTTGAAACTGGTTATAGTTTTCAAAGTGAAAATTCATTCCAGATATAAATGAAAATAATTTTGTCAGTGTAATAAAATAAAGGCAATGCCAATAGTAGTTATTATAAAAATTATCTGAATTATAAATCAGTTGGAACATGCAACCGGTTTCTAGAGCTGGACATGTGGAATGATTTCCTTGTGGTCAGTTAAACAGACCAGTAAAGGATGTCCTGAGCATACGAAGCATATTCCAGTTATTAAATGCCAGAACAGTCCCTCCCAGCACTACTTCTCCAGTCTCTCATGCACAGAGCTGGGGCAGACCAGATTTTTCCTGACAGTTGAGCGAGCTTCAGCTGCTGGACCAGCCCTTTAAAGCCATGAAAAAAATAGCCCTGATGCTGCTGCCCTTTTGATGAGGTCTTTTCAGCAACTAGGTAGGTCAAGGTGGGAAACAATGTTTGGAGATCCTTTCCTAGTCTTTCAGTGATATCAGTTTGCCCTAAGTAGAGAAGTTACTGCATAGCACACTGCGCATAGCAATGGTGCCTTTCTATTTGCTAGTTATATGCAGAAGCTGCATTTTAGTAGATCTGTGGAGTCATTCTATTTGTAATAAATAAGTTCAGCTCCCAATTACCCAGCAGACTGTTTGTTTTTATTTAACTACATCATTTTCATTGTGCTGCAGGGTATATTTTGCAAATTATGTCACTTCCAGTTACTCTCTTGAGTCTGACTGATGTTAGAGCACTGACCTGAGATGGAAAGTCAAATACTAAAAAGCAAAATAACATTTGGTTCATCACTGCAAGACTCAAAAAAGATATTTGCAACTGTTCCATTAGTCCTGAGCCCAGAGGGTTTTGGGGAAATGTGGGATCATGCGAAATTTTAGGCAGAACTACAGAAAGTCTAACGAGCGATTGTGTTTGGTCGATTTTGTCACAGCTCTGCTAAAATTCTTTCAAAAACTTGAATCTTTACTTTGTAAGAGCCTAATGTCATTAAGTATCTCAGTGGAATTTTAAAAAGAATTAAAAGAAGTTTTAACTTCTTTTCCCTTTTTCCTTTTTTTTCCCCCCCAAAGACATATTTTTTGCAGACTGTAGCGGAGAAGAAATACCTGACTAACTAGAGCATCACGAGTACTAAGTAGTGCATGAGTACTGCAAATGTGTTTGTTGCTTAGCGGGTGATACAAGTGAAGTGTCTGGCTGCTGGTCCCCCAATCCCTTCTAAGGGAAGAGCAAGGCACTGTGGAGCCTTGTGCTGGCTTTGGCTGGGGTAGAAACAATTTTCTTCACAGTGGCTGGTATGGGGCTGTGTTTTAAATTTGTGCTGAACACAGGGTTGATGATACAGAGATGCTTTTGTTGTTGCTGAGCAGGGCTTGCCCAGAGCCAAGGCCTTTCTGCTTTCTGTACTGACACACTGGTGAGGAGCCTGGGGGTGCATGGGAGGCTGGGAGGAGACACAGCAGGGACAGCTGACCCCAAGGGGCCAAAGGGATATTCCAGCCCATGTGATATCATGCTCTGTAGATAAAGTGGAGGGAAGAAGGGGGAAGGGGGGACATCTGGAGTTAAAATGTTTGCCCTCCCAAGTCACTGTTACATGTGATGGGGCCCTGCTCTCCTGGAGAGGGCTGAACCTGCCTGCCCATGGGAAGCAGTGAGTTAGTTCCTCATTGTGCTTTGCTTGCATGTGCAGCTTTTGCTTTCCCCGTTAAACTCTCTTTATCTCAACCCACAAGCTTTTACACTTTCTATTCTCTCCCCAGTCCTGCTGGTGAGGGACTAGCGAGTGGTGTGTGGGGCTTGGCTGCTGACTGGTGTGAAGCCATGACCATCCTAAATTTTATCTTTAGATGGTAATGGGCTGAAAACCATCCTGACCAAAATCTACAGTGTCATTAGAATTAGTGAAACAACTGTAAGCAGATTTCAGCTTCTGCAGGGGTCTGAAAGAAAATTTTGCTTACTGTGTAATTATCTGAAGTATTTGATGAGGTGTTTGGCCACTGCAGGAGATGAACTTCTGGACTTGATGGACAAAGGAAAGGACAGAGGGACAACTGGTGTGTGTGTACAGTGTAATGGAGTCCTGTGCAAAAACAATATATATTATAATCCATTTGTTCACTGATAGATTATAAACCACATAATCTCTGACTCACATTACTTTCTCAAAGAAGCAGATATGGGGTAAGCAGATGAGTGATAAGGATCCCCACTAGTCAGTCAGACCTTTTCAATCTACAAGTACAATGGTGTCACCACACACAAATAAAGATAGAAAAGTGTCTTTCCACTGAACCATTTTGTAAATCATTGTGTAATAGGAGAAATATAAAGCTGACAATGCCATAAGGCACAGAATCAATGCATCAGCTATCACTGCAGAGACTGGCGATGAAAAAGCTGTATGTTTTTAATTTGGGGACTAAGGGCTATGTGGTTTACAAGGGGAACAGGAGATCAAAGAAGGGTATGTCAGGTGGCCCCAGAGAGACTTTTAAGTTACAGCAGGGACTGGAATAATTTGTGAGATGCTTTTAATTTCCTGTGCTACTAGTGGAAGAGAGTTTTTAATTTGCTTTTCAGAATTGCTGAACAAGTAGCTAATAGTTACATGGTGAAAAAGAGATGCTGGATAAGTGGCTAATTTTTACAGGATTTCTTTAAGCTGCTGAATGAAACACAAGTTTTGTGAAGGTATTATTTCAGATATATGTGCAAAGTGCTTCAGGATTCTTTGACATTAAAGACTACCTATGTAAATAAAAGATATTAATTATTGCACTTCATGTATTTAATTTTTGACCAATAGGTTTGTTGCAGTTCGTCATGTAACTACTTTTGGATTTCCCTCCGAGTTTTAAGAGTACAGCAGTCAGATGTTATATTTTTTATTTGAGGGTAGATAAGACATCTGCTTTTATCTTAATTGACTTTCTAAACATGTATTTAGGAGTTAAAAAAAGAAAGGGTGATATACACATTGAATTTGAAGTTATCATAATCTATATAATGCCTATATTTGCTATATTTACTATAAACTATTAAAATAATTTGCCTTTGAAAATAGTAGTAAGAGCAGCCCAGATATTCTGCCAAAGCTTTTTCCTGGAATTAGTTTGTTGAAATATTAAGCCAGCTGTTGATAGAGACACTAGCCTTCACCAAATGTGTGAATATTTTAGTGTTCTGGGGTTTTTTCAGGTAGTTTATAATTAATTCATTGAGAAATTAAAATCCAGTTGGGAGAATAGAAAAAGCAACAGCTATTGCCCTGCATCTTCCAATCTGTGTCTTAAAGTCCTGGAAGAATGGAAATAATATGTTTAAATCACTAAGTGCAGAAAAATACTCATGTTACTTAAATTGCATTTACAATTGCATTTACACTGAAAATAGTTTATTAATACTTCAGGTTTCTAAGGAGCAGACATTTTAAAACAACGTTATTAAACAAATAAAATTTCAAATTTCTTGTTTTGCTTACCTTAAAAAGATTCCAATTTCTCTCTGAATATTATTGATACATATAAGCTTTAAAAACCCCATCAATATCCAAACTTGAAAAGTTATTTTCTTATGTATTTTCTAAGATAATACAGTGAAACATTAGAAATAAAGTAAACATAAAGTCATCATATATAACCACTGAGTTAAATACATATGCGTACATTCAATGAAGCAGAAGAAAATATCAAATTATACCTAAAAAGAGTAAACTTTTCTTTTGAAGCAGTTATTAAAATATAGAAATAAAAATCAAATTAAAATTACTTATATAGATTGAAGGGTTTGCTATTAATATAATTACAGTTAAAACCAGTGATTTTTGTTACTTCAATTTCAGTCATTGCTGTAGATGTAAGGCAAGAGCCAGTTTGGTTTCACATAAGAGAATTGTCACCATTTTGTGTCTGATATTAGAGTAAATATGTAGGGGAAATCGCTTCAACTTGCCATATTTCAATATAAAATATTCTGATAAAGAGCTCATATGGAATTATTGGAATCATTGCTACCTGTAAAAACTGTGTTTTGAAGGCGAGTTCATTAAGAAATCACCTGTGTTCTTGGAAATTTACAGCTCATTCTGTTTATGTAAATACCATGTGGAAAAAAGTCCTCTCTGTAGGCCTACCATCAAGAATGCACAACCCATTGCTCTGAAGAGAATAGCTGCTAGGAGGATCGATGCAAATGGAGTTTCTTTTCTCTGTAGAAAGCTTCTGAACAGAGTTCAGTCTAAGTTCAAAGATTTTGTTGTGTGGAAATACAATATGGTTACACTGTGCTACACTTCGAGGTTATAGATTCATCACCTTAGGTGGAAAATGCATAAATACTTGGCTGACACGCATAAAAACATGTTGGCTTGACTCCCTTTATCTGGCTCTCAGGATTTCTGTATTTCTTCACTCAGGGCTGAGCCTGAGCACTCCTGGTTATGGCACCTCCACCTCTTTATTTCTCTTTTATGATTTTGCTGGAAATAGATAATGAATGAAATCCATTTAAAGAGAATTGGTTGCTTAGATATATTTTAAAATGAGCCTAGGTTAGAATACAAGACCTTTACTTTTTCTGATCCAAACAAGTTCTCTTTGATACAGTAAGACCTTCTTCTCTCAGCACAGCTATTTCCAGTGAAGCCAATGGAGCTAGACCAGCATGAAACTGATGCCAGATTTTCACAAGCAATATCAGATGCACAGATAGATGTATAATAAGAGATCCTGACTGAAACCATCAGTAACCCAGTATTATATAGATTTTAGTTTTGTTTTCTATGTGAAGGGTTATGTGTCCATACTGCCTGTGTCTAGCTGCCAATGACCCACTGCTAATTTTTAACCCCCTTGTCTGCTTCCAAACCTAATCTGAAAGATAAGTAAGAATCTCTAAGATAAATGCTTTGTTAGAAGTCCTGAAATTTGGGAGCCAGAAAAGGCAGAGACTCTTAAAGTGCTCCAAATAAAGGAAAGGCTGCCAGGTCGGCTCAGGAAACCTTGAGAGGCAGGTGACCCCAGAAAATGCCCCAGGAGTAGAGGGGACAGCTGAAGTTCATATTCCTGCAAGTGTGCACATCCACCAGCACAGGGCTGTGTGCACTGCAAGGTTTCCTGAGTTTAAATGCTCAACCAACCATTCCTCTGGGAACTAAAATGAATTTTCAGAAAGGTTGGACTCGATGATCTTAGAGGTTTTTTCCAGCTTTAATGATTCCATGATTGATGTGGTTCCACGAGTAGGGTTTGGAAATTCCTGCTCAGAGGGGATCTTTGCATCAGCATTCTAAAATACTATTTTTCTGTATGCCTCTATCATTGAAGGACTCATAAAAATTAATTTGAAAATGTGGGCAGGCGATTTCATTCACTCTGGGGAAATGTTGTAAATTTCTGGAATTTAAACTATAATTTTAATGTTTGATATGATGTTGGATGAAGGGACATATTTCTGGCTTATAGACTTGATTGTATAATTACTGATGAGGCAACATCACTGATCTGATTCCCATTGCAATCAAGAAATGTAGAGCAAACATGATACTGTCAGGTTCCAAGGGAAGTAATTTCCAACCTAATGTTGGAGTTGTTACCAGCCAGATAACGAAAAAGAAAACATCCTTAGAGGTAAAATTTAGTCAATCAGGTTTTTGAAAAGAAATAATTTGTAAATAGTTCATTTTATGAAAAAAATATAAATACTTGAGCACAGAAGCAAGTGGACTGAACTAAAAATAAGTGAGTTAGATTGTGTAGAAAATGGTCATTAGAGGTAAATGGTGCCCTGTTATAATTTATTTCAGTTGAGCAGTTCATGTTTCTTACAAACTTCATGGAAATCTTTTTGACAAAAGCAATTGATGTTTAAACATTTCAATAGTTTTGGTATTAGAGGTACAAAAAATATCATTAAAGGAAGCTAAAATTTTTTATTTGATTCATAGCTTTCCATGTAAGTATTGTTTTTGTTAGAAATTGATAGCAGGCACAAGTGGGGGAGAAGCAGGCCTGTTTAAAATCAAAGTTTATTTTGAATTCTATGGATCCTGACAGATTGAAGGAAGTGAAGTAAAAGAAATATAAATGGAAGTGGCATAGTACATTGTCATTACATACCAACTAAACGAAAGGAGTCTTTATACAACAAAACCTCCAACAACAACAATTATTAATAATTGCCTTGCATTTTAGAGCAAGCTTAATGGATTGTAGCACTTTAGCTTCAGTGAGCTGGATGTGTCATCAAATTGAGGCTTCATTCAAATCAGGTGATTACATTATACCTTTGTAGAGGAGGCAGGGGAACCCCAGATTTATGTATTTTGACAATATTGTACTTTAGATAGTTGTGTCAAGATGTTACTGAATCACTAAAGACTCCACTTGGAGATGTGCCTTTGTGCTATTTGGTGTTTTGTTCCACACTTGCGTCAGAAGTAGTTAGTGGGAAAATGCAATTGTGTGTATGTTTACAAAACTAAAATTGCAAATTAGTCTGATCAAAATGATGGCATTTTTATTCAGGTTTCTATAGTTGTTCGTGCATCTGTTTTGAGTTGCCTGATAAGAAATGCTAAATGCATCTTTGAGTGGTTTTTTGCCTGGTTCTTCTTTTCAGTTCTTTTAGTAGGAAGAGTAAGTTGTAACTTCTCTCAGTAAGATTACCCAAATCTGGATGCATATCAGGAAGTTACACTGGGTATACTTTTAAATAATAATAATTCTTACCATTAATCTGTGTCTGTGTGTTTGAATTACGTATATCCTGCGCATGGGATAGCTGAAAAAATCTTGAAACAAAATTGAGGTTTATTTCAAAACAGCTTCTAAACCCACAGTTTTTTGTTGTTGAAATGTTTAAAAATTCAGTCTTAAATATTTCTCTGAAAATTAAAACTGCTGTAGATCTAGATTTCTGAAAAATGCTCCAGTTTCCCATGTCCCATGAAGAACTGGAATTTGTAGCCTCTCTGACAAAACTGAGTTGTTATTGCTGAGATCATTCAAGTTTGTTTCCAATCAAGCTGATGACTGGTGAGAGCAGTATTTTATGGGGAAAAGAGTTTCACTTTTTTTTCTCTTTTAAGTCCTCTTTTAATTATTGCACACTTCACTAGACACTTAGCCTGACTAGAAATTGCCCTTTTACCCAAAATAAATACGAATATTTACCTAGAGGCTCAGCATTTTCCTTCACTGAAAACAACATATTTGTGTCATGTCAGTTCTGGGAAGGAAGCCAGATTAGACATTCCCACCTCTTTCTGCCCCCAGACATTCATTTCAGTGCAGGAGTTCATTGCCTTTTCAATTGCACTGCTACAACAGCTTTTGAGAATAAACTGCAAACCAATCAACTAAAAGGTTGCTGTTTTTAGAAAAACAACTAAGCAAAAGCCTCAATCCTCTACAAAAATAGAGTCTGACTTTAAATAAATAAATCATCTCAGCTTTGCAATGTAACTGTACAAACAGCAGTGTGAGCAGAACAGAGCAGCAGTGACCAGGAATGCGGGAAGGGTTCATTAGCTGCAGTTGGTAAGACCACAAAGGGCATTTTCCTGAACTTTTGGAGGTTTCTCCAAGTTTTTTGAATTATTGAAATCTGAGACTTTCCATGTTGCTGAAGAAGGGAATTTAAACTTCATGGCAATATAATTAGGAATTTTATGTAAACACAAGGAAAAGTTTGATGTGCAAAAATGTAGCAGTACGGACAGTGGAAGCAGCTGAAAACAGCTTCTGGTACATAAACAGAGGAAATGGATGGGTTTTGTGTACTCCTGGATTAGGTGAAACTACTTGTAAAGGGTGCTTATATAACTCTGGGACATCAGAAGACATTTGCCTAAATTGTATTTTCAACCTGGGACTGAATTTTTATTCATCTGAATGAAAGTTTAAAACTTCAAAACTGTAATGTTTGTTGGGGCAAATCTGAGAAGTTTAAAATTGCTAAAATGTTAGGACAAAACCCTAGACTTTTAAAATTGCAAAACAATAGTGTTAGGGGGGAAAAAAAAGCATTCTAAAGTAGTTACATCACATGCAAATCTAGCGTCATGTGATAGTAGGTGAGATAGAAACCCTTCAGAAATGTAAGTATTTGTTGTTAGCATGCTTCATCTCATCTGACGTTGTAGCATTGCTGGTGTTTAAAAGTGAGTGTGCATTCATTTTATGTGACTCTTCATTACATGTTCATTTCAATTCAGACTTCTATGAAGCCAGTTGACCCAGAAGGGTTCCTTGGATCTGAGTTTCTGCCTTTGGTAGAATGCAGAGCTCAACTCAGTGAAGGTTAACGAATAGGATATTTATTTATAAACTCTGCAAACAAAGAATGAGTGGATAATTTCTGGTGGTGAGTTGATTTGTTTTGCTCAGGCCCTGGTACAAAGTCAGCAGAGGCCAAAGTAAGAGCAATATGATGGGAGGCATAGAACAGACACCTTGTGTTGGGATGGCATGGGATGCCATGGCTTCCACTTCTGGCTTAGCTGCACCAGTCCTTTGTCATCTCATGTAAGTCACTCACCTGCTCTGAGTCTCAGCAGCAGTTGCAATTCTCCCTATCTCTTGGAAAAATTTCAGTAAATATGAAGGCAATGAAAATATGATTGCATACATAGAATTATCTCTTATAATAATTTAGTAGCGTGATTTGTTGTTGCTGATCATGCTGCAATTAATTGTTAGAATGCTGTATTTCACTTTCATTTGTTTGAGGGTTATTGCCTGTACTGTTTTCCTCAAGTGCCTCTTTGTCTCAGCAATATTTTAAGACCAGCAATAGTCACCTGCCTAGAACATCAGACTGTCAACCTTGTCTTTGCTTTGAAAATAGGCTTTAAGTACTACTGAGCTCAGGCAGCTGCTCTGCTCCCATTCCTCCTTGGGAGGCCAAGATGCGTGGTAGCAGCTGTTGCTGGTCAGGGGAGTATCCCTGTGCCCTCACTCATGCCTCCTTGTCCCTTACATCTTCAGCTTTGTCCTGCCCACTCCTCCTCTGCATGAGAGCCAGCTCTGGTCTAGCTACTCCCTCACCCTGCTTGTCCAGCAGCCCAGAGCATGTGGAGAGAAAAGGTTGCTGAGGTGGGGAAGGTGGGGATGGAATTCTTGAACAGTAATAGGAGCCATGACGTAAAGAGGAAAAGCTGAGGACTGGCTCCTGGAGGTGGTGGAGGGTACCATAGAACCCCGGGTTTCATCCAAACTTCACTGTACATTATATGTAGAACCCAAAGACTTCACTGACTATGAAAACTCTTGGATAACGAGAGTTGTTTTTCCCAAACATAGATTACAACCTCATCAGCACAGAGTTTCTCCATCCCAGTTAATTTGTGATTTGATGCTTACTTTAAAATTCAGTCCAAACAATTTCTTTAGTAACATCTAACTAAAAAATGGTGTGCAATTACTTCTTTTGAAGAAAAAGTTCACTGTTGTGACTTTTTAAATTCTGGTCACAAATTTCTACTTAGAAGAGAATTTTTTGATGATGTTTATTAGTGTTGTTTTATTAATCTCTATCTTATCTAAAAGGGCAGTTTAAAAGCATCCTAGCTATTGTAGTTCATGTCCAAAAGCTGTTATCATTTCACAGCTGCTTTTGTTGTTTTTATAGCCATATGCCATTTAAAGCTTATTTGATCTCCTTAAATGACCTTATCGTGCACTCTTATGCAATCCTATTTTGAAGAGATTTAGGTGCCTATAGCTGGAAACAGGCTTGAACTGGGATTTTCAGAACCATCTAGCAGTCTGACCTGCACCAAAATCACTGATTGTCAGGCTGCTGGTCAATCCGTCTTGATTCCTGTCTATCCTTTTAGAAACCTCAGTGACCTTGAGGACTGCCCAGAGAGCCCTCATATTATCCCAGTGAAAGTAAGAACTCCCACAGGGTGAAAGGAGAACTCCCTGCCTGTGGTATAATACTGGTGAAGTGGGAATGGCTGGAAAGCTGAACTTCATAGCTTGATTGAGAGATCAGCTGGAACAGAAAAGTCATCAAATAACAAGTGTTTGAAATGTGAATGTGAAGATCATTATTTAATTTAATTTAATTTTAGTTTAGTTTAGTTTAGTTTAGTTTGTGCTGAAACTTAAGAACTGCATAGGAATGTTACTTAGATCTTTCTCACTTTGCAATAAGCTGAGGCATTTTCAAGCAGAGCATTTATATGCTCCGTGATTTTTTGACTCGAATACAGTGGCAATTAAGGAGTTAATTTAAAGTAAGGAGGCAAGGATGGAGCGCTGAGACAGTAGCTCATGGCTAAAAGGCTGATCACAAGTTAAACGAGCAATGTCTATAAAAGTACTTCTCTGCTAGTTAAAAGTGAGTCTCTGTGCAACAGAATGAAACACCTTGTAACTGAAAAGCAAGGCTGTTATGTAGCTCAAGTTAAAAATGTCTCTGTGTTGTAACAACTTGTGCTCCTTTTGGTGACAGCCCTGGAGCTTTAAACTTGAGGATCAGAGTTGTAGGGAAATGCTTTCTCATTGACAGACTTTTGCTTCTTTAAGGCTGCTTTAAGCTACTTTGGCAAACTGTAGTTCACTCATGCTGTTTTGCTTTGCAGCTGCTTCATGCAGAAAGTTATTCCTTTTCCAGATTTATGCTTCTCACTTGATTTTCCCTCTTTTTTTTTAATGTTTGATTCACTTTCAAGCTCACTGCAGTATTTCTCTACTGCATAATAGTTTTCTCTTGTGCTTTTCATGGCACTTATTTGTGGCTTTGCTGTGCACTGCAGGTAGATCTGAAAAGCATAAGACACAGAGGTCTGGATCCAGAAAGGGATTCACACACTTCAGTTTTTACCTGAGCTGCAGTTTAAGTCTCAGGTCAAAACCGATTTACATATAAATTGTTCTTCATTGCTTAAGTGCCTTTTAATCTGGAGGTACCTGGTTGTCTTGCCTATAAAATTGCTTTAGCGTGTGTTCATTGTGCAATGCAATGCTGTGCAGAACCCCAGCTCTCTATGAAATCACAGCACAAATCATGCAGATATACAGGTATGAGCCCAGAAGCCATCTGCCTGTATTAGCATGGTCCTGAAGTATGGGTTTTGAAATGTTTCATTACAGTAAAATATCTAGAATTTTGGGTACTATTCAGCTTATAGAGAGATTTGCACATGTACTGTATTATAGCTGATATTAATTCTCAGGAGGGAAATGTCTAGGTTTTGTATGGGATGCTTGTAAACCTGTACCACATCTGTGGGTGTGGCCATTATATCTATTAGCTCAGTTCTGTTTTCAAGTTTCTCTGGGGATGAGTGATCCACAAATGCAATAACATATAAAGTTGTATTGCAAGTAATGTTTTTTCATATTGTAGGGATTCCCATTCCCTATTCCCCAAGCTCTGATTCCTCTGCAAGAAAAATATATGACAGCTATAAGCAGCCGCTCATTGACAAACTTAAGAATATGCTTAATTTTAAACATTTTAAAATACAGATTCTCTAATGTATCTGCATTTATATTCTAACTGCATCCAATGCCGTGAATTATGAATGCTCTAAAACGAAGTCCTTTACAAACTGTAATTGTTACAACACAGGCTGAGCTGAAATTTGTATGTTTATATCTAACTCTAAAATACAACAGTGAAAGGAAGTTGGCAAAATCAAATGTGTGCACAAAAAAATCAAGTAATAATACATTCCCAAGCTTTAAGTTCTTGGAACAAAAAAAGTTCTAAAACACCTAAGAAAGGTTTTTTAATTACTATTGGTTTTATTCAGATGAAAATGTAACCATCATTTATCCTAACCTTGTTGAAATAACTAGTTCCTTCTTGACATGCTGCTTCTGTCACTGGAAGAAATTTTTGGATGATTGAGCAGATCTTTATTTGGTGGAAAATTTGCTGTCAGTAGAGCTCTACTGACTTGGTTCTGAAGTTCTGTTTCCCTTCTGTTTGTATACTCAGCTCCTGGTTACTGGCAGTGTCTATTTTTTTGTAGCTCTTAGCTCAGTCATAAAAAGAAAATATTCATCTGCTAGCAATCCTACAGAGAACTTGGTTTAGTACAAAAGTAAAAGTCATAAGTATAGAGACTTGAAAAGTTCGTGTCCTGTGCTCTTATCTACCCTCATGAGCAGGGAATTAATACAACACATTTCTAAAATTGTTTCTAGCTCATACCACATTTTTTTTCTCTCAGATCTGAATACAACCAAGAAATACATTCCACAGAATCATACATAACTTTGAATATTTATAGACCTTTGAACTTTGCACCAAATAGGATATAATCATAAAAAATTCATAGCATAATTTTCACTCCTACATTTTGCAGCTGAGACTTTCAGAGATGATGACACTTTGTTCTGGAAGAGGAAAGCTAATATATGTCGAAAAGGCTATGAGATCATGAATGGAGGCAGTAATATATATATATATATATATGTGGGAAAACTAGTAATATATAAATACTCCTGTTGAGAACTATTCTGAACATGAGAAGTTTTCAAATTCCTTTAGGGTTGGTCAGCCTCGTCGGTTTATTTGTAGCCAAACACTGGAATAGATCATGCTACCCGGACATCTGCTGAATAAACTGAGCCATCTGCTTAAAATCTGATGGCACAATATAGAACAAAATGTTTATAATCTCTGCGATTTCAGCACAACTAGTTTCTCATTTCTATAAAAATGTAATTAGAGCAAATGTGTTCTCATTGCAAGCCAACTTTCCACCCTTCAGCAATCTTAGCACTCCTGATGGAGAAGGAAACAGGGCCTACCAAGTCTGCAGGCCCAAGATCTAAGCAGACGATGGGGAAGAAACAGAGCTGGGAATAATGGTCCTCCTCCCTCTCTGGCACAGTCCTGCAACCAGCTTAAGGTGTGTTGGGTGGAATTTTGAGGGGAAAAAAAACCAAACTAAACCTTACATGCAGTAATACACTTGACTAGGTATTTGTTTTTCCTCTTTCTTCAGCAAACAGTCATGAAGAAGGAATAAGTAAATACTTAGCTACTAAGTCCACTATCAGGAAATCAATGTCTGTTAAACTGACTTTCTTCTGATTAAACTATCTTCACATTCAAAGGGAATTTATATGATGTTAGGCAAAGACTCATTTCAAGTTTCTGATGGTAATCATTGTGGTCTGGACCAGATCATGTTCATCAGTAAGGTGAAGGACATGTTATTAATGTGTTTCATCTTTTTAAAAGCCTTTTTTCCTGTTTGAACCTGCAATCCACCCATGATGTTAAGGGAAAAATTCATTTGTGTCTCAAACTGATTTAGTATATGGACTCAATTTTAATGTGGTGCTAAATCTGTTTCACTTGAAAAGCAAATCCACTTTTTTTTTATGGTTACAGTAATGGGCTAAGGCTGGAGAGCTCTAGGAGGTTTCACTGAGAACAATTTATCCAAATATTGTTATAACTGAGATGATATATTTTAAGGATTGTGGATGGACTGTTAAATCCACCTGCCCTTAATTGCCTTAGTCACCAATGTTGCTCACCCCTACCATAAAAAGCACTCTTTCACCTTCAGCCGGTTACCACAGTACCTTTGTGAAAGTACAAAGAGTCTTGAATTCTTTTCTGGTTCTGAAATGTTTTTCCAGGATGGACTGTGTGTGTCTGCATGGGTGGTATGCTATAAATTTTGCTCCTGCCTCTCTATTTTTCACATTGAATGATAGATAGATCCCAGGCCTGTTTTGTAGTAAAACATATCAATGTTGCCCTTGAGAATGATATTTAGCCAAAGTGTAGATTACTTTTCCAGTTCCTTTCCAGCATATCCTGGCCTTACCTTCAGGGAGAACACTGCTGGAAATGGAAGGTCTCTAGACAGCTGGTGGATGATTCCTCCTGGTATAGAATTCCTCTCTGCAACTGCAAGGCAAATGATCCAACAGGTTCTTGATATTTTCCCATCTTTGACCATTGGTCCCAATTAATTCAGTGGGCAAAATGACTTAGGCAGAGAGAGACTTGGCTGTCAGCCTTCATCCATGACTTTTTGTTAAGGCAATGTGGACAACAGGGAAACTTTAGCCCATCAGTGTGTTAACACTTTTTTTTCACGTGGAACATTATTTCAAAACTCTTCTTACTACAGTTTCACTCCTATCTAGTTTATCTAGTTAATTTTGATCAGCAGGCTCAATGAGAGGTAATTCCAAATAATTTAAGATGATTTAGAAGAGAGATTTTCGATAGGCCCAAAATTTAGACTATGTGATAAGATCATGCATTCTTCTATTAAGTGTAGTTGTCCATAGGTTTTTTTGTTAATTAAAACTTCTTTCCTTAATTATTTTCTAAATTATATATCCTGTCCTGATTCCAGGCATAATTATGAAGTAAGAACAAAGCTTTGCATCATCTCTAAGCTATAATCAAATACCTGAGGACCAAGCTGCTCAGAAGCAGATAGCTGTACTACAACTGCAGTTACAGCTATTTTCCTTCTAACCATTGCTTGACTTCAGGAGCAGAAACTCTGCCTGCACAAGTTCTCTAGGAGATTTATTGGCAGAGAGGGAATGAAGCAGTAATATTGAGTTGTAATTCATTGAAACAGCAGACAAAAACCTGGTTTTCATTATCTTAAATTCTTAATGAACAATAAGCAGGAAACAATGCAGAAAGGCTCTTGAGCTGATAGGAACAAATTTGAAGCTCCATAGTATGAATTTCCTTGAAGTCTATTCTAGTAGTCACTGAAACCATAGATGGATATCAATGATGTATGATTGTTCCAGAAATTGAAAATTGTATCCAACAGCAATTAATCCATAGAGTTGTATGCTGTCTTTAGCAATTTATAGAGATTTTTCAACCTGAAATTTAGACCTTCTCATATCTGTGATCCATAAAAAGGAAGAACTGAGAAAAACAAGTCCACAGCAATAGGCTTGGATTTTGTATGGGGCATCCAAAATAGTCTCAACAGCTCCTGGCGTTGATGGCTGAACAAGCATAAGAGCAATTGGAACAATTTGGCTGATACAGTTAATATGCTGTTCTAAAGTATGCAACTGCTGTTTCCAAAGAAAGAGTGGTGTGTTAGGAAGATGGACAAAACTGTAGAAACAGAAAATATTTACAACTTGGCTAAAATGGAAATAGTAAACTGAAGTTGGTTTTAAAAATTATTCCAAAGGGATGCAGAAGAAGATTGGACAGTATCTTTTGGATAGGTGTAGCTTGGCTTATAATCAATTTAGTAAAGAAATTAGCTTGACACATTGAAAGATGTCTCACAGTTTTCCTAGTTGATCACGTATAAGCATGGATGATTCTCCTGCAAAGTGAAAAGAAGGAGAGTGTAAGGTGTTAATGAAGGTGATTTTATTCTGTTTGTCAGAGCAATCTCTACATGCCAAGCATATGCTGGTCTTTCTGTGCCCATTTATATTTCAATGGAAATGATGGTTTAAAATTAGGGTGGAAAATTCTAAGTGTGGTTGTGAACATTACATTTTCCTCACTTTAAAAAATGTTAGCGTCATCTCAAATTCTTTTACTATTTATATTTTTCACATTATTGTTTTGCACTCAAGCAGTGATCATTACCTCTCTTAGATGCTGAGGGAACCTACATTTCTGGAGAGTTTTATTTTCTTTCTCTTCACTTGCAAACTATTTTGCATGCCTAGGACAATCTTTTTTGACATTCCATGGTTCTGATGTCACAGACTTCACAATTCCAAAATTCCATGAGGGATCCCTGGCTTTTAAATAAGTGGCAGTGTGGGTGAGGTTAAAGTATGTCTAACATGGAGCTCAGTCCTCAAGTGCTAGCCAAGCAGCTGGCATTTAGGCTGACATTGATCAAAAGACTCTACTTCTGGTTCTGTGAAGTCTGCCAAGATGAAAATATTTCTTTCAATCTGGCTCTGACATTAAGGCGGTTCTCCACATTATTTAGTGCTAGGGTTAAGCCAGATCTCTTTCATGTTCCATTTGAGCCAGAGAAAACAGGCTCGCTAAAGCCGTCAGAAAAATGGGGTGATTTTAAAATTTCCCCTGGGTTTAATAAAATGTGGTAGTTTGGGTGAAATTTCCCTGATAGGCTTTTCTGTTAATGCTTATCTAGATAATGCATCTTCCAAATGTTCTGACCAGAGTGTTTGTGATATTAAGAAGAATTTGTCGTGCAGCCCCACAGATGTTTTTTCTTCTCCTTTTTTATTGTGAGTTGGGGTTAGAATTTCACAGTTAAGTTGAAGGGTATTTTGTATACTGTGTGCACCTACCTATGGTTATATTGAATTCCCCTGGGAATGGGAGGAGAATAGTTTTTTAAAAGACAAGCTTATTGAAATGAATGCAGTGGTTACTGGTGAATGCCAGCTGAGTTATAATGGTACAACTGCTTCTTATTCTCTTTAGTGTGGTGTCTCATGAACAGCATGGCTGTTGAATTTGTGATGGTTGATGCCAAATAGAACAAGTTACCATCAAAGGAAGCAGCGTATCAAAGTACTACCGATATAGATTAAATGTTATTTTCAATACATTTGCATCTCTGGGAAGCAGAGAGAAAAAATATTTTCTGGAGGTGTAGCTAAGCATAATTCCTTAGATTTTTAGGTGGCAGCTTAAAGATCACAAACATCTTAGGGCCTGGCCCTCTAGTCAAAGGCTAACTATTAAAGCAGACTTCAGATTCTCTCCAAATTAGAATTTGGCTTGTGTTTTTCTGATTTCTAGTTCATCAGGAAACAGACAAGAACTACTTTTTTTTCTTTTTTTTTTTCCCAAAATATAGGCTAGTATTTAAGCTCCAGCACAAAATGTTTGTTGGCAGAATTAAAAGAGAGAAAAAGCAAGGTAAACTTTCTGATAATCATATATATTGCTCTAGGGAAAGATTTAGGTCAGTATCTCAGTGGAAAATTCTACAGACTCTTCAATATTAATTTACTTATTTAAACTGCATTGAAATATTTCTTTTGATAAATGTAGCTCTTCTTTAAAAAACAAAAACAAACTACAAATAAAATTGTGAATTTTCCTTCCAAGTCCTTCTGGCCAAAACTGTGACTCTTAAAGGAGACACCTACCTTAGTTCACCAATCACAAATTTGGTTTTATATATTCAGGAAGCTTTGTGAGTAGACTGGCAGTAAAGTCCTGCACATTGCTGGTCACAGCGATTCAGTGCAGCCTGACTGTCCACAGACTAGAAAGCAAACAGCCTCAGCTACTCCTCTCTAAATATACCATGCACAGCCCAGCACCCTGCAGTTGTGTTTATCTGCTTGACCACCTCTGCAGCTCTTCCACCTACATTCAGATGTACAGTCCCTGCTACTCACAGCATGTGTGTTTTGCTCTTTTCCTGCCTGGAATTTTCTGACTTTGAGATGGGTACAGGTGTGTGGTGATCTTCAAACCATGCTTGGTCCTGCTCTCTTGCATTTCTTGTTTTCATTCCTCTGCCAAAATCTGCAGTTTCTAGGCCAATACAAGGTCCTGATGGCATTTTCATAACTTCCCAGTTCTCATCAGAATTGTTTGCAGTCAAGTAGGTGAAAGCCAAGAATCCGAATTGGTGTGTTGGATATATCATATGATTATGTTCTGTTCTATTGGCTAGTTTAGGGATCTGGAAACACTTTCAGATATTGATTGCATTTCAATGAAGAGCATGTCAAACAGATCTACATTCTCTCTTATTTGGATTTACCTGAACTGTTACTCTTCTCGTTTCCTGAGTATAAAATGAGCTTAAAGAACTACTTTAAGAGAAAAGGAAGATATTAGAAAAGCGTTGGAAAATTAATGTGTATGCATGTATAAATATTTATGCGTGTGTACATAAGCTCCTTGTCTACCGAAGTTACATTAGAGGTTCCAACAAGTAATGATGTTTCATTCAAAATTTTTTTTCAAGATATACCCAGGTACAGCTGAATTAAAGTCAAACAAATTGAAAGCTCTCTAATTTCCATCTATTTCTATTTAGTAGGGGATCAAAAGTTCATTTCCAAGCTGTCTGCTCTCTTGGTATCCACAGAAGACATTGCAGCAGTCAGACATTACTGTAATTTTCTTCGGTATCCCTCCGATTCATTCTCCACACTGGTTACTTCCATTGATGCAGGGGTGTAGTTAGAGGCTGTGTAACAACCACTGTCTTCACTTTCAGCTACCTGTGGATGGAGACCAACAAAATATATCAGAATTGTGCCATCTCAGGAGAGCTTCAGTGACTTCATGGACAAAGTCAGAGTTATTTGTGGGTGTACACAGAGAAAATCTAACATGTTCCCTCTAGTTTATAATTAAGCAAAGGAAATTCTGTAACCATAGGGATATATATATAGATATTGAACTAATTTCCATTCCAAGCTTTGAACATCTTACCACAAGCTGAAATTCTCTGAAGAAATACGTGACTGTTTAATTTGTGATTGGTGAATTTGTTCTTGCAAACATCCTCGGCAATAAAATGTCCTCCACAGTGGCTATTTTAATGGCGGTGCATTGCCTCCAGAAAATCAAACAAACAAACCCACAAAAAACCCCAGACAAAAGCAACAAGATGTAGGATCATCAATCTGAAGTTACTTTTAAGTGTTGCCAAATAGATTTTAAAAAGGGGATAGCAGCACCCATAACAACTGGACTGTGTATTAAATGTGAAGTTCGGTTTTCCAGTAGAAGTGTTGCTATTTCCCTGTGTTCTGTAAGTGGCTCTCCCAAAGAGCTGGCTTACCACTGCGTCTGTTCCCCCATCCCCTGTTGTCAAAATGATAACAAGAAATGCAGCTGAATGACCTGATTTCTTAGGACAAGCTGACCTGTTTCATTGTTCAATCTTTAGCCATAAGCTTCAAGTGCCAGTCCTCTGGGGATCTTTTTGGAAATATGTAGAAACCACATTCTATAGATGCAGTCAATGTAAGGAGAAGAAATATCGCTGAATTCCAGTGTTATTAATTTAGTCCAAAAGAATAAAGGAATTCTGTGCCTTGTAATGTTCAGCATGGGATGAGATTTTTACAGTTATGAAAACAATTAAACTGAGACAGATCTGTTGATAGAGATTGCCTACTTATGTTTTTGGCTCTGTGATACTGATAACTAAAAAATAACAGGAAAACCAAAACAAAACACTTTAATATGACATGACCTGTAGGTTCAAAGTGAAGAAAATTCCATTTGAAAAAATTTATGTCTCAAAAAAAAAAGTCAGTAAATTGAGTAAATTTCATTGACTTCACGAGAAACTAGGCAATAGACTTCCAAAAGATTAATTTTATACAGGGATATTTTGGATTTTTGTCCTTTATTCCAGGAAATTGAAAATATACCAGAGAAATCATTGGGAAAGTTTAAATATGTTCCTTTACTGAATATACTAATTTTTTAGTCACTCTTTCCATCTTTGAACAGTGTAGGTTCTGCTGTACCAAGTACTCCTTACCCTGTCATGTTTGGTATGCTAACGGTGTCTGAAGCTGTTGGAGATGAACATGTATGAAAATATTTCCACCACATCATGAAACATCTTTCTAATCAGTGTGAATCCTGTTTGCTGTAAGAAGAAATATTATATTGCTGTTAGCTGCTCAGGAGAATGGCACAGAAATACAACAACAACAACAAAATGCCTTTTAAAATATATAAGAAGATAATAATTCTTTTTCAGAATCTTGGCCAAGATTGAAAAATCATAATGCTGCTAATGTTCCCCATGGTATTCATGCATATATAGGAAGCATTCAGGAGCTACTAACAGAAAAAAAAAAAAAAAAAGGAAAAATTTAATGTGAGTGGCTGAAAATATTTTGCTAAAGCTGGTTTTATACTGAAATGTGGCCAACTATAAACAAATGTCCTTTAAGAGCCAAATACTACTATAAAACATTGATCCACAATTATTATGAACTGTTTTCTACAGAGAATGCATTTATTATTACATTCAGTAAGGACTTTGTGTGGCAGGGCTATGGGAAGGATAAGTAACATTTAAAACCAACAAATGATATTTTGGTTTTGTGTGCTTTTTCTAATCAGATTCTTGTTGAATCTGTTGCTTCACACAGAATTCTGCATACTTCATCTAAGAGATCTCTGATTTTACAATTTCAGATTTTTGTGTAAATTAATTTAGGTGTTCCTGTCAAAGAGTGATGAGAACGATTACAATATTGGACTGTATAATCAAATTAAATTGTTGCTGTAAGTCATAAACACACATTAAATTACTTTGTTTCACAATAGATTCACAATAAGCTATGAAGTTAAACATCAAGCAAATCCCTTTGAGTCAATTACCTTCATTAATGTTTGAATCTCTGCTGATGTGGGTATTCTCAGTCTATTTTGTGCTCTTAGATTCATGGGCTGCAAAACCTTTCCTCACACCTACAGCTGGGTTAACTCGTTTGGCAGGAGAAAAATCCTTTGATTTTTGATCTTGAAAAACTTTATTATCACCTCCCATCCAAAGTATTGAAATACAAAATATCAGAAGCATATTGTTTAAACTTCTTTGATGGCATAATCGTATAATTTCTGGAGTCTCTTTGCTTCAGTCTGTGTCTTGGATCTGGGCCCAGGTGCTAACTCATGCCTTTTGGACACTGTTATGTAGACACTACACTCACAGTTAACACTGCCTCCTTATTCAATAACACAACAAAATTGTGTTTCTATGGATCCAAACATCCTCAGCAGAGTGAACACTTTAACTTGTAGAAGGGCAAAACCTGAAAACAACACGGGACTGATTTTGAGCAACTCTAAACAGAAATTCTGAAAAACAATGTAATTTTGTTTCACAGAAAACAGTGGCAACACTAGCAGGATGGTGTTTGTGGAGATCTCCTGCCAAAAGTTAATGTCCTCAGCTGTCCTGTAGTTGCACTGACTACCTGCTGGCAGTGCAGAAATTGTAGTGTAATATGTCACCAAATCAGAACTCTGAAGGTTGTGTTCTCTCATGTCCAGAGAATGATCACATGTCACCCTCCACAGTATTGCACTGGCTCCTTTAAAAAACTAATCCCCCTCTTACATACATGTTTTACACGTTTTGCAGTTGGCTGAACAGTGCAAAAGCCTGCAGTGGATATAAATTCATAACTTGGAAAGTTGCACTCAGTCAATTAGTACGTGCCTTGCTAATTTTTTTTAAAGTGAAAATTTAAGAAGTGTGGGAAATGTGGGGGAATGGGTAACTTATCTGGTCAGCAGACTCTAAGTCATTCCTGGCCTGGGTGAAAATAAAAAGTACCTGATAGCACCCACTTAGCAGCTTCCAGCATCATACCTACCTGCCACTAGCACTACTTCCATTGCTCTAAGGCAATTAAAATATTTATATGATAATTTTTTCTGTCCTCCATAGAAAACCCAGGAATGAGCTCAGGGTGAGATGCCGAAGTCTGGAGAGGAGTGCAGAACATGAGGCAGGGGGCAGAGACATGTGAGATTTTGGTGCAGCTCCTGAGCAACCCCTGAACTCAGCCATCACAAAAACCCTGTGTTTCTATCTTGTTGCTCTGCCTTGTTAGAAACAGCGGAATGTGTGTGGTAGATGTGTACGAAAAACAGAAGTAGTTTTTGTAATAGAGCAGATGGCTAACGCCTTTTTGAGTCAGTTCTGAATTTGTTGTGCAACATTTTAGTATTAATAAGTATTTTGGAGAAGAGGTGAAGTGCAGATCCTGACCTCGTAGATTTCCACAGTGGTTTTTGCAAAATTAAGAATTTCAGCTCAAATGGAAAAGCTTTACTAAATATGAATGACACAAAAATAATATGTTTCCAGAAAAGCAGCTATCCTACTTTCAGCATGACTGTTTCATAATCTGTGTGTAAATATCAAATTTTACTCTCTCTCAGAATTAAGATGATACAATTCACAGTATCTGGAGGCTTTCTTTTTTCCCCAGAGCAGACACTCAAAATCTGAAAGTCTTTAATCTTCCATATAGCTAAATCCCTAGATTTTTAATTTCATATTTGTTTTTAATAGTTTTTTATGTCTCTCTTGATGTTTCTTTTCCTTTCAAGGGAAGTCTGGATTCACCTATGCATTCCCAAGCTGTTAACCCATTTTTTCCTAAATACTACCAATACTATTACATCCAGCAAGTGACTGAGTTTCCTGACTAGGAGTTATGTCAATCAACTTGAAATGTGCATTACAAATTAGTAACTGAATGCAAATTCATTCACTGTCAGATGACGTTTCTTGTCAGATTAACTTGTGCACCTCCCCAATTGCAGTGATTCATGATAGTTGCATCTCTTATGCTTTATTTCTTGGGTTTGTTATTAGTGCTTCTTATGGTTCTGTAACGTGTAAGGTATCAGTCCCTTGATATCCGAGCCCTGTTCCTTGGTAAGTAATGAAAGAAATTTTTAATCCAGTGCATTTTCAAGAAAATAATGGTTTTAGCACTGCACTGACTTCTACTTGTTTTAGAATAGTACTTGCCCACAAAAAAGATCGCTGTAATCCCACTGGACATGTAAGCATACACTCAGCTTTATGCTTCCCAAGGAGAGAGTACTTAGCCAGACTGGAGGTCACAAGCTCTTCATTCATTTAGGCTGCTACAGAAAGCTATCAGCACACACCAAATTTTAATGAAGTTTTATGAAGTTCTTAATGATATCATTATGACAAAAATAACAATTATGTGACTATATAATACTATTTTCCAAATATATTTAATATATATTCTTTTGTCTCTTCCTATATACTCCTTTAATTTGCTTCTGAGTGACACGTTCTATCTTTCCCTTTATCACTTACCTAGACAAATATTTCATGTCAGCAGTAAATTTGTTATCTATTTTATCATATTTCTAATATATACTGAAAAATAATGGATCCACTCTGAGTTGCCTGCTATCCAGTGAACCAATTAGATATTACATGTTTTAAGCAAATATGAGCCCACAGGTCATTCAGTATTAATCATCTGCATTTTAGAGGCAACTTGTAACATTTTAAAGCAGCCTACTTCTTTAAGGTATAAAATTATTCTTTTCTATATACCTGCTTGACCTCAGCATATCATGTGCTTTCATTTACTCTTATGTAGCTGTCTATGAGCTTAGTAATTACTGTATTGCTGTATGAGACTTTGTAGTGTTTAAATTTTCCTGTCCCCATCCCTTTTGTATGCCCAGGTGGGAGTGAGAACAAAGGCCTGAGGGTGGTGATGTAACAGCATTAACCAAGATGGCAAGAGATTGGGTCTTGTGGGGATCATCACAAATTCACGCTCTGTTTCTGCCAGGATTTCTACCTTTCTACTTCTACCTGACATTACTACCTGGATTTTACTGAGCCTGGTTTTTGTTGAGAACATTTGTGCAACCCATGAACTTGGATTTTAAATTAATTTTTCCCCAAAATTTAAACCTGACATCTTGGTCCAGGCCTGTCGCTCTTGGAAAGTTAAATCGTGCTTTTGGGCATAATGGCCAATTCTGATATTTGGAAAAACAGAGGCAGTAATAACTTGATAGAGTAGGAAAGAGTGCTATTAAGCAGTGTCTTGTTCTAGCAAACCATACTCCAGTTGATCTAACGTTAGGCCAGCTGTTAATAATTTTACAAGCAGAGCGTGAAATAGCAGCTTGATACCTGACTAAGGGGGAGCTACAGCACTGCACATGAACATTTAAATGTAGCACCCTTAGTGAGCAGATATTAATGCTATTTCAAGGAGTGTCAGTGAAGAGTCTTTGATATTGTGATTGGGATACTTGCTATTACATCCATAGTGACAGCTCCAATTGACAGGATTAAAAAGGCAAAATTAAAAAAGGAATTATTTCATGCCCTCAAGTACAGATAAGTATGGTTACATCTCTGCTACGTGTCTTGGCTTGACAGTGGATTTTTTTCTTCTGGCTTTTCATACCCTGCACAATTCTTAAATTTTCTGTGTCATTTCACTTAGTCTCCTCTCTTATATTCTCTCCCTTCCTGCAAAATCCTTGCCCTACCCCTCGAAACCTCCATTGTTTCTAAATGTGTCTTTTGTAACTTTTATGTATTTTAGCTCTTGGAATTATTTTTTCTCCTCGAACAAAGAACACAATTTCTTTCTGTAGTGGCTTTTCTAATTCTTGCCCTGTACTTTAAGGTGTTCCTCTATCAGATTATAGTGAGAGATGGACAGCTTTTGGCCTTGCCATAACTTTGATTCCTGCCACTAACTTCAAGACTTGTGGTGCTTATTTTGGCCCGACAATAACTCCAACAGATGACATGATGGCATCTTGACCTTTGTGATCTTGAATCTGCTTCAGTACTAATAGGTACAACACCCTGATGAAGGTAATTTTTAAACTGATGATTGTAAAACATGATTGAAGGTTTGGTTATGATATTAAAAACCCTCAGTCACTGAAATTCCTGTTACAAAAGGACTTTTCGTCCTTCCAGTGCCTTGCAGTCATAACCTCAATCCCCACAGACATCCAAGTCGGATCATCTTTGCCATGAGGAAGTGCTAGAGGCAGTAGTTGTAAGGACATTTTTTGTGAAGAGATCCAACTCTCTGTACCCAACTGCCCCATTGATACCAAATGGCCTGAGTTTTCTCTGTCTGGTCATGCATCTGTCTGTGGAAAAAGCCTGCAGAATGCATCCTAGCAGATGGACCTTACAGGTACCTGGCTGTTTGAGTTATTTTCTGTGGGCTGATTAGTTTTATGGTGCTGGTGTTTGATTTAATTTAATTGCAGTTATTGGGTAATTAATTTTGCTGGAGGGATTAGTGGATCCCTGAAGAGACATTTATTATTTTATATCACAATAGAATATGTTACACTTCTTATTATTTATATTTGTAAGGAAATCAGTAAACTGATTTTATTACAATTGTAAACAAATAATTGATAAATATTCATTAATAATCAATTATTACAAAATAAAGACAGTTACTAATTTTTACATTCCTGTGGGTTTAAGAAAAACATGAAAAATCTGTGTATGTCTTCATAGCTGGTAATATGTGTTCATCTTTGTGGCTCAGTTTTTGGCTAAACTTTCGTAGAACTTGCAGATTGAAATTGGTGTTGTGTCAGACAGCATCAATGATTTTTTTCCGATTAGCCAAAACTTTACCAGTGTTTCTATCATTAAATAAGCAATATGGTACACATTTTAAAATAATAATCTCTCCTGTATTTTTGGCATTCAAGCATCAGGTTAAAATGATTCACATGACAAAAATTATGGAATGAGAATATACCTAAGAAGCATAATATAATTTTTTGATTATTCATCAAGCATTGAAAATCTAGTGTAGAAAGAAGCATTCCAATTTTTTACTATTTTTTTTCTTCATTAAGGTGGGGATTCTGTCAGACTACATTATAAAGCAAAGATGATTTCTGCTCAATCTGTAGATGGAGTAACGTGGGCTTTTTTTCAGTTCACAGCGACATTTCACCTTGCCATAATTGCTTGCAATTGCTATTGGAAGTTTGACCAACAGGTCAGGTTCTATAATATCCCGCTTCCTTATTCATGAATAAAGCAAAAGGTAAAATATGTAAAATGGGCACAGCTTTTGCATGTGTGACCTGAAGTGAGATATGAAACTAGTCACAAAATAATTGCCCCTTAATGTAATAGAATATATAATGTTCTGCTTAAAGCTTGGCACATTTTCTAACATGGTTTCATATAGGAAAAAAAAAGAGAAAATGTGAGTCGAGATCAAATTTTCATTCTAAAAATTTGGAGAAATTTTCCTAAAGTGTTTCAAAACTTTGGAATATTTGAAATCATGCTTAAATATCTTGAAATTAATCAAATACTCATTTCAACAGATCCAAGGCCAATTTTTATAAAATGTAATTTATTATATGGGGGAAAATAATCAAAGTATTTGGATGGGATTTTGGGTTTGATGGAACTAAATTCTGTGCCCAAACATGTTAACTAGTATTTAAAAAAATATTCTTTTATGGTATATGTTATAATTATAAATTTAGTTTTAAAACATTTCGTGAAGCCAGAAATTCTACATAATAAATTTTAAATATCACCGATAAGTTCAGTCATTTGCTAATGGCCAGAACTGTCACCATACAAAGGGTATCAACTTTATCACTCATTTTTCTTCCAGTGTTCACATCACTGTAAACAGTGATGTAAAAGCTAAGTGATATAAAACTGGAGTAAAACATATTTACTGAATCCCCAGAAGCTGTGACATAATTCAGTTCTTGTATTTTATTCAGCAAATCACAATTCTCTGCAAGCATGCAACACGCTGGTGAATTTAGGAGGGTGCCGGTGTGTGAGAAAGTCTTCTTGTGCTGTGCTCTGCACAGCAGCTAAGAACTGAAGATGTGTCCTTGCGGCACCTCCGTGCCCGTCCGCATGCATTCCGCATGGAATCTCTGTACTTCTCCGTAGCCTTAGGAGGAGCACTAGTGTAGAATTGAGAGTTCCAGCCGCCCTTTGCCATCTAATTGTAGTCTTCTACTCAAATATATTTCTGTATTAATGTGAAGGAATTTACACCATTTCAGCTTTCCTGCACTCGTAGAGTGATTTTTAGTGCTCAGGGCCTTTGTTCCAGCATATTATGGCAATTCAGATTTAGAAGGAAATGTGAAACAGCAGAGCTGTCCCCAGGAACCCTTGTGAGCTGTACTAATCACATGCATACCTAGTGACTGAATGAAATTAGCTGGATTACAACAGAGAGATTGGGCTGCAAAGATCTTGAGTTGACAAAGGGGTCTGTGAGGAAACATGGTAATTTATTTACAGAAGGTTTACTATGAAGTATTTGTCTCCACTAGGTTTCAACGTTCTTCTGTCAAAATTTTTCTAAATGTAAGTTGCATAAACCTTTCCCTCCATATTTTTTTTATTTTATTAAATTTTTTTTTCAGTTTATGATTTGGTTTGGGGTGGGTTTTGGAGAGATCTTTTTAGATACTGTATTCTTCATGTTAGCCTCGCTTTGGGAAAATGTTTCCGCATCGCAGACCTGCTCATTTGCAAGCATTAGCTCTGCTGCATGTCTGTGTTTTACTTTATGCATTATTAAAGATTTCAGTTCAAGAGCCTGTGTAATTGGCTTATTTATGCCAAGTCTTCTCTGATTTCTTTAGTTTTATTTATACTCTTTTCTTGTTCCCAAGCACACCTATTCTCTTGTACATAAATATTCTCCATTTCAGAAGTAAAAAAATACCACTGCTGGGTACAGCAATGAATTAGGTCTAAGGGAATTTAGATTATACTTTAATACATAAGAAAGATTTTAATCCTGTTTTATTATTTCCTTATGGCATGCAGTTTAGTCTGCATGGCTGAAATGCTGGGAATACCAGCATTTGGACCAAATAAGGCTGCTTGCCACTGACTGGTGTATGCATATGACAAGGACTGCGTCTTAAACAGCTAAGTGCAAACACAAACACCAACTTTGCCATGAAAAAAGAGCTAGAATGCCGGTCCAATAGCAATTATCATAGAATGGTTTGGGTCAGAAAGGACCTTCACAGTCATCTAGTTCCAAACTTCCTGCAATGGGCCGGGACGTCTTCCAGCCTGCCCTTGAACACTTCCAGGGATGGGGCATCTGCAACTTCTCTGAGGAACCTGTTCCAGTGCCTCACCACCCTCATGGTGAAGATTTTCTTCCCAATTTCTAATCTAAACTTGCTCTCTGCCAGTTTAAAGGCATTCCCCCTTGTCCTGTCACTACATGCCCTCATCAAAAGTTCCTTTTCAGCCTTCCTTGTAGGCCCCTTTTAATACTAGAATGCTCCTATAAGATCTTTCTGGAGCCTTCTCTTTCCAGATCTGAGAAGCCTGAACTCTTAGTTTGTCTCCATAGGAGAGGTGCTGCAACCCTCTGATGATGTTTGTGACCTCCTCTGGACTCGCTCCAGCAGGTCTGTGTGCTTCTCATGTGGGGAACCCCCGAGCTGATGCAGTGCTCCAGATAGGGTCTCATGAGAGTGGAGTAGATGGGGGGAATCACCTCCCTTGCCCTGCTGGCCAAGCGAGCTTTTGATGCAGCCCAGGATGTGATTGGCTTTCTGGGCTGCAGGTGAAAACTGCCAGGTCATCTGCAGCCTCTCATCCACCAGTACCCCAAGTCCTTCTCAGCAGGCCTCTCTGACCAGCCTGTGCACAGGATTGCTCCAATCCAGGTGCAGGACCTTGCACTTGGGCTCACTGAACTTCATGAGATTTGTACAGGCCCATTTCTTCAGCCAGGGATGGCACACCCATCCCGCAGGTGTGCCAACTGCACCACTCAACCTGGTGTTGTACTCAAGCTTCCTCACTCTGGGTGTGACCGTCCAGTCAATTCCTTATCTATAGAGTAGTCCATTCATCAAATCCATTTCCCTTCAATGTAGAGACAAGGATGTCAGGTAGTGTGCTGTCAAATACTTTGCACAAGTCCACGTACAAGATATCAGTCATTCTTCTACAATCCACCACGGCTGTAACCCAATCATAAAAGGTCACAAAATTTATCAGGCATAATTTGCTCTTAGTAAAGCCATGCTGACTTTCATCAATGACCTCCTTACTTAACATGTGCCTTAGCATAGTTTCCAGCTATGATATGCACCATGAGTTTTCCAGGTGAGGTGAGACAGACTGGCCTGTAGTTCCCTGGGTCTTGCTTATTTGTCTTTTTACATATGGGGAGCTGTTTCTTCTTTTCCAGTAAGTGGGAAATATTAATATTATTGCTATTGATGTTTGTGTGGGACGTAATTTTCAGTTGCAATTGCTTTCAAAGTTGCAAGTGCATTCAGAGAATGACATTCAGATGACCAAATGGTGGTCAAGTAAACTTGTCTATATATTTTCATTGTGTCAGAACTCCAGGGCTTGAAAATTCAAAAAGCCCAAATAGTACTATATTTTAAAAGGGGATACCCAACACCAGGAAAACCTTAAAATGGACATCTGAGGCAGAATACAGGGTTTATAAACAAATCTCATCAAGAGTGTATATGTGTGTCTACTTCCTGGCTTGGTTTCCATCACCTCAAGCTACATCCATGTTAACAGGTACTGTAGGGCAATAGGATTGTTTTTGTAGAGTGAAGTATTTGATGATGAGACAGTAATATCCACCCATATATCTTTCAAGACTGAATGCCCAATAGGTTAGATGTGCCTAGAGCAATCTAGGTGTGCTCCTGTAAAACTTTTTTCAGATTAATTTCACCTAAAAGTAATCCAGATGTCTCATTCCAGAAGAGTTTTGTGATGTGAATCAATGCATATTAAGTGTGGAAAATCAGGAAATTTGCTTTTAAAAAGTCCAGTTTTGAGCTATTAAAATGCTTCTGTAGATACACTGTGGTGACTTTCTCAATGGTAACAGACATTCCAATTACCCCTGAAAACTGCAGCCCTCTGATGCATCACTATCTGCTCCTTGGCACTTCCAGCAAACTGTCTGCTTCTGCATGTGAGCATCAGGATCCCTGTGCTTTGTAATGATCCCGTTCTCTTTCTGTGCCACCTCTCATAGGCTGTTTTGGCTTTCCAAGCTTGAGCACACAGTTCTTTTCCAGGAAAAGAGCAGTCTCCCTCTCCAGCGTTTCACCTGACCCAATTACTCTTTTTAAAGGACATATGCAGTTTGAGAATAAACAAACAAAGCAAGTGTTGTCTGTGATAATCTTACAGTACAAAGTCTTATCTGAAGGCTCATGCTATTTACCTGTATGGACATAACTTGTAACTATGGTGTAAATAGCATTAGAAGTAGTGTTATCACAACAGAGGCAGGAGTGCCAGTGGTAATTTTCTGAATTCTGAGTTTGTGATGTTGAGCTACAAAGCTTAGCGAAAGAACTACAAAGATTTCTCACATGTTTATCTTTTCTTTTTTTTTTCTTCCCTGTTGATAAATTGTCTGTCAACTGCATGTGTTTCAACAAATTTGTTGATTGCAATTACTCAGCAAATGTTTGTTGTTAAGATATTTGAGGCAGTGAACTGCTGAGAAAGTGTTTTCTGTCAGTGGTCCTTTGAGTGTTTGTTATTCATTGTTTATATTTGCAATTTGAATTGTATTGACTACACACACAATCCCCTGATTGAATATAGTTGTTCATAAGAGCAGGTTTTTACATTGGCTCTTTCAAATTTCATCTTTTGTGAAAATATTGCTAACTTCATTCACAGCCATCATTCACTTTAAACTGAAGATACTTGGCTGAAGTTCATGCAGAAGTGAATTCTAAACCAAACATATTTAACTACTGCTTAGTCCCTATAGGCAAGGGTTTTGTTTGCTCAGCTCTTCAGTTATATGAACAAGCAGTTCTTATGAAATTTGTGTTGTGTCTTTCTTTGAAGAGGTTAATATGTCATATGACATTTTTCTTAACCAAAGGGTGTTTATGTTACTTCTGATGAAATGTAGAGTTTGATAACTGACTGTTCTCATTTCGAGTCTCCATTTTTGTTCAGATTAAGACTTTCTACGTGTCTAAAGTAGGAACGTGGAAATCATCTACTGAACACTACAGTCAGAATAGGTAGAATGAACACGCTAAATGTCTATTTAAATATTTACGGTATGAATGCACATATTTTCTACCAAATGTATTGGCGCTTTTTTTACCAGTCCTTGAGCTCTCAATGACTTGTGGGTAATGAGTTCACAATCAGTTTAAAGTCATTGAACTAAGCTACTTTTTGGAAAATAATAATTTTGTTTTAAAGCAAGTAATACTAATTACTGTTGCAATATAAGTAAGCAAATTATTCTTCTAGAGTTTACTTAAAAGAGTTCAATTTTGAGAAAACAAGGCTTTCAAATATGAAGAAACCTGTGTACCAAAATTGGTGCAAATTTTTTGGAATATCCTTATATGACTGTTACCATTAAGTGGTTTTCTTTAAATTTGATTTTGCTATTTGAGCTTTCAAGTTTGAATAGTCAATCGACATTCTTAATGTCTCTCCTTGCAAAGAGAGATAGAAATGTGCTCAGATTTCAGTGTAAAATGAGGTTCCCATGTAACTGCTCAATATCAGATGTTAGGAATTGATGGAGCTGAAAACCCTGCGTACCACTTGTGAGGTCCACTTCAAACATACCTTGGAAAGAGTAGGCTCAAAACTTTCTATAGAAAACTTTTCACAGCAACCTCTTTTCATGCCTTTATCAGGGTCTCAACTGATAAATATCTAAAAGTATCCTGTGTTCTTTCCTGTGTCTTCTTTCCTCACTGGAGAAATCCACAGCTCTTTCTGTCCCATAACTAATAATTAAATGGAAATACAGTATTTTCCATTTCCTCAGCTTTCCAGATGTATCTTCCTATTTTTTTGTTCCCAAGTCATCAAGAATTAACATTCTTCACACAAAACAATGAACCCTAGAAAGCCTCTGAGCTGAATAGAAAATAAGAGGAATTTGGACATAGAGCTAGGGTCTGCCTTAAAGAAGAGGATATTCATTGGTTTTGGCTTTTTCTTTTTTTAAAACCAAAGTTAATTTTTCTAGTACCTTATGTTCATTTTTATTTCAGGGATTTTTTGAAAAAATGCCATTTGTATACTTCTTCATCTTGTCAGTAAATAGCCTTATCAACTAATTTATAAGAGAGTTGTAATCCTGAGTTTACAAACATATTTACTAAACTTACCATCTTTTTGGCTGGCAGATAAATGTGTTAAGAAAATGCACTATTGAGTGATGTCCTGTATCTGTGGAGGATATTAGAAATCGGTAGCAAAACAGACTGAAAATTAAGTAATGTGGTTAAGCACAGCTGAATGATGCCATTTTAAGAGCTGATTAGAAATAAATATGCCAATTGCTATGGATCCTCTGTCTGTCATAAAAGGTGGTTGTTTGGTTTGTCTGTGAGAATAAGCCTGGCTCCAGAGCTAGAGTGTAGTTGTAGTAGAGTGTGCTGTGCATGGCTTGCTAAGAGGGACAAAAGAGTGGCCCATGAGTGACACAGAAGCTGGAGTAAGGTGCTGCAAAAAGATACTGCATGCAAACTCAGAGAAATGACATTAAAAGAGGCTAAGAGAATCAAGTTCCCTACTATTCATATCAGCTGGGCTAAAGGTGAATAGTGAAACACTACAAAGGTGTAAAGTGGATGGCCAGGCAGGATTGTTTGATTTTGATGAGAGTGAGCTACTTAAACTACTAACCCAAGGTGACCACCAACAAAGAAATGAGGTGGCCATTGTGGACAGTTCAACACAGTTTTCTTTGAAGTACATAATTATCATAAACTTCCAGCAACATTGAACTTGAATAGGAGCAATTTCTCTTTGACACTGAAAAAACCTCCTAATTAGCAAGAATTTGGCATACAAGTAACAGGTCATGATGAAGATTGTGTTGGGTTGTGGGATTTTTGTTTTTTCATTTGTTTGCTTGTTTTTTTTTTTTTCTTTAAAGGCTCTATTGTTTAAAATTTACAACCACAACAATCTTTATTATGCCAGGAATCCTTCTGCAGTCAGTAGAATTATTTATGATTAAAAAAAATATTCAGAGTAGGAAGAATTCATCTGATCCACCAGGTACAGTTAATAGTTAAAATAAACACTTTCTCTGACAGTGGTTTCAGATAACCAGATGTTTATTTTTATTAGGATCACCATCTTGCTTAAAGAGCTGAAGCCTTCTTTTTCTTTGGCCTCACTGCCAAAAGTTTACTTTCAGGGAGTGCATGCCCTCCCTCATTCTTTCCTGCTGGAAGAACGGCAGTATCAGATTAAGTCCTACTATAATTTCCGAATGTGAAATAGGCAAGAGAAGAGATTCTCGTGCTTTTGTCGCTCCTGTTTACATCTATGTCAACGAACAAGAGAGATAAAATGTCAATATGCCCTTAAGAAAATTTGTCCTGATTTCCATTGCATAATGATTAATTTAATTCTCTGCATGAGTCTAAATACACTGGAGTTAAATGAAAAGACCGATCTTAGAAATGTGCTGAGACACCAGTATTGCCATGGTAATATTAATTTTGCCCTCCTCTTTTTCTAGTTTGTCTAGAAATTTTCTAGTACTTTGAAACACAGAAGAACCTTGACTCTACATTTGAAGTATCCTAACTACACTGAACTTCATAATATTTGTAAGGTTCTGAAGTGAGCAATCTCTTTCTTGTACCTTACCCAAATTAAGATCTTGATGAGAATCAGTACCATAGATGGAGGGTTTACCTCATGCTCTTACATCTCAGACATAATCTAATGCTAATATGAATATCTCCATCTCTCTCTGAATTTCCACTGAGTCATGCGTTAATTTTTGTAGCTGTTTTCTGTCCATGTCATACCACTGGCATGATAAAATACCTGTTTTGAGTCAATCTGTTAAACTGAAATAAACCAATGCACTCCACTGCAATAGGACTGTTTCCCACAGGCATTTTGACTACATATTTGTCCTGAGTAAAAGCAAAAAGTAAAAGGATAGAATGCTATTTTTTTTTATAAAATATCTTGAATTTTGAAATTTTTATTTAGTTCTTCTACTTCACTATATTTTCTATGCTTAAAAAAACTGAACCCTTACAATCTATGAGTAGCAATAAAACCTTTGAGAAATGTTTCTAATAAAAGAACAGTAGCCTGTGAAATGTGCTGCTGTGGTGTGCAGTAAGTGTAGTGGTTCACCTTGAACACTTCTTTTATTGAATACTTTGGGGCAAGGATGTCTGATTGTGTGTAAAAGCTTCTCATGTGTGGTATGGAGACCTTGTGTGCTCTTTCCTTCCTGCCCTTTTCCTCCTCCTCTTTTTATTCAAGGATGCAGCTGCCAGACACAGAGCCATGCTCCCGCACAGCCTTCCCAGGAGGCCTTGTGAAATCAAGTTGCTCACTGTGTGCCAGCATGGCTTTTGTTCCTTCGAAGGCAGAGCTAGGAGCCTGCTTCCTCTGCCAAGAATTCAGGCAGGCTACGTTGAAAAAAAAGAAAAAAAATCCCTCAATTTTATTCACTGCACTGTTTCATCTTTTTAAGTAGCTGGCATCTGCAGCTGGTTGTGGCAGGGAAAACCTACAAACATCACACTTGATGTTAATAAATGTGTTTGCCATTAAGTGGCTGTTGTAATGCTTTGCTTGTTTGCCTTTCTGTGTGCACTTTCATCCTTCACTGTAACACTACTGCTGCCTTGTAATTTGTCTCAGACATTTACATTGCTGGTTGCAGGTATACAAACCTCTTAGATCAAGTAACTGCTCAGACACTTGATAAAAGGATCCGTTTAGCGTCTTTCCTATTCTGCCTGCCAAATCCAAGCATAGCCTTGATGCATGGAATACAAACTGCCTTATAGTCACAGACCACATTTCACTTCTCCTTGACTCCTGACTGAATGGTACAAACCATTAAGGAGTTTATGTGAGATCTTTCGTGCAGCCGCTGATTTTAGCAGAGTCTAACAATGTCTCCTGTGACAGCTTTCTATCTCTCCAGAACAGCTGGAGCAGCTATTCCTAGAATCCTCTGAGTGAAGTCCATATTTCAAATAACTGAAAGAGGATCATATAACAGCGCTCTCGGTGGGATGGCAGCCATTATCTCCTCTGGAGCATGCCTGCTGTAGAGAGAGCAGGCATCTCAAAACAACACATCTGCAGTTCTGTCAGCTGTTGGGGAGATGTTTGCATGCACAGGGAAGGGACGGCTCTCCTTCCCTCTCAGAACTACCCTCTCTTCTTTCTCCTCTGTGCAAAATCTGACAACCTGAAAAAAGCAGGCTTGTCTTAGAGACTGACTAATGAAAGTGTTTGCAGCAATTTGGACCCAATCTGTCAATGAAGAGCACACAGGCAGGTCTCTGACAGTCTGCTTTACAACAAAGCATGCAAACATATGCTTAACTCTCAGGGACTTTAGTGGGACTTAAGCATATATTTGATAAGATTAAGTGCTATACTGAGCTGGGAAGACTTGAGTATGCAGGAGCCTGAATACAATGACAGGGGAGAGGAAATGAGGGGCAAGTTGGATAAGTTGGATTATACTCTTTTTTCATCACATCTGAGCAAAGGTTGTATGCTATGAACTGACAAAAGAAGAGATGGGAAGATGTGGGTCCTGTGAAGATAATCTTCTGCCCTGCCTGTAGTTAGAAGGTATCATAACAAGCAAGCAGAAATGGAAGCTAGTGTTCTTTCTCAAAAAAATGTGCTGCATTTAGTCAACAAAACAGACGACAGTAAGTCACAGCAGCTCCTTTGCTTGCCATCAGTAACAGTCAGCTCAGTGTTTTGGAACTGCACTATGGCTCACAGCAGCAAGGTTATAAGAAATAAGAACACTTTGATGGCTAGAAAGCAACATAACCAGAGTAACTGAAATTAAATTCCCTACACTGAACAGTTTCTTGCATTCCAGCCTGTGAGCTGTCTTAACTTCCAGTGTTATGATAACCTCACTAGCACGTGCTATTCTGGGCTGAAAGAAGATGTGCTGTTTGCAAAAGAATAAGCAGGTTTGCATTGCCCCCGTGTGCATTCTACTGTGGCAGTCTTTTTTCAGCTGAAGTCTTTTTTGTCAGGCTGGCCTCCAAGACAGGGAACAGAGAGAGATTTTCTGTGCCTTTCAATTCAGCAACAGCAAAGAAACTTTTCATAGTGGAGCACATTTAAGTTATATGCTAAAGAATGAATGAGTAGCTAAAATATTTTCTCAAGAATTAATAAAATTAACTTAATGACCTATGGATTAATAGTTTAGCATTGTAGACATATAATAATAGGGAAATTAAATTTCTCAGACCTATTCAAAACAGGAGTTTAAAAAGAGAAAATAAAGCAGAGACCACATCATATTGTTAGGGTCTGGGGGCAGGTCAACAAGCCAATAGGAAATCAGGAAGCAAGATAAGAAAATCTGCAGCAAAATTCTGTGGGTCCAGGCTTGCCTTATGTCAAATTTATTAGAAAGCATCTGAAGACTGCTTCCCAAAACTGCTTCTCTCCTTGGCACCAGAGAACAAACCAACAGCAAGGGCCTTCCTTAACAGCTGTAGGAATGCTCCCAAGAGATGTTTGTCTCTGCTCACCTTTAGGGCTCCTTATAAAGAAACCCCATGCTTTCTGGGATAAGACAGAGGGCACAGCTATCTCTAAGCTGTGACAGTGTTAAGGGGTCAAGGGGAGGTGCTGTTAGGGATGCATAATGAGTGCAAAAGACCAACGTCCCCAGGAGAAAGGGATTCTTACTTTGTTTTGTCTTTTCATCAAGGCAAGATGAAGCTGAGCTCTGTGTTGCTATTATTTTCATTTGCACTGATGTGTTCTTCTAGGTGTTACAGGCAGTTCTGCTTTACTGTCTGCTGCTTTCTTATGTCTTGATGGCATGGCGTGAAGATTTATTTTTCTTTGGGCTTATCCAAAGATCTGTAGATTGCAGCTAAATAGCTAGAACTGTTCTTGCATGTTCTGAGAGAAGGAAAAGAAGAATTTTGGGCAGTGTCCTCAGGTCTTCTCTGAACTTTACCACTGGAAATTTTCTGACTGAGAATTTTCACTGAGTTCTAATTCAGTATTTCGAGACATGTGAGTGGTAGGAAGGATATGTTTTGTAAGGTGTAATTATCTCTTTTTAGCAGTGAGCTCCTCAATGCTGCTTTGATTGTGATACCTCCACATCGCCTGATTAAATCAAAGCCAGGTTAGAGCATTAGGATTAAGGACGTAAATTAATTGTAATTACATCAGAGCCAGCCAAATTAGCGAGTCATCAGTAATATAAGCAATGCTAAATGGCATCTAATTCTGTATAATAATTAATTGGGTTCTTCCACTAAATAAGACCAGACACATTGGTTCTTTATCAATCCACTAAAGGCTGGTTAGCCTTGGGCGCTTTTGACATGAAACAATTACAAAGGTTCCAAGAAACCAACATGTTTGTCCCCATTTTCATTTTCAGCTCTGACACCCTGCATTTACATGCTTCTCCTAGTTTTCTTTTAATTAGGTCCTTACACTCTTGGATTACTTTTATATGCTGTGCCTGTCATCCTGGTCAGCTCATTGCTGAAATTATGCTGCCCACAGTGCTTGGAAAGAAAGAATCTAACGAGCTGCAAAAAGCTATCAGAAAATGACCAGTGCTGGTCATTTGACCAGAATGAGCATTTAGAGGACTGCTGATTTCTGATGTAATATCAAAGCTGGGTAAAGAAAAATAAAAAGGAAACCTTTTCTAGGCAGGTAAACATCAAGAAATTATTTAAAGGGGCATCCAGATACAGTCTAAGGTACTCAAAAATAGTCTGGATAACAAACAATCTCACCCTCTTCCTCTCCTCTTGACAGGGATTTATGTGAAAATTGGAATAAAACCTAAAGGGAAAGTGGTGGGATCACCAATATGGAGTCTTCTGAAACCAGTCTAGAAAATAAACAATAGCAGACATCCTGTAGAGTGCAGTCTTAAATTTGCAGGTAGCTGGACTAGCAGATCAATATGTCTTTTTCATTTCTAACAGCAGCAGTTCTGTTCCACATGTATTCTAGAGATGCTGCTGTTGGCTTCTTACCACTGGAAGTGATTTGTTTCTTGTTTGTGACAGAGGAAATGCACTACCTTGTCTCTCAGAGCTGCATGGTTGCCCTCCTGCTGCTCAAAAAGCTTTCCAATTACAGATCCCACACAAAGAAAAACATATTAGCTGTTCTGAGACCTTCAATATAGTCTGACTAACCTTTGTGCAGGGCAGGACCTCAAAGGAAGCAAAGCAAGCCCCAAAGCACCTTTGTTTTCTTCAGGTCTGTTGTCTTGCCAGGAAGCAGCTTGCCATTGCTCCCAACAGTCACACAGTACCTGAACAGTATTTACAGTAATTCTGGGTGCTATTCTACTGCAAATATTACAAACTGCATATCTTTCTAATTATTTTCTAATTATATCACAGAGAAGTCTAATTCATGTGTTGCATTTTGGATTGCAACTCTTAGTAGCACATTTCATGTTGGCTTTCTAGAAAACAGTTTTGGATCTTAGACCCAGAACTCCATCCTTCTTGGGTGGTTTTGCTCAGAAGTTTAATGGAACAGTCAAAACTGAAACACAGAATTGCTGCCTGTTCAGTTTTCCACTCTATCCATTTACAAATCATTTACACATACAGCAAGAGCTGTACAAATCCAGGTTTGCATACTGTTTACTTACTCTGAACAATGCATCATTTTTTCTAATGACTGTATCTGGATTTGAAGACAGCCAGTGCTGTGGTGTCACATCGTGAACTCAGAACTGTGGAATGAGCTTGCTGTCCTACTGCTGTTATTGTGGACAGGGTGAAGCTCACAGTTCCCAATGCTTGCTCGCAGAATTGTTTCTCTCTGCCAGAGGTGATGCTTGAAATGAAACTACACCAGTAATGCAGAGATTTGACTAAATTAGGAGGAGGACCTATAATCACATAACATATGAGAAACAGTGTCTGTAAACCACATTTAGAGTGCATGAGTTGGTACTTCTGAGAGCAGTACACTGAGCAGATTTGTGACAAATGTGGTGGATGCAGCACATTCTTCATCAGTTCTGCAAAGGCATAGCCTTTAGACAGTCATTTTACAAACAAGGGGAATGGTTAAAATCATTGTCTCTAACCTACAACTTGCTTTTGTCTATCAGTCACTTAAGGTGTGTTTATGCTTTGTGTCTGATGCACTGAATAAGATTAGGGCGCATTCACACCTTCTTTTCTTCCAGTTAAGTAACAAGAGAAAGCGGGAAAGAGATTTAAACGGAGAAGAAATCAGGACAGCAAATCCAGCACCAGAGAAGGACACTTCAATGTGCCATTACATGCATTTTTGAATGAGATGCTGTGTGCAAAGTTAACTGTCTATATGACTTTATGGGTTGGACACTTTGTGTTTTGCAGATGTAAAACTAAAGGCTAATATGCTTCTGCATGGCTCTTTATTGTCATATGTGTGTCTAAGAGTGCCACCTCTAAAGGAAAAAATGGTACCTCTGACTTTTAAGGTGAGTTATACAGCTGACTATTACTATATCTCCTTCTGATTTTCCACAGAATTTTTCCTTACCTTTCAAAATAGTTAATTAAGATTTGTTGGGAAAAGTAAATAAAACAGAAAAAATATTTCCTGTAATAACTTGCCTCTTGTCTGGCATTTGACATTTTCTATTCACTGTCTGTATTTAAAGCTAACATTCAACTGCTTTTATTTTAAAATATTTTTTGATGCATTTTATTATTTTGTCTTTTTCTTTTTTAACAAAGCTCAATGTTGTTGTGGTTTTTATATAATATTCCCTATAGAAAAGTCCTCATGTTCACTTATGCTATAGCAAAACAGGGACCCTTCATAATGCATTTGCCTATTTGTCAGATATTTTGAATTCAGAAAAAATGGTAGCCAGGGTGGGACCTGCTCCTATTTGTTCTACACGATTTTCTGCAAGGATTGCTTGCTTCTGAACTCACCTAAGAGCATCCTACTTTTAAAAACTGCCAGTGCTAGTTCTGCATGAAGCAGAGCCAATGTCATGGGATTTTTATAAATAGAATCCAGTGACATTCATAGCCCTGTAATCAATTACTTGGCCACTTGGCCAAAGATCTGTTGTACTGTAAATGTTTATACACTCAGAGTGCCTCAAGGCCTGCATAATCATTTGGCATACACCATTTGGTCCACAAGTGTAGCGTAGCCTTGCTTACAAAACACGCTCAGGATGGCAATTGGTAGCAGGACACTGCAGTGTTCATGGGCTAATGGAAACAGTAAATTTAGTCCTGGGTATGGCAGAATAGGTGACTAACCTGAGACTCTTTTAACCAGAATGTTTTCTACTGAAATTAATGTTCCTATGGGAACGTATGAATGTATAGATACGGAAATAAATGCAGGCACAGACTCTTCTGCACTTGAAGGTACATTTTTATGTGGTTTATAAAGATATCTAAAAGGGTTGATCATATTAATTGAAAGCCTGAATGCCCTGTGTTAAAAAATGAGATGTTTTAGCATACCTGCTCAGGAAACACAATAAGAGACAAAAAGGTTCAGCTGTCCTGTGGAGCACCAGAAAGAAAGAAAGAGAAAAAATTATCAATAGAGAAAATCCTGCCTCTAAACTGGATTTGTTAGTGCTCCCTTGGCTTGCTATGCGCCTCTTAATTTCCAGTGTTATGTTGCCATGAGCGCTGTCTTACAACTACTTGCAAAATGAAGAAAAGGTTTACTATGCTCAATCTATATCTATCTGACAAGTTCTCAAACTTTTGTGTCTCATAAAGCTCCAAAACTGTAAGCATTTACTTTTTAAAACTCTTGCTTTTTAGAACTCACGTCTTGAAATTTTGTTAATTAATATTTATTGACATTTATGGTTACCATTGTTGCTCTCAAAAGAAGCAGATCAAACAAGTTATTGGATAGAAAATGGAAAGGAAATAAATGCATAAAATTTACAGTTTTCCTTGTCTAATATGGATGCAGAAAGATGAAAATCTAAATAGTTTCTCTGAGGATGAATCAGTAAGGTAGTCTCCAATAGCTCGATGAGAAAAGCTTAGAACTGTTCACACAATGAGAAGCCATTCTTGCTGAAACCACTGGCAAAATCCTTGTTAGTGTTTCTGGCTGTAGTTTGACAAAGCAGAACCAGAGCTGGATCGCTGTGTTCTGGTTAGTCCATGATGCTTCCAAAGGGTTGCCTAGGGCACAATGTCTGTACCAAGCATGATCCCTTGCATCTGAGAACCTTCCATTCTTTTTAGGTAAGGTCATATGCTTTTCATAAGGTGGTTTAGGAGAGCAGGTCAACATCTTACTGTATTAGAATCAGAGGAAAGCAAAGGTCTTAAAACCATTTGATTGATACAGATGAGAATGGCAAAGTTTAAAACTTATGGACTTACCTGTGTCGTCTTGGGAATGCTTTGCCGTCAAGTGGTGTTTTTATGCAATTCAGCTATTGATTTCTGTAGAAAGCAGGTATGTATGTGCTTATATCCTCCGAAAACCACACCTAGAACCTCTGAAAACCTGTCCTCCAGAATGCCAAGAGGGCTTTGGTAAAGAGAGTTCCTGGAATTTGCGGCACATAACACCTTCTGCTTTACCTTTGCTAAGCACATTGTTCTTCTATTGGTACTTTCTTTTTGTACTGTGTATGAGCACTAGGATTTAATTGTGAATACTTTTGTTGTATGCGGAAAAGAATAATTGCTTTTTATTAGTTGTAGAACCTGAAGAAATCATCTATAACTTAATAATGATTGTGCAAACAATGTAGAACCACTTTAGTTGGTAAAAAAGTACAACATATGTCCAAGATTCATGATAATTCCAATATAAGGAAGTAAAACATCAAAACTTGAGGTTACTGTGGTTCAGTGTGTTTTATTCCAGTGTTAAATACCTGTTCTCTTGGCAGTAGAAGGCTGTTTCTTGACATCAAACTGTGCCCAGACTAGCACAAACAAGTACTGGAAGGAATAACAGTAGTGTCTTCTGATTCAACCTTAGGAGGCCTGGGCAAATTGCCACAGATTACATTTTAGCAATGCAGGTGATAAAAATAATGTTTTTTCAGGTCTGCTGTTTCTGAACTTTAGCAGTTATTGTCCTACTCTTAACAGTGAAATGGAAAAAAGCTTGTTATTCTAACACTTTCATTTCAGATGCCTTTCTTTTCATTGCCATGGAAATTATGGCTATGAGCAGTGCCGTTGGGGAAAAAAAAAAGGTAATGCATATTTCTGAGTTTCAAATGGCTCTTAAATTATACTACTTCAAGAAGTTTCTCTTTCGTTCAACACACATTTATTTTATATATGCAAAGAGAGATACTACATTAATGTAAATAATTAACTATGCTTAGCTAACACTCCCTAACACTTATCCTTACATTGAATCATCGTCCATATGGCTGTCTAAAAATGTTTTGTAATACTAAGTACATTTCATATCACCTCAGACATTTAGGACATACTTTATAGAAGCTCAGTTGGAGTGACTTTCTCTAGCCATTAAAATCTTTGCTTCATGGCAATTTTATTTCACAAGTCAGTATGTATGTGAAAACTTGAAATTCTAACTTTTCCAAATAAATTAACAAAATTGTACTTAACAGCTGTGGCGTTTGGAAGGGATGAATCACGGTTTGCAGACACTGAATCGTTGAGGTTGTTCCCCTCATTACCAATATTCTCATGGGAAAGACTTGCCTCATGAATATTCAGATGTGCCTCAGAGAACCGTAGAATTGCTAACGTCGGGAAATACCTTTCAGATCAAGTCCAACCATAAACCTAACACTTCCAAGTCCACTACTAAACCATGTCTCTAAGTGCTACATCTACACGCCTTTTAAATACCTCTGGGGATGGTGACTCCACCATTTCCCTGGGCAGGCTGTTCCAATTCTTGACAACCCTTTTAGAATACCCAATCTAAGCCTCCCCAGTACAATGTGAGGTTTTTTCTCTTTTTCTATCTACTCTTATGTGGAAGAGGAGACCAATACCCACCTCAGTACCCTCCTTTCATGTAAAGAGTTAGATCAATACTCCCACTCAACTCACCATTGTCTGCAAACTCAATCCCTTCATCTGGATCATAGATACAGATATTAGACAGGACTGGCATGGATACTGAGCCTTGGGGAGCACAACTGGTGACCAGCCACCAGCTGGATGTAACTCCATTCCCCCACTCTCTGGGTCCAGCCACACAGGCAGTTTTTTATCCGGGGAACAGAGCACCTGTCCAAGCCATGAGTAAGCAGCCAGTTTCTCCAGGAGAATGTGTTGGGAGAAGGTATCAAAAGCCTTACTAAGGTTCAGTTAGGCATGATGCACAGCTTTTCCCTCATCCACAAAGTGAGTTATTTTGTCACAGAAGAAGATCAGGTTGATCAAGAGGGACCTGTCTTTCATGAACTCGTGCTGGCTGAGCCTGATCCCCTGGTTGCTGTGTATGTGCCATTTGATGGGAATCAAGATGATCTGCTCCTGAATCGCATATGGTCATTCAATTTAAACCACATTTTTCTTCTCTTCTTTCTGCACTATGTTTGTTTTGTACGTAACTGCATACAATAACAACTTGTAAAATTGTCCCTGGAAAATTGGGGTTGTAAACAGAAGTAAAAGCTTCAGGGACATGTCCTATATATTGAGTCAATCCTTCACTTTCTAGGTGGAGCATCTCTCCTAAAGGTAGCAGAACCTGGTCCCGTGAGAGCCTTTTTTTCCCTGCTGGAAAAGGAATTTGAAGTGTTGACTTTTACTAAGTGCTATATGCCTTTAACAAGATGAAATATAAGAAAGAGGGAATCCCACAAAAAATCCTTTGGATGCCTTTTTGTTTCATGAACTGTTGAAGCGAATGAGATGGAAGGTGAAGCTTTCAGATTTGGGGAAAGACATTGATGTAGTGAAAGAGCTGGGATAGATTTCAGGAAATTTGCCATCTGTTCCTGCTTCCTGTTACTGTAAACTTGGGAAAGTAACTTCATCTTTATGCCTCTGCTGCCAGAGTGTGAAATGGAGATAACCACTTCCTTTGTCCTGCTTGTTCTGTATCTAAGCATACTGGGGAAGAGAAACGTTACACTTTTTCTGAGGAGAGACTTCAGTAGGATTCTAATCTCATCCAGGCTCTCTGAGTGTCTCTGGCAAAAATAATAAAAAATCTCCAGATTTCTACAGGACTACACATTGTGTTTCATAGCTGTGTTATACTGTTACAAAGGCAGAAACAGAGAGCATAGTTACATTTGGAAGCTGTATAAGAATCCTGACACATTAAATGCTTAATTTCTTTCCCCGTGGGATTGGCAACTTTCCATTATTTATAAAAACTAGATTGAAATGGAGAACTGCATCCTATGTCCATGCACACAGCATCGTTTTCTTCCCAGCCAGATTTTCCCCAGGTTAGGTGCTTTTAGGGATCTCCGTGCCTCTCCTTGTGATAAGGTGCATAGCCAACATTAGCATTAATGAAAGCTGCATGTGCACTCGAAGAGAGAATCCAGGCCTCTGGGCATATTTAATTGCTATCAGACCAAGACTACTTCTGCATAACGTGGGGTACGCATAGAACATGGTAATGAAACTGAGAAGCAAAGGGCTGGCTTAGGAAGGCGTGTGTACAGCTCTGTGGGGAAGCTCTGCAGAACGCAGAAAACTCTGCCAACATGGAGAGAAACATAGATGGCATGCAGGAGGAAATGTCATGTTTGGGGAGCACATAGGCTGTAGTGTGGCTGTAACTAATAGTTTGGATTACCTTTGCAGTATACAATCAAGACATGCTGCTGAGAACGATTAACTGTAGAAGCAAGATGCTAACTTTTTTCTTTAAATCTCTTTCTTTCCTGCATGAGACTTGGAGGTTGCTCTGTTTTCTCTGACTTTCCAGTGACCTTGCTTTAGGTTGCAGCGAAGAGGAATAAACCGAGTGTAGGCAAGATTAAAAGGTGTATCATTATATTTGAGGGAGTGGAAATTGAGTGCTAGGAAAGAGCAGAAGGGTCTAGTGCCTGTGCTCCAGTTCTATCTCTGACTTCCTCTGTAAGTATTTTGATTCACATTAGATTCTACTCGTCAGAATAAAAAAAAGAATTATATTTTTCTTTTTGATTTTTCTATCCCAGAAAATACTGAGTAATTTTCCCCAAATAGGGACTGAATGTAAGCATACAAACAGCAGCAAAAATTCTAGCAGCTCATTGACTTCAAGTACTGAGGGAGATGGTTTCTTTGGGAATATTCATTTTTCGAAAATATTATTTTGGATAAATGCCAGGGCATTGAACTAAAGAGTTAGGGACAGTTCTTCTGGATGGCTGCATTATGGGGCCTGTGTTCTAAGGATGAGTGTATCCTGAGGGTATTGTGCCATTGTATGTTTCTCCTGAAGCTGTCTGAAGTTAAGCACTTCTTTAGATCAAAGGACTGAATGTTATAAAATAAAGTTGAACACAGCAAAATTATTATAACTTGGTCTAAAGCACATTAAAGACTCCTCTCTCTCTCTCTCATTAGAAAGGTGGGGTTACCTCTAATGTTACAAGGTACGAAGCTACCCTAACAGTAACATGTCTACCTATAAAGAAAAAACAGGAACCTTTCAGCTGTACGGGGTGTTTTAGTCCCAGGATACTGCCTTCAGGTATCTGTACAAGTACAAAGAGGAGGACACAACTGTGGGCTCCCCACACAGTTGCAACTTGCAGTGACTCTGAAAGCTGTAGGGCCAATGGCCATTGATACTACTTAGAGGAACCTTTTGGAAGCTGTAATTTATACCATTTATGTTCAATGCTCAGTTAATCTATGAAGTGAAGGAAAACGAAGGCAATTTAGATTCATCCGTCCATAAAATAGGTCACCAAAGAGCTGGTTTAATATGGCACTACTAAGAGCATAGTCATGACAAGGTAATGCTGGACTGGGATCAAATGAATGTATATAGTTTCATGTAAACAATGGAAGTGGCTTTTAGTGGAATTTCATAAAGAGCGACATTAGATCCATGAGCCAGTTTCTCTACCATTTAATGAAGACTCTATTTAATATTTGGAATGGAAGTCTGCATATGCCTGTAGCTGATTTCTAATTAAAGAATAGAAGGTTCAGCTGAAGAGCAGTACTAAGAAACGTGCATTCAAAGCATTAGGAATAGCCTGCCCATTTAGTGATGTATTATTACACTTCTTTCTCTTGGATATCTCTTTAGTTTTCTGAAGTTAAATATGATACATATGGGAAATAGATTGAAGTACATTAATTGCCTTATTCATCATGTCATTAAAATTATAGGTCTTGCTGCAGACTAGCTGCAATGTCTTATTGTGTTTCTGGTACACATCATTAATAAAACCTCTCCTGCTAGTGGTATGCAAAATGTACTTTCTAAATAACTGTACAGTGATTTGGGGCTCACTTATGCAACATATTGCTACAAACTATTGTAATACCCCTGGCACTTGCTTAAACTCATTGGGCTAGTGATGGAATTAATGAGGCTGGTGCTGCTGCAGTATGCTGAGCACGCTCAGCTTCTTCGATGCTCTTTGTCTGCAGCGAGGCTCTTGTCTTTCAGAGCTGGCTGCCGCTCTGTCTCCAGGGCTGAGCCTGGGATCAGATAATGAACAGCATATCAGTGCAGCGGAGGGGGTAGGGGGTGATGGGAGAAGACTTATTATTCCTTCACTCTCAAACAAAACAAAATCATTGAACTGTCAGGGTCATTAAGGACCCTGGGGTTGTCATGGAAACGACCTTTGGGGGTTTATGGCTGTTAATGCATGAGTGACTGTCTGTATTATACGTGTGTGGAAGGGGTCACCGTTTTCTTGGTGGCTTCTAAAAAAAGCTGGATTGGATGGCTAATGTTCAAAAAGGAATCTCTGTGCTCTGTGGTGTGACTAACTATTTTGAATGTAGCAGACTTTGAAGGGGAGGCGGAATAAAAAGCTTTACTGATAAATATTTAGACAGAAATATAATTACTCCTGAATTTTGTTTCAACTTTATTTCCAAGTGTCAGAAAATAAAGTCAGACTCCCTAATCTTTTTAGGATACTTAAACTCTGAAAGCAAATAATTTTTCTTCAGATGATTTCAGGCTAGCAATACAGAGCACTATCTAGGGAAATGACAATAAATTTTAGAGTTGTCATAGCCAGAGAGAAAAAATGTTAATGTACACAGCTAATAAAATCTTCCTCATCCTCACACAGACTTTCTGTATGACCTTGGGCACCTCATTTAACTGTTGCCCTGTTCAAGTCAATGCAAACCATCAATTGACTTCAAATTTGTAATAATACTTGTTGAAAAGGAAGGACATTTGATTTTAAGAATGTGGGTTTAGGGTTATAAGTACCCAGAAAGAAAAGTTATGCTAAGAGTACACCAAAGATCAATTTTGCCTTATTTTTTACACTCTCAAGTGGAAGTCATCATGGCATTTTGCTTTATCAGCCACTCTCTGCTGGCTGATTAACAATTAGACAGTTACACTTCAGTTTTCTGTAGAGACTACTGTGCTCGTCTCCATATAGAGAGAGAAAAGGAGGGGGAGGGGGAGACAAAGAGGCAGCTAAGCAGGGATAATATAAATGATTCCCTTTACAGACAGTCAGGAAATACCACCAGAAGCCAGAAATACTAAAGATGAGGAATATTGGTAGCAATTTTTTCAATTGTAAGGAACTTGATATCTATTCAGTTTGATTCTTCACCTCTTTATTTTGGCAAAAAGTTCTGTGTTTACAATATATTGAGAAAGGAACTGGATTCTTTTCCCCCTCACACTAAGATAGATGAATGTGATTGCCAGGTTAAAACTAAATGCAGAATTTGATTTATCTCCTGTTGTAGAGGAGGAAGCCTAATTGGCCATGCTGAATTAACTATCCTTGATTTCACAGTCTTCTTTTTTTTGTTTAGTTGTTTCAGGAAAATCATATCATCTTTCTCAGCTCTCACCTTTCTTCTGTAAAGGAGGAATCATCACACTTCTGTATTTCATACATTCCTTGTAATAAAGATCATAATATGCTCAGGTAATCCATCAGAAGGGCTGCATAAACATCCCTGACAGCAGGGTCAATAGCAGGATGTTAAACACAGGCACTTTGTGGCTTGTAGCTCATCTTCCCTCCTACTTGTGCAGCTTCAGAAGTTTCTTAGAGTGAGCAGGAACAGCAAACACAATAACAAAATTGCTGAAAATCACAGTCTTGTTAGTTGTATTGGTGTGCTTGCTGTATATCAGAAATTCTTTCTTGTAATTGTACTGGTTACAGCAAATCTTTGTTAAATAGATTAAGAAGATAAAACCATGTCATTGTATCACAGAATCTGAGCTACCATCAGACTGGAGTAGTTAAAAAAGGAACTGTATTTATATATGTTGATTGTGGTGTTATTTGATTAAGCTAAGAGAAAAACATGTTTGGAGAGAGTCTTACTGGATTTTTGTTCACCTTACACTTTATTAGGGATGCCCATATTCCAACTGCTAGTGTGGGATTTGAGGCTTTCTGGCCAAAACTCTGTTCAGGGTTGTCTTGCAATTTTATGACTTCTGATATTGGAGAAAAATAAATCATGAAAGCTCAAGGTTGAATTTAGTCAAGCTCAGTGTCAAATTTGTTTAAGTGCAAAGCTTTGCATTAGCCCAAATTCCCTTGAACTGGAGCAAATTCGTGAAAGTCTGTGAGCTATCAGAACTTTTGATTTGGTGTGCCAGCCACCTGTGCTACTGGTCATAGTATCTTCTTGGTATCTCGTCTCCCCTCCTTGCTTTTTGTCTTCTCTCTCTATTCCTGCTTTTTCAGCTCTTCCAAGCATTTCTTGTCACTGCTTCACTAAGTTCTCCTCAACCCTGGCAACACAATACACCCCTATCTGCAGATTTGGGGATTCGGATTTCCTTGTCTCTAAACTGAAAATAGCACATGACCTAAGAAAAGCATATGGAAGTCAACCCTGAGCACCTTATCTTACTTTGCTTTCTCTTATCTTGTATTTAGTGAAAATTCCCACCAATCACCTTGATATCAAGGCTGTCAGTATGCTGATTTTTTGTAATGTCTGGATGATATAGCAAACATCTGGATTTTTGCTGATCAAATATATTCCTAGCCTAAGGCCAGTTTCAGAAATAAATTTTTCTGTGCTAGGTAGACTGAAAAATTTTGATGCACATAAATCATATTATGTTTTTTACATTTCCTGAGAGTCTGTTAGTTTCCAAGACCATTAGAAATCACTTAAAATCTAGACTTCCTCATAGCATATTTTATTTATTCTCTTGTAAACTTGATTCTAGAAAGAAACACAGACATAGTAAGCTAGAGAAATATTCATAGAATCACACAAAATGAAGGTCGGGACTACCATGGGTGATTTGGCCCAACCTCCCTGTTCAAGCAGGGTCATCCTAGAGCACATTGCGCAGGATTTCATCCGCATGGTTTGACTCCACACCCTCTCTATGCAGTTTGTTCCAGTGCACAGTCACTTGCACAGTAAAAAGTCCTTTCTCATATTCTGGTGGAACTTCTCATGTGTCATTTTTTGCCCATTGTCTCTTGTCTTACTCCTTTGTCCACTGTTCTATGAGTTGCCATATATTTCAATGCACCAATTTACTGCCCCTGTTCATCTTATTTTGGATAAATGTTGAATCTTTCAACAGTTGAATAATTCAGAGCATAGTACCTTGCAAGACTTGTTTTGCTTTTTCTTTCAGTAATATTTTCCACTCAAACTCTAGTTCAGTTAGAGTTTCAGTAAAGAAATCACCAAGGATAAAATTTGATGAGAAACTGGAGCCACAGTTTACTGATGTAAACTGGGCTAGAGCCCTTAATTTCTCCTGAACTGTGCTCATTTACACCAGTTTATGATCTCCATTACTTTTGCAGTGTGGTGGGCTGACCTTGGCTGGATGCCAGGTGTATACCAAGCCTCTCTATCACTCCCTGCCTCAGCAGAAGCAAAGGAAAACAAAAGATTTATTCTCTACTTCCCATCAGCAGACAACGTACAGCCCCTTTCCAGGAAGCAGAGTTTCAGTGTGCTTAGTGGCTGCTCTGGAAGACAAATGTAAAAACAAATGCCCCTCACCTCCTTCTTTCTCCTAGCTTTTATTGCATTTTGTCATTTTGGGTCAGCTCTGCTGGCTTTGTCTCCTCCCCAGATCCTGCCCACCACAAGCCTCTTGGTAAGGAGTAAACCTTGGAGGGAAAGCCCTGACACTGTGCCAGCACTGCTCAGCAGGGGCAAAACCACTGTGTGTTAGAAACACCTTTCTAACTACCAGTGCAGCACAGCTCTGTGACGGCTGCAGTGGGGAAAATGAATTCCATCTCAGCCAGACCCATTCCATGCACTTTCATGGCAGCCCAAGGGGAACTTAGCACAGAAGCACCACACAAACCAACTAGGATGAAAAAAAGATGATATTCATTTTCTTTCTCGGTCTAAAGGGATTACTTTTGTAATTACACCAAGTTCTGAAATGCCCTTAGATTTGTTCAGTGCCAGGGAATCTGAATTTACATCAAATGCTGCATAATTCATACAGCATGGACAGCAATTATGAGTTAATTGAGGGGGTAATGTTTAAAAAAAGGCACATTATGAAGAACATCGGGAATGTTGGAATGAAAAAAGGCTCTTTGGCCCATTGAGGCTCATTTTTCTAAATGTTATTTTATGTAAAATGATAGTGATTGTCTTTTGAAGAATCCAGGAGAATGCTACGTTCCCTGCTTCTGCACCATTTGTTATTTAGGCAGCATCTGAGACTTTTTTTTGGAATAAGTAATTCCAGTGTCAGGTATGAAATTATTCCTTTCCATTTTACACACTGTTATAAAATGTGTGCTTGATTATCTCTCAGCAGCAACCATAACCTTAAAATCAGATATACTTCAGTTAATACAGTCCTCTTGATCCTTTTTCACCTTTCAGATTATAGGGATTAAGCACTATAAACTATCTATACTGTCGTTGTTTTTGTTCCCACAGTCAACAGAGTCGTCACTTTTCTCTCTACCTTCTCACATGTTTTAATACCTACTTTTGTACAGCTAGCTTGAATGGTTCACTGGTAATCTGAACAGTTTCTGGCCTGTTTCCATGCCTTTGAATAATGAGGACATTTAGCGCTGTTAAGAAAATGTTTGTGTTTTGCATTTCAAGTGCTACTGTGCCGACAGGAACTATAGAGGAAATCCACCTCACCTACACAAAGCTAATGTCACCAGGCTTTCAAAGAAACTCTTAGTGGAGGCAGGGAGATGAAATTCAAATATCCCAATCTATAGGCAGGCCACAACAGGACTATAACAAAGGATCTTGACATCTGTTATTTCATTCTTGAGGCCAGAAAAAAAGGTTGGGGCCACTCTGTTCTACTGGGCTGGTCCTTAGGATTCCTTCCTTAAGTTGCCTTGCTGCTGCCCCTGCCATACCAATTTACTCAGGTCTGAAATGAAGTTCCCACTTATGGCATGCAGGGTACATGAATTCACTTCATTTGCAGATCATAATATTCTATGCTGCTCTATTGTCTGCACAAGATGCTAGGAAAGGCTTTATTTTCATATTAACCCTCTGAACCTGCTATTTGAAAGGAAAAAATCCACTCTTAACAGCTAAAAACAAGTGCACATTTCTTTTGAAACTTGAGTAAGTGGCCGAGTCAGTATTTGTCTGGACTTGAAGTGGACTGAGTTACTTTTCTGTTTCCTGCTACTTTTCAAAGAGAATTTAGATTTTAAATTTAAATTTTATTTTGCATTTAAAATGTTGACTGAAATGAATAGGAACGAAAAGTTCAAATCAAACATTTGGTTGGCTTTGGTTTTAGTTGTTTTCAAAAGTCCATTTTAAACCGGTGATGTAATAAGTCATGTTATATTTGACAAAGAACTTATCCATTTGGCAATGGACTATACAAGTGTAAGATTTGCTTTGTTAATTTAAATGACTTTTAATCAAAAAATATTCAATCCAGAAGTCCACACTGAAAAACAAGGGTAATTTCTCCATTTCTTTTGAGAATAAATCAGTGACAGGGAAAACAATGTGGCTAAGTTGCATGTATGAGTTAGCTGGGTTGTAAACCATGCCCTGTTCTGTAGCTGGGCACAGTATGCATGCATGTCACAGTCTGTGAGGCAGCAAAAAAGAACTGCATCTATCAGAAGATTTGTTGCATGCATATCACAGTCTGTGAGGCAGCAAAAAAGAACTGCATCTATCAGAAGATTTGTTGCATACACCTGGAACACTCAGGAGCTGAGGAGCAAAGGAGAGAAGAGGCACCTCAATTAACTTAATTTAGTAGTATAACCATGTCACACACATGGATAATTGCTTCATCACTATTAGTGATCCACGCATCAAAAAAGGCCAGTGCTGCTGTCTGAAACATGAGTGACTCAACTCTCACTTATTTATCATAAGACTCTGCAGTGCCCAGGACTGCTCATGAGGAGTTTCTGTCTCAGCTTATTTCTGTACATTCTGAAATCCTCTTCAACCATATTATCCTGAAAAAAATATTTAGGAGTGAACGTTCTTACTGCACTCTTCCTTTTCGAAGTCATTCCTAGAAATTTTAAATAGTGCCTATTTTATTTAAAGGCCCAAGGCATCCTGATGCCTACCTTTTTTCTCCCTGACATGAGTGTTTCCTTTCCTGTTATTCCCTTTGGTGCAGTACATGTTTCTTACTGAGATTTTTACCTAAACTCAACCCTTTCCCAGATTTTTCTAATAGCTTGTTTGAAGACAAGGGAAATGTGGTAGTTCTAATTCTTGTGGCCACATGGGAAATTATTGGTGAAGGCAGGTGAGACGGGAATTAGAGCAAGGACTGTGAAGTAGATAAGGCACTGGCTAAAAAGAAGAGACAGAGAGTTATGCTGAAAGCGGAAGGAAGGCTGCAGTCAAGTTAAGTCCTCAAGAACCACTCTTAGGACTAATATTAATATTTTTATTAATGACCCAGACACAGAAAATAAACACAAGATAATGACACTTGATGAGAAGTGGATAAGGGGCACCTATGAGCAGGAGATTAAGAACGTCACAAGAGAACTGTATTATGGTCTGTATAGGTGGGATTTGATTTAATGTTCAGATTGTGAAACAGCAATTCATCCTATTATCTAGAAGCAATACAAATGGAAACAATGGGGAAGTCAAAATTCTGGGCCTTTTAGTTGATCACAGTAGAGTTATGAATCACCAGTGAGCACAGTTGTGGGAAAGGTGTGGTCTGAGGATGTGTCTGGTAAAATAAATCATATAAACATTGATAGTATTGAAGATTTCTTTTGGAATGATGAGTACATTGGTCTCTTAGGGCATTTTTGTTGCTGTTGTTGTTATTGTGTGACAGAATGCCAGTCATGCACTGTGCATGTGTACAGAACAACAACAAAAAAACCCCTGGGAAAATATTCAGTGAATATGAGAAAGTGGGAATAGTTTTCTTGTAATAAACAGAGTAGAAAAGTAATCCAAATCTTTAAATGGTATCTATTCTTTTCTAAATAGTGGTTTATTTCTTAAACTTCAGCTTCCAGCCCTTGTCAAATCCTCTCTGGGCACTTTTTCTCTGGAGCTGACATACTGATGCTTTCAGTCTTGAGGCTGGGTAAGCCTGGATAGCCTGTCTTGTTTCATAACCATATTTGTACAGCACCAGACTATGGTTCTTACATTGTAGATATTTTCATTTTTTAGTTAATTTCAGTGAGGAAATTTGAACACTTCACATTAATTTTCCATTTACAGACTGTAATAAAGACTGGAAATGGTGTCGAGCTGTTAAGACAAACAGATTAGTGACAATAAATTGCTAATTGTCTCTCCTAATTTAGTGACTATAATAATGATTTGGGAGATCTTGAAGAGTGGCAAGAATGGGTAAGTGCCTTGAAAGTCTTCAGCGAGGACTGGTGCAAGAAACAGTAATTTCAATGGACACTGATTTGCAGCTGTAAAAGCAGCAGTTTTTAAGGAGTTTCATATGTTGTTTCCTCTTATGCTAAGCCAGTTTATATATCTTCCTGACTCTTTGCTTTCCCTCTAAAATTATAGCATCTTTCAACTTTGACCTCACAAAGCCACTGACTAAATATATGGGGGAATTCTAATAAAATATATCTGAATTGGTATCATTATCTAGAAATCTGCTTGCATTGAGTACTTCTCTGTATTCTGTTGTAAAGGACACAAAAGGGATTGTCCATGAGAATAGGGAGTAAAGGCTGAGTTCCATGATTAAAACCCTTCCTGTTCCGCATGAGGATAACAGATTTTGCCTTTAGTCTCACTTGCTGTTTGAATCCTGGCAGCAGGGTTATTCCTCTGTCCAGTTAGCAGCAGCAGGTCAGTTGCAGAGGGGAAAGAGGGCACACTCCCTTACTGCACACAGCCAGCTGTGCTTGTTCAGCCAGAGCAAGAGCCCAGGAGCAGCCTTGCTGCATCTGGTAAAGCACAGAATGCCCTGGAGCCCAGGCCTCAGGAGGAGAACAAAAATAAGATCACAGTCTTTATGAGCACCTTGGCTGAGTGCAAGTAGTACAAGAGGACTGAAAAGGCAGAAACTGTATGAGAGGAAGAGACTAGAGAAACAACCTCTTCATCAGGAAGATAAATGCAGAATCTCATCAGCATTCCTGAGCTCAGTCCTCTCCCTCAGGCCTATGCTGGGCTGCTCAACAGAGAGGAAGCTGATCAACTAACCTATTTAATCCCATCTTCTGGGTAGTTCAGAGAAAACTGCCTGGCCTCATGGGAAATAACAGAGTTTTGGAAGGGTGTCTCTAGCCTTGGTGCCTGATCAGACCAATCACTGAATGCTGAATGCAACTTAGCCAATAAAAACAGTAGTAATTTGATCAGAGTAACTTTCCATTAAATTAATTTTAGCTGATATATTAGCTTAGAAAAATGTAGATCAGGGTATTATGTATTACTGGACCAGTATGCTAATATGGTCATATTCTTTCTGCTACCCAGGCTAATTCACAGCCAGCTCAGTTTATTTGGCAGAACACTACAACATAATATACCGCAGCGTCTTAAGGATCAGACCAGCCTTGGACTATATAAATGGTGACTTTAGTGTTCATAAAATTCAGTAATAAATTCCTATTCATATAACTTTATTAGTTGAATCATGTGAAAGACATGCCTTTGAGCCAGGGCAGGTGTCTGTTTTAGTTCTGCAGCACCATGCCATCAATATAAAACACAGCACAGTAAAGTCAAAACTTCCCTGAGGATCATATCCAGCACCAGTGATTCATTAACTCAGGCCTCATACTGGATGGGAACAGATTAATACAGTAAGAACAAAGGTGCCAGATGTGTAGTTTCTTGGCTGTGTTTTAAAGTCTATGTGTCAAATGCCAGAATTAAAGGAAATGTTTGACCTTTATTCCTTAAGTCCCAGAAAAGAGATTTCTGGCTAGTTTCCTTTATTTATGGTAATGTTAAAAAAAGACTTACGTAATTAAAAGCATTTTACATTAAAAAATACAATTACTTAATGAAGACTGAATGTTTCTCTCTTGTGGCAAATAAAATAGGTTCCAAGGCTTGAAGAGACTAGGTACACACTTACCTTTAATATGTGAGCAGATACCGAGAACCAACACAAATAGCAAACTTCTCTAGTGAATTACACACCTTCAGGACAGAAGCCAAGACCTGGCCATCCTCCATGAAAGAGTAAAGTTCCTTTTCTGGGATCAAAGGCCAAATTTTCAATTAGGTGTTGAACCATGGCTTGTGGTCTTGCCTGATTAATGGAGCTTCTGAACTTAACTGGGAGTCAGTGACGAGCTTGTATGCAGAGCAAATTATTATGTCTAACTAGACAAATTATAATGTCTGTCCAGCTACAGAGTTCAACTCTGTTATCAAGATTCTTCACCAAGACCAGTATTTCTTATATTCAGTATGGTTCAAAATAATGGGAGATTCAAATAACTAGGAAATATAGCTTATGAGTAGGAATTAAGTAAATGGCTTGATACAAGTTGACACATTGCTCTAATTCAAAATGCAGTAAATAAGTTACAAAACTATGGGTTTGCCTTTTGTTGTTGTTTTGAGATGTATTTTAAAAGGCTGGCTTCTCTGTACCTGCACAGGCTGGTGGTATTGAAATCTGGTGCTTTCGTATAGGTCACTGTTAGTAGAGCTGTAACGAATGAGCAATTCTGTGTATATGGGACAACTACAGGCTGGAAAGATGTATCTGAAAGGTACATTCCTTCATGCTTTTGCAGTGCTCCTGAGCTCAGGTGTGGTTTGAAAGTGTGCAACACTGCAGTGACTTTATGGGGTCACAAGACTCACAAGAATGTTAAAATAATCCAGTAGCAGACAGACTGCTAAAGACCACAGTGCCAGCAAACAGGCGACAGGTTCATCTGTGATTTACATAAAGTATAAATTGATTAACCCTGAGAGCCCTGTGGGGGATTACTCTGCTGATGAGTAATTTCTCATGCTGATGTGTAGGCTCTTCCTTTCCTCTGGGTCACTCCCAAGTGCCTTGAGCATTACTCCTCTGATGTTCTTCCTACAGCCTAAAGACGTCTCAGTCCACTCTTGATTTTGCACTGCTAGTGGCCACCACAGTTCAGGCTGACTGTGGGTTTGCTCATTGAGAGGGGCAGCTGGGGATGGAAGCCACTGGTGCTGTTGCCAAGAGCCAAAGCAGTGGCCTGGCCACAGATCCTCCCACCGTGGGCTCTCCTACCTGTGTGTGCAAGGATTTACAGAAGACATGAGAAGTAGGTCTGGTTTGGTTCTCATGACAAGTAGTATACCACTCTGAAACAGTATGAAAATACAACAGCCTGTTCACATGAGCAGTCTGAAGACTTCTATGAACTGATGCTATTTCATTGCACAGCTGCTTTCAGGCTTGCTCTGGTACCTGTCTCTTTTTCCTCTTTCAAAACATGAGTTGAAATTTAGGTCTTGTCCACAAAATTCAAATGAGAAACATTGCAAGTGGATTGTTTTTCAAGTTCCTCAGAATGAAGTTTACTGAAAGATTTGCCACATAGTATTTCTTATTTCACAGCTTGATTTAAAATGTCTTATACGACAAAATGAGAAAATATTTGAAAAAATGAAGGTAATATAATAGAAATAAAGAGTGATTATTTTTCTTTGGATAATATTTCCTTTAATTTCCTAGGGTATGCTGGATTGGGTGTTTATGTAACCAGACATTCAATATATTCCAGATCTCGTTATTATAACTCTAATCACTTGTCCTGATAATTTGCTCCCAGTATGTAATAGTGCTTATATATAGGAGTGGCTTAGAGCTAATTGCCACACAGTCCTTTTTATTAGGGCTACACAGATTAGAAGCCCACCCAAGTTTATGAAAAATATACACTTTTACAACCATGTTGATCTGATTAAGGCTGAGAACAAGTCCTTCTGAAAATAAATACATGTAAATCTGTAAATAAATAAATGTTAAAAAAAAAAGATGTGACTTTTTAAGGAATGTCATTCTTTGGTTTCTTGCATGAAAAGGCAGGTTTTTTCAGTTGATAGTGCTATAGAGTTGCGTGCGTTTTAATTTTTTTTTAAGTACTACTCATTGCTACTACTTACTACTGCACTCTGTCAAAAAGACTCCACATGACAGATTTGAAGATCAGTTGTGTGTGGGTATGTTGTTGCCGTGTTGTGCGTGGATCACACAGTTGTAATGCGTTCCACAGACTCCAATATCGTGCCTATAAACATACCTGGGAAGGCCATAATAAGGTAGTTGCATTCTTTGTAAAATGGATAGTATTTCACAAAATGAAGACTATTCTAAACTCTCATGATGGGTTTCTAACTTGCCAGCTGAAGGTCACTCAGAAGTAGATCCTTTAAATTTCCAATAGATTTATTTTGCAGGACTTTTGTATTGTCTTTAAGAACTCAGTGCAATTAAAGAACTACTTATTATAGGTGAGAATTCTGAGCTCATTAAGAAAATTTTATAAAATCAAACATATTTTATTATAATCAACAAGACATATAGTTTTAGGTGTTTTATATTAAATGAAGACTGGGTAATGATAACTGGAATAATAATTCATGGAATCATATAAGGAAAATGTTACTATGTGACTTGGGTTCTTTATATGCCTTCTATTCTTTGCTCTTTTTTAGATAAAAGATCATATATACTTTCTAATTTTTGCATAAGGGAACTGAAAGAGAAGAAATGCAGTAGATATCAACATCTGAATGTACTTTCTTATGTGTCACATATAACTGGGATTAGGTGCAGCATTGTATTGTATATTCACAGTAACTTTGTGCTGATATATGTTGCATGCTGTAGCACTCATAAGTTTTGCACAGTGATAGCCTCATAAGTTTCAAAGTAGTAAAAATAAGGCCCAAGGTGAAACAATACAATATTACGTGAATAATTACAATATGTGTTAATATAATTATTATTTCATATACTTTAATCCTTTTTAAAACCTCAACTTTGACTTATTCAACCCATTTTGATGCCTTTTGTTGAGCAGAATTCACTCAGGTGTTTTTCTCTTTGGAGTTTGTGCTTCTTCCTGTGTCTTCTGTTTCTGTTTCAAACTTCATTCTGTCAAAGGCACATATTGTGTGCATTTTTAGTACCAAGAGAGCTCTACTTTCTGAAATCCTGTTAGACAGTTCACTGTCTATCTCTGAACCTGGATTCCTCCTTTGGTCCTTCTGAAGAGGTTAGACAGTTTAAAAAAAAAAAGACCAGCTGAACTAATTTCTATATATCTTATGGCTAGTGTTCTGACTCCCTTTCCAGCCTCTGCAGACTGGATTACAGGGCCAAGTGTCCGTGCCTGGGAAGTCGTGTGAGTGCCCTGGTCAGAGCTGCCAGGCTCAGCCCCGTGCTGCCTCATGGGCATTGGCATCGTATCTGGGCACTACCAAGCGGGCACGCCAGATTTTATCTGGGAAGGTGGCACTGGAGCTTTAATTCACCTTAGCTATATTCTCCCAGGCATCACAGTCTGTGAGTTTTCCACTGCTCCTCTCCTTCACCATGTACAGTTGAGAAGTAAAGCAAGGATACCAGATTGGAGATGTTATATTCCCTTTATATTTCTCCTTTGGTTATTTCAGTCTGATCTTGCAGTGCAGTTATCTTTAGATTGTAAGTTCCTGAGGAAAAAGCATTACTGTCCTTGTAACCTCACACAGCCCATCTTCACTTTTGGTTCTTATAGTATTGTAACTTTATGAACCTCAATTTACTTTTTCATACATGTTTTGGGTACTTGGATATGCAGTAGAAACCATTTCTCGGCTGAAAAATCATGTATCCCTTCATTAATATTCTGCCATTTGGAGTCTTTGTTGATTTCTGTGGGTGCTGAATTGGGCTGTATATTACGTCTGCCTCAGAGGCTGCGAGCTACTGACAAGATAGTAAAGTCAGTTTTGTCAAAAATTGTTAACTACCACACCACATGCAAAGTTTGGCTGGACATTATGCAGTAGTAACTTCCAGGTCTCCTGTGTCAGCTGGGGGAAGGAGTCTCTATAAAATCCACCTCAGAGGGCCCAATGCAATTTTTTCTTCTTAAGGATTTAGTCAGCCTTGGGGCCTGAAAGTTTCTTGTCTAGCTTCAGAAGCTACAGCAATTGCCTCTCCTGAGACTGTCTGAAAATTCAGACTAATACTGCCCCGTGATGATCTCACAGTGTCGGGCTTTTTTCTCACCGAGTCCCAGAGTGACAGGAGCCTGTGAAAGCAGCTGAGATTCCCATATCCTCAAGTGGACCAGAGATCACCAGTACTTAGTTGTTGATTCAAACAAGATTATGACTGTGAGAATATATCTGAGGCAAGAAGAGGCCAGAAAATCCTGCTGAGATTCAGTGGAGCGGGAGATGTTATAAGGCAGGAGAGAAAAGATGGCTTTAGCAAAAGGGCCAGCTGTGTTTCTTACATTGCAGCACATAATTGTCCCTGCAAGCATGAGGAACTGAGTATGTGTACCTGGGGCACTGCATTGCCTCACAAGCAGTTTCAGTTATTTTAAATACCTAGATTCAGTTGTATAATTATTTGATTTAACAGCACATGTTCTCAGCAGAAAAAGTGCCCCAAAAATGGCTATTGCTAGTAATATTAATATTGGGATGAATCCTCAGGAACCCTGAACAACTGCATCTTTCTTGGGGAAACACCTGAGTCTGCAGGTGTTCAGCACAGTAGTCTTCTGCACAGCTTAAACTGCATCCTAGACTTCATGCTTTTATATTGTCGGGATTCAAAGACAGTTCTCCCCCAAATCCCATCTTGCATTTGGAGAGAATATGGCATATACTGGCACTTAAGTTCTCAAGCAAATATGTTGCACATAGTTAAACCACTTAGTGGCTATAAAATCACCAGGTGTCTTTCATCTCTCTATGTCATCAGGTAAGGACCGGATCGTGAGGAATGGTTCACATTCAGGAGTGGGTTTTTTTCTCGGGAGGACACTTAAGATGGTCAGCAGAGCTTTATCTGAGGAAGAAGCACAATGACATTGAACACAATTACTTGATTAGTCATATTACATGTTTAAATAGAGGCAGCCTGTGTTTTTTATTACTGTTTTGAAAAGCTGCACTGTGAGGTACGAGCCAGTAATTGGGCATATGCGCAAACAAAACATATATACAGCTTGACTTATTTGTATGGCAGCAGTAGAAAGATTATCATCATAACATCCTTCCCAGAATATTTCATATCGGGCAGCCTTCCACAGCTGTAGTTCTCAATCTTTATTAGATCTATTATGCAAACACAGAAGGCTTCTTGAGTCAGCAGAAACTCAGCAAGCTGATATGTTGTTCATGCTGCCTTGCAAATCACTTGCCCTAATCACCTAGGAGTTGATTAAAGTGGAGGTTGATTGGTTAATTTGCTCTCAACCTTGGAGAACCCATGGAATTGATTATTATAGTAGTTATTTAAAATATGTGGTATGTCATTCTTTCTTAGGGTTTAGCTGCATTCTAAAGACAAACATGAATTTATGGATCATTATTAAAAAAGAAGAAAAAAAATGAAAAGAGAATAAGAGCTTCCCTGCTAGGTATTTTTCTATGTTGCTTTTAAGTCAATAAAATTTTCATTAATATCTTTACTTCTATACTCCATGACAGGTTCCTCTGACTGATTAATGGAATTCTTGGAAAATGAAGAGACCAAAAAACAAAAAACTATTTATTCTCTCTTTCTTGTGTACCTCAGTTTACCTTTCTAACACTGCCCCCCCTGTAGAGAGTTAAAAGCAATAGACTATTGAGAAAATCTCCCTCACACACAGTAATAGCAAGGATAATCTAGAAAATACCTGATGTTCCAAGGGAAATGATGGGAAAGCTATTAATGGGGTGGAGTACTGCTAGCCTTGTTCCAATGTTCTAGAAAACTTTTACAGTTCCTAGCCCTGCCCTGGTGATGAAAAGGGAGAGAGGGGGCTGACTATTTTCCCAGCACTGCACTGTAAATTTCTGTGAATTCTAACAGGGCTCCATGGTCTCGCACATTATACATATGTTTCTCCTAGCCAAAGATGGGAGTAGCTGTAATGAAAGGAGGGTAATAATGCTTGAAAGATCAAGCATTTGGTAAAGAAAAAATATTTATAGTCCTGTATGTTGTTTTATTCTTTTGCTTTACATACTTTGAATGAATGAATGAATAATACTTTAGAAGGCAGCTTTTAAAACAAAAATATTCTACTAATGTATTGAAAGTTTCCCAGAGGGAAAAAGCTGTACAAGTAGGAACACGGATGAACTTATGAGCCAGAAATGAAGCTCAAAGATCTGCTCTGAGAATGACTGGTCAAGGGAGGACCATTCAGGAGAAGGGTCAGGATAGAGCTGACACGGATAAGGAAGGTGTCAAAAGCACAAGTTGCCCTGTCACATCAGTTTCTTTCTCTCCTTCTTTGCAGAAAAGGAAATATTTTGTATAGATATTTGGTCTCCATATGGAAAATTATTCTGGTTTCTTCTTGGCCAAGATGTCTTTGTGGAACTTAGCAGAATTTGCACTCTACGTTCACAGGCAGATTTCAGTATTTATATGGAGCAGGCCTAGTACATCACCAGCTCCCTCGTGACTGGGGCCAGAAGGTTGTGGCCCACAGTTCTCCACAGCATTACCTCATATCTAAGGTATCAATGAAAGTCATTGACTGAGTCTTTGTGCTCTTTCTCCTTTTCTTTCTCACCTGCATGGCTGTGGTCTTATCACTGCTGATGGGTTTGGGACTGTTACCACTTTTAGCTTTTTTTCACTTTATCAGCTATATTAGTGCAAATCCTCATTTCTGATTGTTGGATGTTCTCTGCTGGCTGCTGTAGTGTCTCCTGCACAGCTCTACTTACTTTCACTGGTTTCTTCAGTGCATTTATTGAGGAAACTTTTGTTATGTGACTGCATTCATTGAAGCTGCTAAAAGCTATAAAATGTAAGAATTGCATGTGTGTCCCTTCTTTTTATAGTTGTCTGTATCTTTCTTTCTGCATACAGTTGATTAATTCTTCTGTACAATGCCTTGAGGAATTAATGTGTCAAGTATCACATCTGATGGATCTGCTAAATGCATTTATGAAGACATCTTCAGGCAACAGTATTGTCATATACTACATTTATAGAAGGTATGTCTTGGGTCCTGTCCTTACTGGTAAACAATCATGTCTGTGTATTTCCTGGTGACTAATTTCTGCCTAGGAAGAGATGTTGTGGGAGGCTGCCAACAACTGTCGTGCTAAAATTATACACAAAAAAATGTTTGCATGCTTTACATCTTCTGCTCTTTTCTTTGTCAGATAAACAGGGTGTTATACAGAGGTGTATATTTTTAATTTCCATGAATTATTTAAAAGAATAGTATGAGTAGGTGGCAGGACAGTTGCATGCCAATCTTTGGTCGTTTTAATCATGTTCTTGTAAACACTGCTACCTTCTAAGAGCTGCAAATTCTCAGAATCTCTGTTTTCTAAAGATCAAATCCAAATTGACTAACATGCAAGGAGTGGTGCTTTGCTGCCTGTAGCTTTAAGCAAATACTGCAGTACATTTTCATTCTGAGCAGACACCATGTTCACTACTGTATACAGCATTCTCCAGCTGGGGTCCACACTACCAGCTGATTAGAGGCTTTTCATGCTGCTGAAGGACAGAGAATTGCTGTAGATCAAATGCTACCAATAAAGGTGGATGACCTCCTCTACTTACTGGGAGGTATCTGGAAGAGGAAAATCATATATATTCCACAAACTGCCACATTCAACTGTCAGTGAAAAAGTACAAATGTATAATCATTTCAAACTGATATTTCTAAGCAGATATTTTTAATCACCTATTTTTGCAGGTGGCTTTTTTCATTCACTAGAACACATTTGCAAAATCCAGATTTTTTATTTATACCCTGTTACCTGAATCTCAATTAATACAGCCAACAGAGTGGGAGGAGAATAACAGGACTTTAAAACACCTATATCTTGGCATATGTGGAGTCTTGTGATTTCTGTATCTGAATTTATTTTCTGTTATCCCTGACCAAATACGGAAGCAAGCACCAACATTTCAAAGTTTTCTGCTAACTTCCAGTTTGCAGGAATTTCCCAATGGAGGTATGACCTTTGTGCTGATGACTGAAGCTTGATGAAATGCATATTTTCTTTGCATACCTTCATCAGATTCCCTGAAATAATGTAGAGTCCACAGGTTGAAACTGCTTGAGTCCTCAGTTTTGCCCATATTTGGGCTCCGGAAGCAGTGCTTCTGCAAAACCCCTGAGCCTTTTTGATGCTATGCAGAGGCTGCAGGATAAGGGCTTCCCCACAGAAGGTGGATTTTGAGGGAATGTTCTACATCTTCTTTTAGGGCTTTCATTCTGTCAAAACAATATTATCACAACTGAGAAGCAGACCCATAGTGCATGCATAGTAAGCTAGCTAAAGAACAGAAAAAACCAAATACCAAAGTGGTAGCACCTTGCTGCATTTAATCTCTTAACACACAGCAGTGACAGATTTGCTTTCCAAAATTTGTACTGGAGCTACAGCTTGATTAAAAGATTTTCACAATTGCTGATAGGGAGTGGGACTTGATGGTGCTAGGCACTGCATTGAGAGACACAGAGAGACATAGCTCTCCCTTGTCAAATAAGTAGATAAAAATATACAGAAGATACATAGCCAGCAAGCAGAGCATGGGTTAGGGCAAACAAATCTCAGGTGAAATCCATGGTCTAGGGCTCAGTTTGGTGTTTGAGAAAGAGTAAGGTAAAATGGGAAGGAAAGCAGAGAGCGAGTTTAAAAGGAGAGAAGGTCATTCTAGGTTTGCAGTCATTGTGTATGACTGACAGTGGAAAAAGAAACACATGGAAAGTAATTCAGATACATTTCATTCTATGCTGTGTGTTCCGGGTTAGTGCTTCAGAGTGTGTGAACACTTACCATCTGCTCAAGTGCAATGGCCAGCAACTATGGGTGGTACTAACTAACTCTCTGCCAATTGTACATACACATTAATTAACATACATAATTTTAATCATTATTTTCAAAAGGTGTAGGTTAAATTATCAGAGTAGCTATCCCCAAAAAAAAAAAAGGAAGTTATCTTCTTTTCTTTTTATTCATGTATGAAATGGAAGGTTGCTTATATACTTGTTCAAAGTTTTTAAATCAGTGATGTTTGTGTCATGCTTTGAGGACATGAGATGAATGAATTCTGCTTAAAATTTTTTAATACTCTATTACTACATAGAACTCTAAAGCATGGTTTCCAGAGATATGTTCATCTTAAAATCCCAGGTCAGAATTTCCTTAACACCGAGATTCAGAAATTTTTACCTTGGAACTCACTGCTGCTGGAGCAGAATAACATCCAGACATCATTTCATTGCTACCACCTTTCTGCCTCATATTCTGCTCCAAGACACTTGCAGGTCTTGGAGTAACATCCAGGCTCTGTTAGAGCTTCTGTTGAGATTTTTGAACTATAAGTAATCAGAATGAAAATATCTGTCTTCAACGTGTTTTAAGAAAATTAAATGTAGAGCAAGGGTTTAAGGGGGGAAAAGTGTAATTTTTCATCAATTCCATGCATTTTTATTATAATTTTATTCACATTATTTAGTAACACCTTGAGATATTTATGTGCTCTGAGATATTTTTGAACTTTGTCACAAAAAATGTTTATTCAAAACAGTCTGCAGTGAAGAGCTGTTTCAGTGACATTTTCCCATTTTTCATACACTGATAATTTGTAGGCTATTATCACATTATTTAACAACTGACCAGATTGTACGGTCTCTAAGCTCTCGATTCTGTTCATGTGAAATGCAGACTTATCTCAGTTGGAAATACTATTCCCCACATTTTACAGAGTCAATCGCTCTTGGCTACCAACCTTTGAGGTTTTTCTTAATGCATAATATTTTCTCAAATCAATATCCAGAACAAAATTATCCATGATATCACACAGAGAGTAGCTGGTCAAAATTTTCTGACATAATACATTTTTATATACAAAAATGTCAGTTCATTTAAACATTTTGCTGAAGCACATCAATTTTGATGCCATTTCTTTAAAAGCTGGTAAGCACACTACTAAAATTATTTCATTTAGACTTTTTTAAAAGCGCATTTCACTTTGAAATTAGTGTTTCAATAGTTTATATTTAGACAAAGATAAATAATTTTGTCAAGTGAAAATGAGAATGAAATCTATTGAGTTTATCAACACAAGTATTTTTCTTCTATTTCTAAAATGTATATTTGACAATATTTCCTACAAAATGAAGCAGTAATAAATTGTTGTAGGAACTCTAATCAAAATTTCTCATAAAATAGAAAATGCAGATTTCACAGATTTCTGCTGGTGAATTATGCAGGCCACTCTGTGTGAGGCTGTGTGCTTAGACAGCAATAATCAGCTTCACAGACAAGCATCAGACAACTACTTCTTGTTGGGGCAATTTTGTACAGCAGGATCCATGCCTTCTAACAGAGCTTACGTGAGGAAGAATCAGCATTATGTCCCTTTCCCTTACTGGAAAAATGCAGATCTTGTGTTGGAAAGTGTAGGAGAAGCATCTTCTGTAAAATACATGAAATAAGCCTTTGCATGTCACACTGTGCCAATAAAGGCTGGCCTGGCTCCACACCTCTGGGAAGGGGTGGAGTACTTAGAGCAGCTCCAGATGAAAGCCAGGAGCAAAGTCTTGAAAAAGTGAGGAATTAGGCTGTGATGTCTGTAGAAGAGTGAATGAAGACAGTATTCTGGTATGTAAATGTTATTTTAAAAGAGAAAGGGAATGTTTCACTCAGAATAATTTGTTTTACTATCTAGAATGAGAAGCAATGGCTCTAAATTAAAGCAACAGAGTTTTAGGCTATAACTCTGCGAGCAGGTAATTAGGCACAATAGGAGTTTGGCAGTAGACCTAAACAGTTGGTACTGAAGCCTTTCTGTCTACCCTAACCCACGGTGGTGTTTTCCTCTAGACTAAATTTAGTCTGATTCCCTAGAGTGAACATCTCGGCTATCCATGAAGCCTGAAACTGTATGAAGGGTGAATTGGTTCAAATTCACATATTCCCAAAGGTGGTGGTGCACATTTGATGTGCACTTGTGACAGATCTTTCAGATTAGCTTTTTCCAGCTGGATTCTAACTTATGAGCACCAAAATGCACCGAAAACAGAAATAACATGATACTGACTTGCAAAATGTGCTGCTGCACTGGACCAAAGCACTGATGTAAGCAGCTTGCCCTACGCTGTATACACAACACAAACTTCTGTTCGTGCTAAAGGCATTGAATCAATGAAGGATGTTAATGCCTTATAATTTAGATGTATTTGTCAGGTTTTACATAAGCATAGCTCCTTTTCCCAAGGTCCTTTCCATTACTGTTTTCTATAGACATGTTTTTTACCCAAAAAGGGGAAACTGGGATAGATAAACACTATAATTGAAATGTGGGGAGGGTCACTGCTCTGAGTGCCAAATGAGATATATCTCTCCAAGATAAGAATAAATTAAACCTTCTGTGGATTTTAGAGCATTGGGTACTGTTAATATTTCTAAGCCAGTTTCATGGCTTTCTTTTTTCAGAAGCTGACATTTTAAAAGCTTGGGGTTTTTTAAATTTTTTTATTCCTAACACCAAAACGGATTTCTTAGTTACAAAAAACAAACACCCCCCCCAAACAAACAAAAACCAACCAAACAAAACCCCAAAGCAAAACAACCCAAAAACTGCAAAATTTTCAGCCTACAGCAAGTATTTCTGATAGCTTTGTAAAACTATGAAAATGGTCTGCTGCTTTCTAAACTCATAATTTAATTGAGTGACATGAACTTGAATTAATTAAATGGTTGCTTTTATTTTTAGCTGAATTAGGATATTAAATCTGTGTTTCCTTTTTCAAGAAAATGAAACCAGTTGGGGCACTATAAAGCACTAAAATCAATATATTATTATACTCATATTGCCTTTGATTTTTTGAAAGTTTCCAATTATTATTAAATGCTCAAGGAATAGCTACATTCAGCCGGATAACAGGTGCACTGCAACACATGAGATATAACTTGAAGAATATCCTGTGTTTACACTTGCTGGTCCCCAAAATAATATCATTCTCACCTGTAGGCTGGGAACATCTTCTTGGACTTACATGGTACTTTGTTCCATTTTTGAAACATTAAATCCCACAAATTTTAGTAGCATTTACTTATCAGTTTTTACCATCTTCCTTCAATACATTTCTTTGCTGTAATTTCCCCATTCCCCACTCATACACACCTAGACCAAGCTACTTCTCAAATGAAGGTGCCAGGCTGCAAAACATTGTGCATATACTTTAATCAATTAACTGTGATTAATTAAACTCTATTAACCATTACTAAATCTCTTTTAATGATATTATGACTATATAATAACTTTGTATGAAAATTTTCTCAGCTGAGTATATTTGCACTCAAATTACTTGAATCCTTCCCAGTGGTGCCAGGACATCTTTTTGAAACTGGGGAAAATAGTGATTGTGAGATGTGCAGTCAAAAAAGTAAAATGTCATTAAGTTTAGTGGTTTTACTTGTCTTTCCAATGCCTTTTCAGAAGCAGGATTATAGATTTTGTGTCTCCAGGTTGGTGCTGCTTTTAACATTTTGTGGTTCCTGACCCAGTTGCTATCAGTACCTCTTGCTGGGAGCTGCAGTTCTGTGTATCAGTTCCCTGCATTCTCCTTTGCCGCTGCATGAAGCATAGACTCATTTTTAATCTCCAGTGGGTTATAGCCATCTGATTTCAAGTTAATGTCTTCTTACAGTACAAATGTCAGTAATATATGCATCTGTGCTGACCTAACATGACCTCACTACAGTCAGAACAGTTTTTAATGGCCAGTGGGACCTTGCAGGTTATGTTTCTGGCTGCACTGGTATGTAAAAGAAAGACCTATCATGATTTTTCATTGCTGTGCAGCTGGTTACATTTTTCTGCAATAAGTGCCATTTGGGGTAAGTATTATCAATTATATACCCTGAGGCATATGAAAAATACTTATTTCTCAGTTAGCTGTGGATTTTTGTAAAAAAATTGATTCTTGTACAGGTTTCTAAAAGTATGAAAGAAGTATTACTGACCATATTTCTAGACATTGGAATAATGATCAAATGTGAGCTAGTTAACACGTTGCAAGACATCAGCAGTGGAAATGTGCCTTTGTGTTAAATACTGAGTTCTCATTTTCATACTCTGGGGATGAAACTGAATCCTGGTTGCTTTGTTTATCAACGTAACTCTCAATTGAGAGGTATGCGTCAAATTGGTACAAAGCTAGGCTACATGTCCTCTTACACAATCATTTTCCATAATTTTCCCAAAAATCTTCACCAATCACTATAACCCTGATGTCACTACAGCTTTTAGGTTATTGCTGGATTTATTTATGCAGTTTTTAAAATTTATTTTTTCTTTAGAGTTTCTCCCCAGGTAAAGAAAACTTAACTTTGTTCATTAAAAGGTATTAAAACTTTTTATCTGAATGAAATATTTATATGTAAGCTTGGATATGAAGAGAAAATTTCACTTTTTAAATTATATTTGAAACTTTGGGGAAAACTTACTGTTTCGTATTTAAATATATAATTCGTTTGCTCCAAATTTTCATTTAGAAGTGCATATATATTGAGTGGGTAATTTAGAGTCCAAATTTTAGATTCTCAAAAGCACTCAAATAACTAAAAGTAGACACTGTCTGTTTCTCTCCCCATTGCCCCTATCTATGAGAGCAAGGTCCAGATAGGAACTACACTGATGTGGAAAAGGGATTAATTACTGTGAACTGGAAAACAGTTTTGATGTTAGTGAAGATACATTTTTACAATAAATTTTTAATTTGCAATCTAGGTTTTTAGTGTAAATGTCTCTCCTTTTTAAAATATAATACGCATTATATAAAATTTTGAATATACAGCCGCAGAATTAACATAAATGTATGGGAAACAAATTTAATTTGCTTAAGAAAACACCAGATACTTTTAATTTCAGTTTGTTTGCATATAGATATACAAGGCATAAAAAAGAGTATGTTGTTAAATGTTCACAGTAACCATGTTGACCATGTCTGCCAGTTTTTTCTAATTTCATATTAAGTTTGATCTTCTAAATGATTTCCAAGGTATTAGCAAGAATCTTGGAGAAGTTTTGATAATTACTTTATTATGATAAACTTATGTAGTCCTACAGTTCAATAGTTGGTTCAAAACCACCTCTCAAACATATACCTTACTTTGATATTTAAGTATGATTCTAAAGTTAAGCTAATTCTTTAAATACTGATGCTGAAGTGAAAAAGCTGCATAAGACTCATATAACAAAGACCATAGCAATAGATATAAAGATGATATTTTTAAAAAAGTTCTCCTAAACTGGTAAGTTGCTAATTTCACCTAGAGTATGATTTAGTCCGGATGCTTTCAACCTGTATCCCACATGACTGACAAGCAGCTTCTACAGAAAAAGCATAAAGAACAACAGCTAAGCTAGATTTTTTCATAGCAGTCCCATCAAACTGGGTCTGTCTACACAATTAATGATCTGGAGTCAGAGATAAAAATGAATTTGGATTGACTTTTGTCGTAGGGGAAAAACTGTGCCCCTCTATTCAAGAAGATGCTGAAAAAAGATTATCTATTCCTTTGATCCGCCACTTAAGGCTCGCAGTGTTTTTAATCATCTATTTCCAGCCTATGTACACCTGGTTAGCAACCAGCTCCCCATCACTTTCTGTCAAATCCAATAACATTAATTTCTTTTCAGCTGCCATGGGCAACTTTTGAGGCTCTTTTTGTTGCTGCTTCTTGTCAGAAGTGTAATGGTTTATGCCCAGAGAACGCTTTTCTCCCAGGACATGCTGCCTGAGAGTATTAGCACCCAAAATAGTCCTTGAAGGTTTTGAGGAGACATATTTCTGTTCCTTAGAGTCCTGAGCTTATTTTTGAATTGCTAGTTCAGGTGAAGTGCTGCTTGCATACCCTGCTCAACAGTGATTCACCACTTTCAGAGAAACAGCAATAACTCAAATGCATTTGCTCTGTGCACTCACACTTTTCATAATCGATAAGCTTAAAGAAAAAAAAAATTCCAGCGAACTATTACTTTGTCTATTATATTAGAAAAAAACTACAGGAAAAAAAGGCAAGATCAGTTTAAGTGCAAATCTGACCCCGAATTCTAGCTGTCAGTAAAGATCTGTGACACATATCACAACAATACAGGCTGACACAAGGACTGAGGTGCTCTTCATTTCCAGGACGCTGCCTTTCACAGTACACTTTGGTCTTGCTTCTCCATTTATATGAAGAGAGCTTTTACCAACAGATAGTGGATGTGATGTTAATAGTGGATGTGATTTTAAAAGCACACCATGACAACCCTCCATTTCCTTCCTAATTTGTAGGGCCCTATGATACAGCAAATTTAATTGCCTCTTTTGAGACCATGAAAAATGAATGTAATTACTGTTAGGCTTGTGTACGAAGAAAATATTACTTCTGAAATACAAGACTTAAATTTTTTGTCACTCGTGTTTACCTTTTGATTGGGAAATCAGAGTGGAATATCTCTACTCTTCCACTAAAACACTCTTGGGACTCATGTTTTGCAAATCACATAACAAAATTGTTTTTGTAAAGAGCACATATTACCCATTAATAAAATAGATGTTGGGCCTGAGGCCCAGGTGCAGCTCTTGTGCTCCGCATAAACACAGAGGCACAAGCACACAGACACACACCCTTCCTGCATGCTTTCTGTGTTGCCGTGTCACTGCACATTATCCCTGTCTTTGGTACTCAGTCTGTCAAATTCACTTGTACTTCAGCTGCTTCATGGGAATGTACCAGACTATGTTAAGAAGGCTGTCTATTCTCCCATCAAAACAGGGTTGAGTCCCTTCCAGTGCTCCCCAAATATTGGATTAATAGTGAGGATCAGCAGCAGTAAGAAGACTCAGCGAGGCACTCTTCCAGCTTGAGTCAGAAATGTGCCTATTGGTATGTCAGGGACTTCCATCTGTTCCTCTCTTTTCTGTGGAGAGATCGTAGTCCTCTAGCGACAGACCAGGAAGATTCCCGGTGCTCAGTAGGTCTCAAGGGGTAAAATTCGTAACATCCTTACCATTCTCTCAGTTCAAATATGGAAAGGGATTCAGCTGCCGCCCATGAAAGCTGGATTTGGCACTGGGCAAAGGCTGATGCAGAAAGCAGTGTTTCATGTCACATCTTCCGCATCCTGAGCTGCAAACTGCCCCTTTCAGCAATGCAGTTAAACACGTGCTTATGTCCTATTGACTTTCTAGCTGCACTTAAATGCTTGGCTGAATTGGGGTAGACTTAAGCAAATGATTAAGTGCTTTTCTGTATCAGGTGTCAATGGGAGGGAGAATATTTGTCTTCTCTGCTTTTGATCTTCAGTCTACCTGTTGAGGAGTTTATGTAGACAGTTCTGGTCCGGGTGACATTGCTGTGAAATCCTGTATCCTCTTACAGGTGTGTGTATGTTTTTGTCTGGTTAACCAGCGAGAGGTATAGTGCAGGAGGTGGACTGCTTCTTGTTTCCTTCCTCCTAGTACATTTCTCAGGTCACTTCCATTGAGCTACTTTTTTATATATTGATTCTGGAAAAAAAAGTATTGACTGCTTGTTTCAATACTGCCCAGCATAGCTAGATGTAGCAATTTAGCTCTCTTAAGGCAGAAATGAGCAAACTCCCACTGAGACAACCATCCATTGATTAACATCAAATACTCACAGCCCTTAATGTCATTCTGTACCTAGACTCCTATATTATTAGGCAGTGTCTGCTTCAGAAAACACAGGGATATAAATCCAATTCCATTTTTACCCCCTCCCAAGAGAAGGAGATTCAGAGGTAAAACACAATCCACCTGAAGCATAAATCTGCAACTTAAGGTTAGATGCACAATATCAGACAACAACTTTCCAGTGTAAGTTGTTGAATTGCTCTCCACAGATCTCTCATTTCTCCATCATCATGCAAATAGATGACTACTGGGTAATATACATGTGAATAAAAGCTTCATACTCTCTGCTTTGTCTCCTGGTGAGTATGGCACTCATGAGAGCATTGCTTTCCATGACCTTACACACCAGCTTAACTGGAAGGCCTTTAGGAAAGGGCTATCCTTTGGTATTTTTTAAAACAGTGAAAGATAGTTTGGCTATTCTGATTTTCTCTGAACCAATTTACTAGTATCAATCAACAGAAAAAGCCACTAATGAACTAGTGGCAGATTCCCTAGCTTAAAGCAGGTATTGCACAGCAGGGTTTCTGCTGTCTGTTAGTGAAATCCCCCCGCATGTTTCTAAATAACAAAGATTTTCATTGTGGCTGAGAGTTGATTTATGTTTTTTCCATCTGGAATATTTGATTAATTGGCCACTTCCTGAACAGTGTCTCACTGCTGCCTTTACCAATGTAAGATCAACTTTCCAGAAAAGATCTATATACCTGTGGTTATTTTTAGCAAGACTGTCTTGGTAACTTTGAATTTCGCATGACTTTGACACAGAAAAGTTGGCAGCCCATGAGGCTGGGCTGTGTTAACCTTAAAAACTGTGGGAACTCCTAATGTGTGTGTGTGTTTTATTCAAAGCCAAGAGTCAACACGATGAATAAAAACATAGATTTGAACACTTTTTTAGAAAGGCTTGGGTTTAGTCCATTCTTTCCCATTGCGGGTAACAAGATTACATTGTATAATTACTTCATAGGAATAAACTTCATGGAGACAAAAGAGCTAAATTAAGCTTGCCATGAATTAAAATAGGTTGGAAAGTTCCTGAGCCTTTTACTGCCTAAGGGAGAGGTCTTGGAATAGCTTTGTAGATGGAAGGAAACTGATGAGATGTCTAATAAACCTTATCAGAAGTTGATACCTTTATGAAAAGAGCCATATAAATGGGTTCTAGTACTCCAGAGAAACAGGATCTGATGGCCTGTTAAGCCTTTTTCATGAACTGCATGTCCAGCATACATGGAATTGGAGTGATACTCAGGCAGTGTAGCTTGCAATTGTTGTTGGCTACACAGGCAGTTAAACTATCCATAATTTGATTAATAGGTGCTGAGTTGTCTTACACTGTATTTTAATCATACATGAAATACATGTATCTAAAAAATGCCATTCCATACCTATACCTTCATTTACCAGTCTTGTGCATCACTGCCTACAGGCACAGGAGGCAATATCTCAATCTGCAGCTTCTTGCTCACAACTGAGAGCAGGTTCTGTAACTGTGCCAGTGGCCCAATATGATTCCTGCAGCATGGCTGATGAATGCAGTGGGTAATGGCCACCACATCTGTGCTGGCTGTTTATCCATCCTCCTAATGATGTGGAGAGCCCATGAGAATGAACACAGAGACTCCCCTGGACCGGCACTGTAGAAAGTGTACACAGTATGCAGTGCATGGTGGAAAAATGCTCTTGGGGTGGTTGGAGCCAGCCTAGGCACTTAGGAAGATGTGAGGAGTGAGGGGCATTCTTCCTGCTGCGCTTGTGCCAAGACCAAATGAGTAAATGAGACAGCTCTGCTTCATACACCTCAGCTCAGCTGCTGGCTTTGCAATCAGATTTTGTTTTTCATAATATTAAATAGGCTGGACTGCTTAATTGACATGTAACCCCACACAGTTAGAAAGTTTAATGGAGCAATGGATCTAGGCAAATTTAGCCCCTAGGTTGCTAATTTGATTCAATATCACTTTGTCATTAACTCCTCTGAGTTTTATGGATTGAAATAGTTTCTTCTCCAAATGTGAGTAGTACAGAGACTCGAGTACTACATATTTGACTAATTTATTAATCAGCATGACTGGATTTCAGCTAAATATCCTCTGAGTGCAAAATAGCATAAACCAATCTCTCAGAAAATGTTCACTTTGAGGAGAAAAAATGTGAGATTCTTTCTTTGAGGAAGATTTCCAGTGACATAGATTGAAGAAATACTTCCCTAACAGGGTATTTACAGAGAACGCCAGCATTTCATCATGTGCACAGCTCAGTCATGCTTTACAAGCAGATACTGTGCATGGATTTTGGCTGGAGCCAGTCCTGGAAAGAGTTAACACTCCCCCTGACTGGGGGGAAGTCCACAGCTGCATCCCCTAAGCATAGGGATTTCCAGTCTCTGGGTTGACCCAGCTGTCAAGAATTAAGTAGTTCCTCAGCACTCTGTAAAAGGGAGGTGCTCGAAGGGGTCAATTTGGTTCCTATTCTGGGTTAGGTGCTTCGTGAGGGACAGCAGGGGAAAACAAAAGGTAAAAAGAAAAATACATTCCTTTTCTTGCTTTTTTTCCTCCCTTTATTAGCCTCAAACTTTGCAGCAAGTGCTTTCATATTTTCCTTTTAAGATGCTACACATGGGCAGATAGGCTGTATGTTTGAGTTAGCCTGTTAGCAGTATTAAACAGAGAGCCTTTTTCTCAGGTCTTGCTTCTATCAGGGAGTAACGGGTTCCCAGGCAATTGCCCTCTTAAAAGCTGGGGAAGTTAGTCACAAGTTTCCCTTTGGTGACCACGATTTGTCATGAGCTAGGTGTTATGAAATTGAGAGCTCTTTCCATCAAGTAAAGTTCTTCTTCTTCTTCTTTAGGTCTAAAATGTGTCAGGGGTAATTTTCAGAAACCTGAATAGGGAGAAAGCTGCTCTGTTATGCAATGTTCCATTAGAGGCTGTAAGTTACCTAAGAAATTATAAGAAAGGCTGAGGAGGGGGAAAGCTTGGTATTCATTTGAAAGATTAAATCTGATGAATTAAGAGCAGCTCTCAGACTACAAAGAGAGGTTGTATAGTCTCTAACAAACTGCAGTAGTAGAGAACCTTTATCATGATTTGGTGAAGGGTATTTTGAAGAACAGCATTAGAAAGTAGTCCTATTAGCTCCTGTTGTGCCCTGGCATTATTTGGCTGTGATGTTTGGATCTGCTACCTGAGCAAATAGCTTCAGCTGGCTGAGTTTGGATCTTCCCAAATGGGCAATTGCATAACTCAGTAGTTATGAAAGTAAGAATTTATTGAGGGCAACAGATTTGTATCAACTCTCTGAGCTTAATTATTTTGTAGAAAATAGGGGGCCACCATATGCTAGCAATAGTAAGGATACCCTCAAGCAACTCTATGTACATAAGTCTGTTGTTCTGCCAGGTTCTTTTTCACCACAGTAAGAATTGCATCTCATGTGCTTGTTTCGAGACAAGATTTCTACTTTGTGGTAAAAAAGAACGTCTCTCCCCTCTCCTTCTTCCTACTGCTTGATATCTGTATTCACATTGCTATTATGTGTTTCTAGATGATTATGGAACGTTTTTCTTGGACTCAGTCTGTTTTCTACTTTATCCTGTGCAGCACAGGCATTGTAATCCTGAAGCTACAGCCTCACTTCCTTTTACTGGGTAAATGTTTGGCACCAGAAGCCCACTTTGACTGTACAACAAGCTCAGGAGGAAAACAGCATCTAACAAAATACTTTTTACAAACAAATTGAAAAAGCAGACAAAAGAGTCAGAGAGCCATGCAAGCCACAGAAGTTACTAAACCACTGATGTACAGGAAGTAACTCCTCCTTGCACAGCCCAGGTGCAAGCTATTGATTGACTAGGAGCCCTCGCAGTTGCCTGCAGCTTGCTAGCTGGTCCTTGTTCATATCAACATCCTCTTATTGAACTTTGTAAAACAGTCAGGGAATGGTAGTGTTTGCAGAGGACAGAATATACTTATGAAAGTCAGGAAGCACTTGACAGCATTTTGTCTCTCTTGCTTGTGATGGCTCTATTTTTTATTCTTGTCCTACAGAGGTTTATCCTTCCATGTTTTAAGGATACAATAAAACATGTCTTTAATTTTTTTGGTTTTTGAAGTTTCTTTAGGAGGACTAAAGAGGCCTTTTATTGAGAAGAACCATAGAGCACCCCGGAAAGCCACAGGGCCTAGCTTTAGAAGGCCAGACTAAGATTAAACTCATGTGTTACGAGGACATAGTAACACTGATGTCTCAGAACCATATGACGTAGAAGGGCCAGTAGTCTTTACTGGACTAGTCTTTTTAAATGTTAGGTCTACTAGAGTTGTTAATTACCAGCTTAACTGCCACCTTTTGTGTTTTTAATTAGTAAAGAATGACAATTTCTTTCTTCACCACGGGACAATGAAATATATTTCATAAGGCAAACAGCAGCTGCAGGGTGTGGGCATGGTTATTATAAAATAATCGTGCCCGCAGGGGTCAGAGAGGTATTTGGTTCTGCCTCGTGCCTCTTAAGAACCGTAGGGTACAGTTGCTGTGTGATGGTAGCCTCCCTGTCATTTTATATTATTTAACAAATTCCACTACATTATGTTCAAGCTCTGCCTTGCGGTTATTGTGAAGAAACTAAAATATCTGCCATGCTGACTACATCAGCAGCTCACCTCCTATTTGAGTTTACTGCTGCTATCAAACTAGCATGGCTCTATAGTCTGTGATGTGGGGTGTGGGAGAAACATTACAGAGTTGTGCAATTTAATGCCCAGATCCTGTTTGAAGGGCAGCCCTACATTGCAAGAGGCACATAAATTGAGCAGGTCATAGACTAATTTATTAGTACCTTAATCTGTCAGTTGTCTGATTGCCACAATACCTCTTTTACACAAGAAGTGATTACACTGCTCCCTTCTAGTATTACTTTATATTCTCACCTTTTGTATTTCACAGACCATTGTGTTTTCCATGTTTCTCTGTAGTCAGCTAAGTAATTTGTTTATTTTAATGTGTGCTTCAGCAGTATCTACCAGAAAGACTTCCTATCTTTGTTTGAACATATCAAGTGAGCGTTTTTTGGCTATGATAGTTTGTTCCAGTGGTAAATCTTCACCTGTGGTCAGGGTTTTTGACATTTAGCCAACTAAATATTTGAATGTCCATATTCTACATCTCTCTGTAAAGCCTTTTCTTTGCCTTTAGAAAGCCTTTGCAATGAGTTCACTCTTCAGTCATCTTTTGAAAACTCTAATTAGATGAAGCCTACTGCTTTCCCTGCTCCCCCACCTTGAATCACTTTGTTGTTCTTTTCATGTCTTTGTCCTTAGACCTATTATTCTCATTACAAGTTAATTATTTCATTTTGATTTTATGGCATCTGTCAAACACTCTAGGCATTTTCCATAAATTAAATCTGCAAGCTTCAACTGAAAGCTTAACATAAACAATGTAGAACAATTCCATCAAATAATAATCGCTCTCAAAACTGCATATCACTGTTTCTTGCCTCAGTATATCAGCTAGTGTAATGGAACTTATGTTAATAGCTCTCTACTTGTGGTTAAAAAAAATGAAAAAGGAAAAATAGCATTAATAAAAGTGCTTCCTTGTATTTTCTCAGTCTTATGAGTTTTGGAGTCTTCCTATTAACTTCAGCCATTCTTATATTAGACAAAATCCTTACAAACCTATTGAGCAAAATTTCAACTCTAAGTAGTGAAGTTGAGGGTTTTGTGGAATAATGAGTGTCCTATAAGTTGCATTGTATATCTGTCCAAGGTGATGAAGTACTGACAAAGCAAACTCCATACTGCATCACAAATTTTCCTTAATCCTATTAAATAAGAATTTAGGAAAATACCTTTACTGCCATAATGATTTTAGGGAATACCTGTGTATTGGTAGACCATTCAGAATTAGAAAATCTCTCTGAATTAAATAAAGGGCCTAATAAATAATCTGACCAGTTTGTGTAAGTTAATTGCTGAGTTATTGCAAACCTGTTTTATGATTTAGTGAGGTAGGCTATGATTCTATGTAACATTTAGTATAGTTATCAACACTGAAAGATCTGAACAATTCACAAATGTTGGTGACACTTTTACTCAAAGAGGAAACAGCAGAACATTAGCTTGTTTTCAGGACTTGAGGTGATTTTACAGAGAAATTACAGCATTGGCAGGAACAGAACTTCTGGGTCATCAAATCTGCTCTCTGCTGTAACAGCAGCAGCAGCAGCATAAACCCCCATCAAACTCCATCCTTAAACCACCTTTTTTGATGCATTAGAAATCTTCATTTCTCTAGTGACTGAAACATCTAACTTTTGTTCCAAACTTTTCTGTCCAGTTTGCTGCTGCTTGAACCAGAGCATTGAAAGCTCAGCTCTTGATCAAGTTGACTTCTTTGATGGACCATAATCATAGGGCTCTTAATTTTCAAATAAATAAAAAAATCTCAGCTCTCTTTAACATCCCGGAAAGGCTATCTTCTATGTCACTTCCTAGTCATGCTAAAACGTTCCCACATACTTTTTGCATGTGAATTACTCTTTCTTGAACATGGATGATGCAGCAAAGCAGAGTAATTTCTACCTATGCTTTATAATTTGCACAATGTTTTATACTTCCCCAATTCTTCTGGAAATACTAACATATCCCAGACATATTTACCTTTTTCATAAAAAATTGTAGCATTAAGTAATTCCCAGGCACTGTGAGACTAATTTAAAATATGCAATATCTACTTTTCATGTTCTGGTCCAGAAAATTCCAGCTTATAATGCTAATTAATATTAGTCCTTAAACATATGAGCTTGTGTCTTGTTTATTTTCACCTGTGAATGGTATGACACAGCTTGAAATATGACCTTGAACTCTAAAACTTGTATCTTGTACTCTGATCACAGGACTCATCCTCCACTTACTGCAATCTAAAAATGAGATATTTTGCCTGAGGTCAAGAAAATTTTACATCTGAAATCATAGCCAGCTAGAAGTGCTCCATTTCTTAAATAGTATAAGTCATTCTGTATTATCATTTTCTGATTGCAAATATACATTATGTAAACTTATTAGGAAATGGATTTTGCCCCCAAAGAAATGTTCACTGCACAGAAATTACAATGAACTAAAATAAGCCCCAAAGCTAAGTAAGAAAGTAGGTTTTAATTTTCAGAGGATTTATTTTTTTATGCTGTTTACACTAACATTTAGTCCAGTTTGACTTGATTTGTTACTTTGTAGTCGCTTTCTGTCACATTTTAATCCATGTTTTACACATTAAAGTAATGAACTTTCAGTGGTACATAATAATAGATCATAGCTATGATCAGAGACTCATTTGTTGTACAGAGACTGCCATTCAAATGCAGTTTTAAGCAAAGAGCTTTTATTTATTTTCTCCAAGCTAAAGTACTCCTTAAAAAAAAAAAGATAAGAAGATTACAATGAAGAAGATATTATTTGTAAAAAATTCATTGCTATTATGTGTCCTCTTTCAAAAAAATTTAAAAAGAGTATATGAGGAGAAAACTGCATTCCAGACTTGATCTCAGGTGTACAATGCAGATCTACTGACTACATGTTTCTATCATCTGTATTGATAACTTCTTGCCTAAATTGAGATATTTCAAGTCTACTTCTTTCGCTGCTGATTTCCACTGGTTATTTGCCTTGAACAGGTCCTTTAACTCTCAAGTTCTGTTTACCAATTACTTGTCTTTACAGCAGAGCCTGTGCAGAGATCATCCGAAGAGGGAGTTGATCTGTACTGCATGGTCCAGCATCTGGTAAGAAATAAAAAATATGTTGTGAGAAAGGAAGGGCAACTTTGACTTCTGAAGGAAAGTAAAGATCCTGAAATATTAGGTGAGAAGAGACTTGAGAATAAAACTGATGCAAAAGGGTCTACGGAAATAATGCACTGGTTTTCTTTTAAGGACAACAATGCATTTAAATAATTGTTTCCATCTCCAAGGATTGTATGTTACTGCCGACCTTTCTGGGGAAGGCACCTGTCTCTGAAGTGCTGCCATCTGTTTAAGATTGTGCTGTAGCATTAAATTATCAAGTAGGAAAGGAAACCAAATAAAACACCACCAGCAGCTCGAATGGGGAAAAATATGAATTTGCAGAACTAAGGACTGGGAAATCTTGGCTGTTTACCATGGTATAAAGTTTAACATATTAAAAATAGAGAAGGTAAAATCTGAAGAAAGATCTCAGCTGTCATACTATATTGGAGTGTCATATGGTCCAAATACTGCCCTGTTGTGAATGTTCTCTAGAGATTCCTATAGGCCTACTTAATTTTTCTCCCTTAAGTGCCTTAGTAATTCGCCAGCATGGCACCCTGGGTCACCCTGGTCCTCTGCTCTCTTCCCTGCCACATTTTCAGCCTCCATTGTAAGAGACCCTGTGTAGCTTCTTGCCTCAAACACAACAGCACACCAGGTAAATCTCATGTTTTGCTACAAAGGGAAACAGAGATCTTGTAATTAGGGCATTGAATGAGACTCAGGAGACTGGGCTCAATTTGTGAATGACCTTGGCTAATCCTTTACTCTCTCTATGCCTTGGTTTCTAAACTGTAGGATCTAGTATTACCTATCCACTCCCTATGGAACTTGAAGCACAGGGCATCGCTATCACTGAAGAGTAAAATACAATGGTCCAAAGCATTTGACTGATACAGTTTAACATGTGCCACTGCACCCTGAACACTGAAAATGATAATAATGAAAACTTGAACTCTGAAAATTTTGCTCTCATTTTAGGAAAGTTGTTTGTTTACTTGTGGTAAGGCAAATCTTTCTCCCCTCTGTATTTTCCAAGGTAGAACTTCCATTTCCTTGGGCTGGTCTGCAGTAAAAAGAATTGCTATTAGTCTGACAGTTTGTTTCCAACTGCTGCAAGCATGTCATTAAAACCATCTTCCTAAACCACGCATCAGTCTTCTTGACATCTGTCATACAGCTTAGATCATCATTTTTCTCCCTTATGAGAAGGACTCATACTATAAACATTCTTTCATTACTTTTAGCTTCATGTCAAAAATAATCATATAGATATTTTCAGCATGTCCAGCTTTCCCTGCTAATGGTAACCACAGATCTACAAACCCACACCCTGATAATCCTTTCTTTGAATCCCTTTCCTGGTTAGTGACACACTTCAGAAAGACAGATGTAGGCTTTGCATGAAATCAGCTGTACATATTGCTAACAGATTGCTGGACAATCCGATAATGAAGCCAGTTAGCTCTTACCGCTCTATTTCTGTTCATTGTTCCCACCTATAGATGGGACTCTCTCAATATCTTCATAGCCAGGCTCTTCAAATGCTGCTATTTATTTTTACTCCCTTTTCTCTTCTGGTCCTTTTCTGCCAAACTCTCTAGTTAAGTAATTAATTGCACTATTCTCTTTTTTTTTTGCCCTCACCTCTGAGGCTGTTTCTATATTGTAAATAGCTATTTCTATCTTCCACTTTTACATGTGTACTTTCATGTTATCAACTAAAATCTGGCATCACGCTTGACTGTAATTCAGATGTCAGTTTGGATTGAAGCCATACCTGGGAGGATGTGCATTTGAAGTGGCAGGGAGTAAGTGACTGATAATGAAAATAAGCATTTATTTTGTCAGAACCTCAGCAGATCATTTATTGGAGAGCATATTCTAATGAGTGCCACCCACACCAAATGTGTCATTGGGGATTAGGTCAGATCCCTAATAAGTGTGTTGGTTGATATCTAAAGAAACTTGAGGGAAGGAAAAGGAGGAGATTGAACGATTTTAATCTAGAAGATAGTGGATCAGAGGTCTCTGGTATCCACATTAAAAACTCTGACTTATTTTGTGCCCTGAGTTATGTAACACAACAACAGCAATTTAGCTGAACTGAATCCTCTGCTTCACTTTCTGACTGTGTCTTTATATACAGAAGGTAACTGGTAGAATGTCATGGTCTGATTGAGAGATAGGGGTTATATGTAGTCACATATTTTAAAAACTTGGCCCTCAAGATTCCTGCTGTCTTCATTTCCATATTCCTCAACAGCATAATCATGTGTTTTCCTAAAGCTCCAAATGTGGAGAGAGCCTTGTCTTCAGTCGATGTGTCTCTGGGATATGCACAGGTTTTCTATCAAAATTACTTTATATACATAGACAGACACTATAAAATAATGTGGTGTTATCCTTTTTCTTACCTCAATATGCTTATTGTCTATTATTATTATTATTACAAATGTTAGACAATTTTTACAAATTCAAGACTTCCCCCTCTCTACCTTCTCACTTCCAGAACATGGAATTTCTTCCTGCTGCCATTTTGCATGTTCTCCTCTTCTCACTGCAATAATGACAACATCTTCTATTAGTGTGAATATTTCCCATCCAGAGACCAGCTGAACACCATATTCTTCCTAGTGCTTTCCAGCTATGGAAAGGACTTGATCTTCAGTGGATGGGGTTTTTTACTGTCATCTATGGTATTATCATAATTCTCCATTCTTAGCCTTCTGTTTCTAAATTTCAGACACAAAGCCTGACTTGGAATTAAAATACCAAGAAAAATATATTCTGAATTAATTCAGGATTCAAAGATAAATAGTGTGAATGCATTGTTGCCAAGTGGAATGCAGAATCATTACATAAAATATTTCTTGTTAAACATGAATCAAAAATAGTAATAGAGCTTCTCTTAGACCATAATAAAAATGTAGAAATAACAATTCTTTACAGCTTAATAAAAGTTTGTTTTGGTTTTTCTCATTATTCTTTTTTTTTACTGCCAATTGTGAATTTCAGGAAACTAATGATAAGAAGCTCAGAATTTTCATTATATCCTATTTTGAATAAAATACAGACTTAACTCTCTATTAGTTTAGTCAATAGACAGTCTTGCAAGTGGCTGTCCAAAAGCTCAGTTGGGTTTTTAAACTTTCATGTATTTTATAAAAATCAGTAAAGTTTCCAGTGAAATCAGTGAGAAATTCAAGCCATGACTGAAATCTTGGAAGCACATTGCAGTTTTTCTTATTTTGTATTTCAGTAATAGAGAGGCAAAAGATGCAAATTAGATTAGACGTTCACATCATTCTGTACACGGGGGCAGTCAAACATCCTCTGGAATCCAGTCAGAGTTCCTAGTTGTGGGATTCTTCAGTTTACCGTGCATGGCAACAAAAGAATCCTATTCCCTGATTTTACTCAAATATACAGCATGCTACAGCAAGGAGGTGTGTCATGACTTTTCCAACAAGGAGAAAACAAAAACTAAAACTGAGTAAAATGTTAATTTTGATTATGAGGGATTAAGTTCTTCAGGAATCAAAGATGCGAGAATGTCTAGAAATTATGGTATTGCTGTGTGAGAATATCTAGAAAGTATGGTATTGCCAAATATCCTCTAATGAAAAATGTCAGCCACACCGGACTGACCATCTTGTTTTTACGTTGGGTCCACCCTCCAACCTCTTAATCAGATTTGTGTGTTTAGGTTGGAAGCATTTCGAGACTGACTCCCATCTCTTTCCGTGCCTGTGAGGCACCTCATGCTCTCAAGCTCCCAGAAAAAACAATAAAAATTAGATTCAATAGCATTGTATTTATATTTCCAGAAACAGTTGAGCCAGAATTAGAAATCTGAGCCTATCAAAATTTATAGGCTGGCTTTTGAACACTTTACAAATAATTCTATTAAAAAAGATTATTCTGAGTGAAATGTCATTCAGTTAATATTGTCATTATTAAGACCTGGCACAAAATGTAGTAAGATCTGTCCCTTAGTCAGTTGTGTTTGGGTTTACATATTTTCATGAAGAATATAAAGACAATTTATGCATTTATTTAAATTATTTCCAAGTATTAGAGTTACTGACACCTTTTGCCTCTATCCTTTGTGAAATGCTGTACATCCATAATATGTTCCACATTTTGCATGAATCTTATAAAGAGAAATAGAGGAAGACATACAGAAATACTCTTTTGCTGAAGGTAAAAATGTGTGAACAGAATACTGTCTGCATTTACATTTTATTTTTGAAAAGGTTTTAGGAGATTTAGAGAGGTGGAGGTGTGTGAAAGGAGACATCAAAGGTTTGGAAGAAGTTTAAAAAGGAAAAGATTAAATAGATTAGGATTCTTCAATTTGCAAAATAAACCAGCGAGGAGGAACATGACAGAGGTCTATTAAATCCTAACCAGCAAGCAAAAGTGACTGCAAGATTATCCTTTACTGTCACTTCTAAGAGAGGAACTAATTTGCCTCAAGTGATGGCAGGGTCAGAACGGCAGAAGGTGATGCGTGGCAGAGAGGCTTCACCATACCATACTTTGGACATGAAAAGTTTACATCATTTTTAAAAGTCATGTAGACATATTACTGGAAGGAAACTCTAGTTTGTGTCACTTAAATGCAGAAATATTTCCTCTAGCTGAGAAAGTCTCTAAGCTGCAAAAATTTCTGAGTGCCAAAAGTTTGTATCACAGGGAGATATCACTGTGGGTTTGCCCTGCAAAGGCATGTTTGGTGTTTTGGGTGCTGTGGCGGGCAGGGCAGTGGGTCAGCAAGCGGCAGGTTGTGTCTCAGAGAATGATGGGGCGACAGACCGGGCTGGAATCCTGCCCCTCTCATTTGAGCTGCTCTAATGGAACTGAGTGAAACCACAGAAAGGTAAAGTCTGTGCGAGAAGAAGTATGAGCCCCACAGCAAATTAACTCTGAAAACCAGCATGGAAGTCAATGATCATCGTTACAGGCAACATGAACAGTATAGTAGGGAAGGCCTCTGTTTATGACTGGTATTGAGTTTTTTATAAAAGACAAATGTGTGTGTCAGTTTATTCCTTCTAAATATTTTTATTCTGTCTAAATCTAAGCAAAACTCCTCATTGACCAATAGTTTTATTTTCTGCGGTGGTCCTCTTCACTTATGCCTACTTAAAAAAATTGGATTAGATGATCCTTGCTTCACATTTATCTTCTGTGCATTTTATGGTTATAACAGTCAAGAGCAGCAGCACCAGGGATTATGTAATATTTTGAGAAAGTGGAGAGAAAAGCAGAAAATATATTAGGGTTTGGACTGGAGCTCCTGCAGAGAGCAATGACTAAGATCCCATAAATATTTCCTGTTGGTCCAGCAGCTGCAGAAATTAGTAAGGTTTTCCCCACCCATTTATTTTAAGCCTTCACAGTGCCATCCCTTCTCCATGAACTGTATTTAAAATGTAAATAAAAAGAAGGCTTTTAGGAGATTTAACTATTTCCCTTGGTATTTAAATTATTCAATTATAACTAAAGCTATTAAAATACAGTTAATTAAAATGGTTAGATTGTTTTTCTTTGCACTGATCACAGCATTGCCCTACTTCTCCCTCTAGCTGTTTAATTCCTATTAAAAATGATAATGCTTTGCTTTATTCATTAATGCAGTAACCTTACGTACATTCTTCAAGTGATCTCTTTGGTACAAACTGTGCTGGTTTTCTTCTTTTCTAGCAGTGAAGCAGAAATTCTCCTGTAGTCTTTGGAGGTTTAATCAGCAGAAAGAGGACTCAGAATTTAAACATTAGAACTACCAAGCCATGAGAAATAGCACAGCTCCCAGTAAAAAGCTTTGGCTTAATTTTGATGCAATATAGTGTCATTAGGGACAATAGAAGAACCCTAAAGGTTAATAAAAGGTAGAACCTAGATAAAGGTTTCATAACTAACCATATAAAATCGCCAATTCTACTGTTTTAAATATTTTATCTGAATAGTTTCGCAACACTCTGTTGGGAATAGTAATCTAAATGAAGGCTGAGGGGTAAGTGCCTTAAAATATATAGAAGTTGCAAAGGCAAGTTCATCTTATCTCATCTAATCTTTGTCTTCACAGATGAGGAAGGAAATCTACCCCTCTGGTTTTTGGTATACAAATTAGTACATTAAAATCCTTCTTTCTCCCTCAAGATCATAGAGACCTTTCTTATAAGGCACTTTTCTCCTTTGGGAGGCAAATTATAGTGAAATGAGGAGATCTTGATAGCCTCACATTCTCTCTGAATAATGGGGTTTTCTAAGGCAAAGTCCAAAAGAAGTTCCTTTCAGCTGTTTGTGTTGGCCTTGCATGGTTCTGTGAAGTACAAGACAAATGTCTGCAAAAGCACAAAGGATGTCAGGCAGTTCCTGTAACAATAATGACATCAAGTCTGGGAGACTGTGAGGGTTCAGGAAGATCAGACCTTGATGTATCTTTGATCAGCAAAGCACTGGGGAATTATATGTATTTGAGCATCCACAACACTAATTTTTTCCCTCCCTTGCTGGGGAAGGCTCACAGGGAGGGAGATGGATATATTTGGTAAAGAAGGAAGAGCCTGAAGTGATTCGGTGTTGTTTCACCTCCATCATGAGCATCTGCACAGAGGGAGACCATACGGCCTGGGAATATTACAGTTTATGAGATTTACATTCATAGGCTCTTGTTGAAATTCCAGCTCCACAGGAGCAGATAGCAGAACTCTTTTGGATTTCAAATTGGCCACTCATGCTTATTTTCATGTAATATCAGTTTCACAAGATACTCTCTCTTCCACGTTTCTCAAGGGCATTTAAGGCTTTAGATATTGTTACAGCCCACAAGCCTAATAAACTTCATTTGCCATATACAGGATTGCCCGAAATAAGAATATGTTGGGGACCTATCCAACAATTCAGTCTGTCTCCTGCTGTGTGGCAGAGAACATGTAAGCATGGGGTAGTGGCAATGAGAGAGCAACAGGCTGCTCATCATATGTATGAATGGGATTGGAGGGCTAAAAAGCTAATTTGAAGTTTCCTGATGTAGCACATGGTGACGAAAAGAGTGCAAATAATAAAAGTTTAGTTTCAACTCTGAACAAACTTAGGACCAGCTCAGTTTGTTATAGTAGATGGAAGGGTGACCAAAATTCAAGTGTTCTTGCTGATCATTTTAGATCTGTTATCTGCAGTGGGTATTGCTTGATTATGAACTATAACCACTGACTGTAACAGATGTGTAAGTGGAGAAATACATTCTGTCTGCAATAACCCAGAGAACTGTGAGCAGGAGGCCTGGCCAGAATTCAAAAACCTCTGGTATTTCAGTCCATGTTAAACCTGTAACTTTTAGCCTTATAAAGACACGTTTGTTTCCTATAATCCTACCTGTCTGTAGGATTTTATTGTACCTGGCTTTTATTGTAACTATTGAGATCTCAGTGTAATATAGCATGAATGGGAGTATTTGTTTAGCTTAACTCTGTATCTGTATCTCTCTTTCTGTAAGATTTAGATTTTTCACACAGTGAAATCCATCTGCCCCTTGTATGAAGGTTTCAGACATTTTTCTTATTTTTTTCCAAGGGTTTGCATGTGTCTGAATCTTTGGGATTCTTAAAAGCAAACTGTAAGTGGGACAACTTCCAGGACATATTCCAAGCATCCAAGACTTAGAAATACTGGGGGTTTCTATCATCTCAAATGAAAGATGTTGACAGCTTTAAAGGAATTTCTTTTTCTTAGTTGAAAACTGATTTGTCAGCAAAAGATACTTGATGCTCTCATGCTCTGTAATGTTACATTATATTTAAATGATTTAAGTAGGTACCTCAATTTCTGTTTACAGTTTGTCCTCCTTGTAATTGAAGTTCTCATCCAAGGACTTTAAATTAGTCTAGGTGTTCAGTGAGTACTATCAAACAAACAAGTGATTTAGAAATATACTTCAGACTATGGCTGTTCACTTGTTCATTCAGTGGAGCCTCCTGCAGAGACATCTGCTTCCTAACTTGTGATGAGGTGTGTGGATGGAAAGGTAGATGCTGCTTCTAAAGTGCTTTTTTTCATTCACACAAACCTTTTCTGAGAGCCTCCATAAGGGATTCCCTCTCCTTCCTTCCTAGGCCATTATAGCTGCTGCTGCTGTCAGCACTCCAAGTTTTCTGTCCCCTCATTCGCTCAGCAGGACTGATTCAGCTGGGACTGTGCTGGCGGAAGCTTAGCTCTTTCTTGTATTGAGTATTCCATATCACATCTCCTTTACCAAAAGGAATAGCAGAAGCAATTGAAATATTTTGTTTCCAGAGAAGAAATTGTAATTGTTATGCTGAGGGCGTATAACAGAACTTTGTTTATGGACTTACTATATGATTACAATTTCATTTGTCAAGTAAGTGGTTGTGTTGATGCAGTCCTTGTGAAATCAGTTTTGCACTGGCATAAATCCATGTATTTAAAATAGGGAATTCCTGTTTAGTGCTAGGATTGGGCTCCTTGTAATTCTCCATTTGTTCTTACTATTGCATGTCTATTGCTAGATGTGGGAAAGAGTCTACACAGAATACAAATGTGGAAATTTTAGTTACCACTCTATATTGTGAGCTGTTTCAATGGCATAAGTAAATCAAGTCTCAATTTTTTTGCAAAGTTAAAAAGTCCACAGCTCATTTGTGAAATACATTAAATTAAAAAAGACAGTCTGACTGATATGACATGAAATGGTAGAAGTATTAGACCAAGACAAGTCTTAAACTTCATATTCACACCTTCTGTATTTTTAAAGCACTTTTTCTACAAATAGCCAATTCTCTGCTGCTGTATTGTCACTGTTCTTATTTGTTCGTACTGTGAATGACAAAACTTTTCTCCACAAAGAAATCTGGCTGGTATTGCAGGTTAAATCACTGGCCAATCAAAAGACTAGCTGTTTAATTTTGAAGTTTTTTTATTAATTTGATATTTACAGGGGGTCAAAGCAAGAGAGAGCTTCAAATTCTACTTTGAAATTGAGTCTACATTAATTTTAATCTCATCCCCAAATTTTATATTTGGGGTGGGTTTAAAAAATACTGTAATTTTGCATAAATTATAAAATAATCCTAATTCGTAAAAGATTTTCAAGCATTTCTCATTATATAGAACACAATCCTGGGCTCTCATCTATATAATTACTTTTTTGTGGTTCCAAATTGATCAGGTATTTTTGGGGTGTTTTAGAAGGCTGGTGGGAAACCTTGCAGGTGCAGAACTGCTTCCTGGAGATGGCAATATTTTATTGCAGGTGACTGGTTCCCTGATACATTGGTGTTCTGTGGCAAAAACAATCAAACTGAATCAATCAATCAAATAAAAAAATCTTAAAATCTGGAATGAAAAACAGTTTTCTCCCAGTTATAAGTACATACAGTAAGAGTACCAGTGTTAAATTGCTTGAAAGGAGAAGATCAGAGAGTCTGTTCAAATGTATGCTGAAATGACTGAGCACACCCTGCAACTCGTCTCATTTAATCCTGGGAAGCATAAGAGCTGCACATCAGTTTTAAGTGCAGCTTATCCTGACTCTCAGGATGCACTCATCCCATGTATGCTCTGTGACATCTGTCATATGGTTATGTAAAAGTTTCCGATGACACGCCTGACTGCTAATCTTGGATCAGGGTCAGTTCCAGTCATCGTTCCATGCAGCAAGGGGAGGGTTGCTCTTACCTTTTTGCATCACCAAGCCCAGTATCATTCATGTACACAGTGCCACCATTCTCTTCTTGAATACTGCTCTGTAATATCTTTTTTTTTTTTACTTGCATGACATACATATTTATTTATATCATTATTTTATCATGTTGCACTGTGACCTTATTATTTGTAGTAAAAATCAAATAAAGGCTGTGATAAGATATTCAAAGTGAATGAGCCATTAGGAACGCTTAACAAGTAAAAAAAATACATGTTAAAAATCTTAAAACCTATCAGTACTCATACAAAATTTTTCAAAATTCAGCATGTCATATAAATATTTGTGACACACTATTTAGTATTTGTCAAATGTCAGATACTTTCGTTAGACCAACATTATTTTCCTAAATCTTGGTTTGTATAGGAAAGTGTGCTCAGAATCTGATATTTTTTGTATGCAACAAAAGCTAGTGGTTAGAATTCTGAACTTCTAGACAAATAAGCACAGGAGTGGTATGAACACAGTGTGGTAGGAATACTTCATTCTTTTTCTTGTCTGCTTATTTCACTATTAGAAACCTCAACTTTCAAGGATTCCCTGGTATTCACTTTCTGGATCAAGTGCCTTTATTGTTCCTACAGTTTTGAAAGAAGTATCACAGAATGTGGAGGGTGAATTCCTAATTCAGAATCGTATTTATTCTAAGTAGCTGATACTTACTGACATGATTACTTAATCAAGGATGCTTTTGACCCATATGTCAAGTCAAAATGAACAGTGACTGAGCTACCAGGAACTGTTCACAGAAACAATGAACAATTAACGCAGTCTAGAATGTGCAGATCTGTACAAAAAGCAATTCAGTGATAGAAATAGAAAAGAAAAAAGCCTGACCCACACATCATACCACATTTTTAGAAAGCCATGATGATGCCATACTAAGAAAAGCTAGTAGGTTTACCAGCTGTTCACTCTCATTCCAAAATCCAAGTTAGAGGCATGAACCAGGTGTCACTTTCCTCCTCTGTTGCTACAAGTCTACATCTAACCCCTGGCATTTGACATGAATTCAATCCAGGGACTTGCAAAGTTAAAATTATGAACATATACATGAGCTGACCTGAAACAGCCAGCACACTTTGCAGGGAGTTGCACCAAACTCACATTTGTGGGGATTCGTGACTGTACCATTCAGTTACTGTGACATTCTGCGATAAAAGGAAGTGTAAAGCTGACCAAAATATCTGGGCTCAATTCTACAAGAAATATCACCATTTTAAAGTTTCAATTTGGATAAAGAAATACAAATTTTCAGGAAAATATACATTTTCAGAAAAAATGTAATTTGACATTAAATATTTGCAGGTTAATTTTAACTTTATAGTGCAAGTTAAACTGATTATTAAGGAAATGCCAAACTAATTAAACAAAACAAAGCAAAACAAGAATCCCCGTGAGTCTGGAAAAAATATACCTGTTTCACTGAGTATGAAATATCAATTTTCCAAATCTTCTTTCATTATAGCAGCGGTAATAAAGCATTTTGTGACATTACTACATTGTGAAATTATATTAAAAAAATAACAAATATACAGGAGATAAAAATGCATGACCTATTATGCTTTGTTCACATGAATTAAAAATGAACATCATGTCATATTTTTATAAAAGTAGGGTTCAAAAAAAATTCTTAGTGTTGCAGTGAGGAGCAGCTGAGAATGGTTAATGGTAGACCTTTGGCTACAATGCTGATGAGGCTGCCAAATCCTTTGGTGTCTTCCCAGTGTCCCTTTGGTGTCAATGCATCAGACCAGCTTATGATTGGGTGGGGGCATTTCAACACGAAAGAAATCTCTGTGGTATTGTTTAAAAGAAAATTTATATATATTTGAGAAAGTATATTTTCATCCACTTGAGCCCAACATATGCATAACTGTACCTCTTCTAAATAGCTATGTCCAAAGAGGATAGTGAGACACAGGCCTGAGCCCTCCCTGTAGGCAAGTGCCAGTCAGAGTTAATACCCCAATGAGCTGATCCAGGCCAGAGAGAACAGCCATGTTAGAGTCCCAGAAAAGCCTGGAGAGAGAGGGAGGCACATGTGTCCTTTGTCTGACAGGCTGGAGTGTCAAACAGCAACACATTACAAGTATATTCCCCAGGGGTGTAGCGAGCTGCAGCTAAACAGGCTGTTCAAGTAGTCCAGGAAGGGTTTTCCTGGAGCCCACACAGCTACCACTGGCCTGTCCTGCAGCATTGTTATCCCCTCTTTTCCTCTTTAGTACTATTAAATCTCCATAAGGTTGTCCCCATGAAACTTTGAGATTTTGCATTATCTTTCTGTTCCAATACTGTGCAATAAAAGCTTTCTTTTAGCTTCTCGCTACACTGGGTTTGCTTCTGTTTGTGAGCTGTTTTCCAGTCTCTCTCACTTCCTTTGGGGCCAGTATGCAAATCCAGGTTGTGTAACTGCTCCCTCACTCATTCTCCCACTTGTAAAATCTCCTTTTGTGTGGGCCCTGCTGGCTCTCAGTTTACTGTCTCTGCTGCACTGCCACATTCTTATGCCTCTCTCTGGGTAGCCCTTGTGTTCGCAGGCATGATTTTTCTCAGTGAACAAGTGACACATTTAATGAGAGCAGCCATTGCCATTTCCAAGGCCCTAGAGCACAGACAACATGCAAGGTAGCGTCTGTGATTGTATCCTGTTTTCGTCAATCTGATTTTCCAGCCTTGATAGCTAAACCAGACCTCTTAATATTTACGTTTCTTTCCTTAAACAATGTTTACTTGTCAAAACTGTAAAATGACAGACACAAAGAAAACAAGACTTTTTATGTTGATTTCACTGTGGAATGCGTCAGTCTAGTGTGAGGCTGAGAGAATATGCTCCTTTTGCACCAGTTACTAACATTTTATTGCGTTTGTTTATATAAATCATTCCATTTTATTTCAATAGAGTAAGTCTGAAGTCTGTTTATTAGAAACTCAATAATTATACAGTAATCATATCTCTTGTGATAGGTTAGTGCTTGCCCTTTGCCTCTTGATTATCATTACAAGTGAAATGAAAACACTAGAAACCTTGCTCATTTGCTATGCAGGCAGTGAGTCCTCAAGGAAAGGTGTAGAAATCAAGTGAACATCGCAGCCACAGTGTGTTTGAATGTTGTTGCCTGCAACTGCTTTGGGTATGCAACTACTCCTCTTTGAAAATACTACTTGTCACAGATTTCCCTTTTAATAAAAGCTTTGGAAAAGAAATCCTAGAATAAGAGGCATTAGAGTGGGGTAGTTAGAGCTGAAAAAGTGTTCTGTATTAACTTCTCCAAGTGATTTTTCAGGAAGAGGGCTTATTAGCAAGTGGTAGAGAAATAGAAAGGGAAAAGATTTGTGTATTTGTCCTCATGAATTCAACTGTGGAATCCTTTGAGCCTGTGTCCTCCATTGACTTTCTAAAAGAGGTTTCATAAGCAACTGGATCAGGCCAGCATCCAAAATCACCTTTAGTAAAACAATAAATTTTATTTGTGACAAATAGAACAAGTTCTGAGTGAAAGCAGACAGTGGGGGCCTTTCAACTGAGGAATAGAGACTATGTCCCAGTTCTGAATTTCATATAGAATTTATGATGATTTTGAAAACAATGTTTCGATTAAGTATTCACTGAATTATCTTAAATAATAATACCTGAAAATTATGCTTTACCCAGAGACAATAGATGGAAACAGAGATATCATCTTCAATTTAGAGAAATCTGCTCTTCAGATTCCTTGGAAAAGAGCATCAGCTGCACTTGGCGCAGCTGGGGGGATGGTAGAAAATATACCTGTCAATCATACACATAATTTCTGATATCCAAGCTGTTCCAGGGCCACTTGGCACCCCAAAGTACTTTAAATGAGCATCAGAACTGCTCTAGCTCATGCCTTGCCATTAGACTTAATTTCAGCCCTCAGGGGTCTTTGTAACTTTTCTGACACACTACTTTTTCCAGTCCATCTCTGTAAACCACAGACATCCCACATTCTGGAAGACTGTCCCGAAGAGCAAATCCCCCCATCAACAGAACACTAAGCAACTTTAAAATGATTAAGGAATTTGTATTGCAAAGGGAAAAGAAAGGGGAAAAAAAAAGCTAAAGCATTTTGGAGTAATGAGGCAATCACTTCCAGAAAAGACCTTTTGTAAAGCACTCAAATCCTCGAACTAAGGCAGAAAACTAGTGTAGAAAAGAGGTTTGAGATCAGTACATAGGAGATAACTTTCATGATAAACAAGACCCGAAAATCAATATTGAACAATTAAAATATGTTACAAGCTATGAATCAAGTGAATAAGGGCTAAGCAATGTGATTACTGGGCACAAATGATGGAAAATGAGACAGTACAAATTGGCTGGAAAAAAACAATAGTCTCCAAAAATTAGATTTTTAAAAAAATTTATAAGAACAATAATGACATTTCAAAAAGGAATATAGGCATTCTATTATGTTATTTGAAGGAAATCAGGAAGTAATAAAATATATTCTTGACAACTGACTAAGTAAACAAAATTTTTAGAGTAGCAGAAATTTTGAGTATGGTGAATTTCTCGGCAGTGAAAGGGAGAGGTTTGGTCTCAGGAAGTAAACAGAAGGATGAAGAATGAAGAAGATGAGATTTTTAAAGGTATAAAAGAACTTTAATTATCTAATTTAATCTGTGGATAATATTGATGATCAGTGAATATGCAGTATGGGAGTTCAGCATTAATAAGGGCAAATAATGTTTTCGTGGACCTATTTAATCTGTTTTCCAGGCATCTGTGTCTGGGCCAACACACCGATGTGTGAAATGCTCCTCCTGCATTGGACTGAACTCAGCTGACTATGATTAAAATTTCACTCTTTCTGTTAGGTTAAAAGCTGTCTCTGCAACCTAATGATATGGGGTAACATGTTTATACAAGTTACTAATGACGCTTTTATGTTGATTCAAATCACTGTTAACAAGGAGTTGGTTTAATTCGTTAATACGTTTTTTTTCTGCTACAACAGTACATTATTTTAAATTCTTTGCTTCTCAGTGAGTTTTGACTTAACTAGGGGATTATATTGAAGAAACAGTATAAGTTTCCTCATTCCTCTGATTTTAATGAAAACCAAAAGCACTAATGCCACTGCACTTCTCTCTAATGCTATTCTGGCACATTGCACTTTATTCATATTTTTTCTTCAGAGTGAATAGAAATATGGGATTTGGTCAGTGAAAGTTATAACAGATAGGTTGCTTCTTAGCTCTGTTTTCTTCTATCCTTTCAGAGCCTAAAGATTAGCTGTGGGGATATGCATAGTTAGCGCTTGTATGGTGAGAAGTACTGACTTTTAAAGGTGATAGACATTAATGCCATGTGAAGATCTTCCTTAGAGTTGGATTTTGCCATTGTTTTCATCCCCAATGTAGCAGCAAGGTAAACATCACTAACTGACAGCAGTGATACCAATATTAGAAGCAGTGAAGTCTGAAAACCAGTCACAAGAGGGTAGAGGGGAATGACATTGAAAAACCAGAGGGAGCTGGCAGCCACCATCTCAGCAGGAATGTTTCTCCCATGTCTTTAGAACGTGGAAGAATTTTACAAATTCTTTATTTTCCTTTTGTCCTATTATGTAGTTAAAAGCTTTACTCCTTGCTCCTCTCAGGGAGGAGCAAGGAGTAAGGGGATTAAAGAGTCATCAAAGAGTGTGGTGGGCTTTGTAAATGATGGATAAGATTTCTTGAAATAGCTGCTTAAAGTTACACACATATGGGTGAAATGAAATAATTTCAAAATGTAAATATCTAGCTCTTATCTCTCACTAAAAAGCAGTTCACATACTTTTTTTATAATCTTGTGTGCATAAATATAATATAAATTTTAACTATATAGTATGACTGACGATAAATGCATTATAATTATCCATCTGCATTTTAAAAACTTATTAGTGGTTTTGAGAAACATCCTCTTTGTGAATACTGAGACACCCAAACCCATCTGACACCTCTTAAAATATGAGCTTCTCTTAATGGCTCACTATGCAGTTACAGTTATTAATATGTCCATGGCTTACACAATTAGAGTCACTGTATCAGGAACCTCTCTAGATTAGAAGACTGTTCACATAACACCAAAAAGAAATGGATATAAGGTTTAGAATCTGTTTCACATTTGTCATTTTAATGACTTATGATTAAGGTGTTTTATTTCGATTTTTTTCCTCTCTATTGAGACCCCAGAATGAATCATTGTAACAGTCTATGAGATTTGGTTATTAAGATGCTTGAAATCAGAATTATTACTACCATCCTTTATGTGATCATCAATTGAAAACTCCAGTGCCAACACTGAGAATTTTCTTACCACTGGCATACATTCTAACAAGGACTAGGATATTGTATTTTGAGACTGAAGCTCAACAAGAAATAAAAATTAGTTTCATCAGCTGTTCTTCAGTTTGGCCCATTATAATTACCCTATTTTGGCACAACGTCCCAAAGGCTAAACTGTCACTAAATTTTTAAGTTGGATCTGTTTTCTATTTATAATATGAATGTTATCTCTTAAATTTACTACAAATTAGCCTTCAGGGAGCTATAGCAGATTACATTAGAATCTATCCAAACTTGAATAATTGGTTAGGCATGTGCTTAAGTTTGTCCATCTTCATCGAAGTGCTTCAGCACATGCGTGGGGCTCGGTGAGGACAGTGAGATGATAGCTGTGTGCTATCAGCTACAGTGGAAAGCAATGTTCGTGCTGGAGTACCTTGCTGAAGGTGCTATGAAGTGAATGACTAGGATGAAATGCTTCTGTCATTCTCTTGGGTTGAAAATTGTGTAAATTTTGCATAAAGGAAAAAGGAGCCACAGAGTACAGTCCTTTTCTCTGTAAGCCATATGAAGAAAACAGAAGCCCCCCAGTTTCATACTGGACTATGCTATGCCTTTAAATTATATTTTACTTCAGCCCAATCTTCTTGACAATTTCTAGGTACAGTTTATGTTAAGTGAAAGCAAAGACCCACCTTATATTTAATGCTCTTTGAAGCTGATATTTAAAAGAACAGCAACAAGAATACTTGAGAGAGCATAAGCTCAGTTTTTAAATTTAACAAAATAACTTCCAAAAGGACAACTTCTGAGTGGAGACTTTCTCTGAATGGTTTAATCTATCCAGATACTTTGCTTATTTTTATTGTTTTAAGACAATGTCCTTTCCACCTACTGGGCAAGTTCCTCTTTTTTCTTGTGGAGGAATGTCTTATCTCTATTATAATGGAGTTATACAAGGATACAAAAATATGGGTTTTTGCATTAAAAATACAACTTTTGCTGAAGTTTTTTATCTGAAACACACAAGAAAGCACAGACTATTGAATATGCCCTTTTAAATATGTTAATTGTAATGAGTGACCTACTAAACTCTTCACAGAGCAGAACAGAATTTTGTATAACTTGAAATAAAAAAAATACAAACCTCAAACTTGGTCACAGATGGAGACAGAAAAATCCATTCTTCTCTAGTCTATGAATGAGTGTTACTGTATAACAGTAACTTTCATGGATAGTTTTACTAACTCAGGACAAGAAACTGGAAATTTCAAAATGCTCCTTCCAGCAGCATGCCTTGTTTTGGATACAAGATTATGTACTGGCAATAAGATATTATCTGGCCAGCCCAGCCCAGCATTGCTCATCAAAAACTTCAGGAGTGGGAGCCCAGAAGAGTCGCAAACTACTAGTATTATACTCTAAGAATGAGATCTATTAACATTATGTTCGTTTCTTTGCTCTGAGGTAGTGTCAAGGCTTAGAAAGCCCTTATGAAACTTGTGTCAGTAATTTATGTTAATGATGTTTTAAAGCCAAACTTATTACTAGTAAAATGTCATGCAGCTCCTTTTCCTTTGGTGGTTTTTTATTCATAGGAACAGACATTATGGCCCACGATGTTCTTGAAGCATGCTAAAGTGACTGTTCATGAATAACTCAAAACCAGTTACTGGATCCAAAAATCCAGGATTACTTTTCTTGCCCTGGAGACTGACAACTCGTTATTGTCCCAATCAGAGCATGTGTAACTCAAAACTTGACTTAGATTCAGAGATAGCCTTTGTTTAGAACCTCCTGCACCACCAACATCTGTTCCAGTTTTCCATTTGGACTCTGAACAGCTCAGCCATCCGCTGTCTCTGGACCTTCTCCAGACTAAGGCTGCCAGCACAGACTGCCCACCTCTCTGCACCTGTCCCCTGCTGCAGCCCGGAGCGGGCACAGGCCAAGGCAGTGCCTGCTGCAGCAAAGCAGGGCACGGGCACCGGGCAGGCTGAGGTCTGCAGTGCCCTGCACTAGCAGGGATTTGCCAGGAGGGACATGTGTCTCCTCTGAAGTCATCATTGCTAACAGACCCAGCTGGTGATAAATCCCTGGCCAAGTTTTGGTCCAGTTTCTCTTCTGATCCATATTATGATGTTGATAACCTCTGTATGTTAAAGTACACTATCATGATTATTTTGGCAGTGCTATCTACCCAGCCTATTTGGAAAACAGAGGCTAAAACAAGATAAGATAAAACCAATTTGGAGGGAGAATACACTTGCTTCGGAGAGTGTAATTGGAAACCTCCTGAAACAGCAGCTGAGAGCAGGTAGTTTTTAAAAATACTGTGAATAAAATCTAGTAACTGCTGTCAGTTGGACCAGTGACCTAAGTCAGCAAAACCTGACTCAGTTTTCCCTGTACTAGTGCACTTGCACTATCATCTTTCCTGAATTATTCACCTGCATAACGCTAGTGTTCAAAGCCCAGACCATGAGTATGTCTCTATTGTGCTGGCTACTGTACAAACAAGGTGCAGGGAGAAAATAAGGGTTTTGATTGACCACTAACATCAGCATTTAAAATATATAGAGTATTGTTAATGTTCTGGAACTATTTTAGTAAATGAATCTGTGCAAATTCTTTAAGAATTGAGTACTAAGTAAATTTGCAACAACAATTCAATGTTAATTCTTTAGCTTTAGAGTTCCTAATTCCTTTTTTGCCATGTGCCCTTTAAATTCCCTTTGCAGCAGTTCATCTCTCATTTTAAAATTCTTCCCTAGGAGCTAATGTTAAATATGTTCATAAAAAGTTCTACATAATGCTGTTAATGATTACTTTTATATCATGCTTTTTATTCACTTGTCAAGTGCCCAAAATGTTAGTCTGGATAAGAATATAACCCATGCAAAGTGTTGGATGTATTTTCTCACTTCTTTTTGTTATAAACAACTGTTCACCTCTCAAAAATGAGTGTTGGTGCCATTGGTTATTAGAAATGCACATAACTTCTCTAGGTTCAGACTGTTTGCTTCATGCAAGTACACTTTTTTTTGGAACTAAAAAGGTATTCTTATTGCAGAGACATCTGAGAGAAAAGAAAGCAAAAGAATTATAAGGCATATGAAGGACGTACAGGCATGAGTCTGTATGATTTTTATGAAAATAAGAGAATATGCAGTAGACATGACAGGTTCTAATCTGAATCTAATATCATTTACCTTGGTTTAAAGGGTTCATCAAAGCCTACAGGAACAGAGGGTTGTTTCTACTGTGTTTCTTTAGAAACTTGTTTGAGAACAAAACAGGATGCTTTGTGAGGTTTTGAGGGCTAGGAAATAGAAATTCTAAATTTTGCTCTAAGACCTTGAGTGTAAAGTAATTCAAAGTCTGATTAATTTATTTAGAAAAAAACAATTTCTGTTTTTAACTAAGGCCGCTGTTCAGACTCCTGGCAGAAATCTTTTGAAGCAGACAAAAATGTTCTTTATAGACATCCTTAATTTTCTTTTTTTTTTTTTTTTCCAAGTTACTTCATTATATCAAGTGTTTCCATGTCCTCTCTTTTTAAACAATATATGGCAGAATAGTCTGGAAAATGAGTATTCCTACTAGCCTACAGTAGCCTCTAGTGGCCTGAGGCAACTGGCTGTGTGCAAAATACAAATGCTGCTAGCACCCATGACTTTCCTTTCTTAGCTACACATGGATTGAATGTATATTTCTATCTGATGTATTTGCCATGGTACCTGGTGTGGGGCCAGTGTAACACCAGAGAAAAGAAAGTTTAAGTGCATTTTCTGCAGAGTGGGGAAATTCAAGTCTGAATTTGAATTTCCATTTCTCGTGCTTAAGCATCAGCTACAAGGCCTATTGTGAAGATGTAGTCAGCACACAGGAATGGAGGTGAATTCTGTGTGAGGGTCCATGCTTGCTCATGGCTTCCAGGTCAACCTGCTTACAACTAGATGGAGTCTGAAAGATCCCTGAAACACATTGCTGATGGAAAGAAATACAGACCCCCTTTTATGAATTATACTAAAAGTATTTCAAAAATTAACCCTTAGAAAATGCTGACATACATGCTAGGCTACAGTTCATAACAGCAGAATTAGCATTTTCTACAACAGTGCAAATCAGACTGTGGGGAAATCAATGAGCTGGTCTTAATAGTAGTTTAAAATTCAATATTGAAGTATATATATGAGATGGTTTCAAGAATACTTAAACCTTTGTCTGACATCTTCCTTGTATAGGTGTTCTAGGATCATAAAGACTTGTGTACATACAACACACTTTCACACTCTAATCAAAGGATAAAAGCCTTGTTCATCTTTCAGCTAATGAAAAACACAAGACAAAAAAAGAAAAAAAAAGAAAAAAAAAGAAGGAGAACAGTAAAAAGAACTTTCAAGATTGTAACCTCAAGATTGCTGATGATATAGAGCAATGTCAAGAAGCCAGAAATTGCTGGTACAGTGCTCTTTGTGGTCTTCTTTTGATAGACAGACATGGGTCGAAGACTAGGGAAGAATCCTCCTTGATAAAATGATTACTTTGTTCAAAGGTGATTTGGTCTTGGATTTCTGGAAATTCCATTTTCCTTTATAGAGCTTGTGGAATTGAAAAGCAAAGCTTCTCCTCCTTATCCTTAATTCCTATGATTTACGAGTTTCACTCTCTCTGTCTTATTGCATTTCTACCCAGTCTCTTCAAACAAATCAAGTGTGAAACCTGGGACTATATAACTCATTCCAATAAGGTCTAAGATACATCATTCATTCTTTTTAGTAACATGATAAAGTCAAGCTTTTTTTTTTTCCTTTAAGTCAAGCCTTTCTCTGTAGAGTCACAAGTAAAAACAAGAGATTTCTTTGGTTATTTACAGTACCCTCATTAAGCACCTGCTTTGACTTGAACTCCAGAGAAGCTGCTGTCCCTCTGCTGCAAGTATAGGATCCAGAAAGTAATTTCTTACTTCATCACCTGAGTCAGGAGCCTATAGTAAAGTGCTATGAATGTTCCCTGTCTGACATAATTTTACAGACATGGCACCTCAAGCTGTATTTAGCTAACAGACTAAGAAGCCCTGACAGCAGCCAGTCACTCAGTAAGTGTCCGCTGCTAAATGAAAGTATTGGCATTATGTAACTCAGCTGTCATCATTTGTCTTGACAACAGCATTAAATAACTTATATTTTGGAATTAATGCATAAATCGAAGCTGGCATTTTATAAAAATTCATCTTGGCAGCAAAAAGTTTCTAGCCAGGGGGAAAAGAAAAAATAAAAAGTCACCTAGGCACTATGTTCCCATGTAAATTGTTGGGTTTATAATTTTTATGGTTTATAATTTTTATAAGGTTTTATGTTATAATTTTAAAAGAAAGATGTCTCTTAAGGAAAGAAGGAAATGGAAGTTAAGCCAGGGTGCACTTTCATTATTACTTTCAACTGACACAAATTCACACAGATACCAAATGGGATATCCCCACTTTTATTGCACTTACAATATCTTTTATTCTGCTGGCATGCATCTTAGAGAGCTTTGTACATAGGAAGATCAGGTATTGATCCTGATGAAAACTATCCCTTTTCAGTCTTGGATTAATTTTCTTCTTTCCTTTGCATCCCCGAGCAATCATAAAAACACATGTATGTTTACAAGAGAAAAGTTATGGGCATATGCAACTGAAGGACGAGAAGGGACCATCTCTTTTGACAGAAGCACGGACTCAGATCAATTTTAATTGAGAATGAAACTGTTCCCTTGGATAAAAGAAGCATAAATAGGATTAATCATCTGAAGAGAATCCATTAGTGTCCATGTTTACATGAGGAAACATACCAGTTTAGCTACGGCAGAATAGCTGTTCTGGAAGAGTTAACTGTGCAGCCTTCCTGTTCCAAAGTCAAAATCACTGTCATCTTTAAAGAGATGCTCCAGAATATTATAAATTTTTAATATAATATCTCCATGGAAAATTATTCCAAACAATTGTGTTAACTACTTTGCTTAGAAGACAAGGTAAAAATATTGTTTGGCTCATAAGGAGTATTCAGAACATACTCAGCACTGATTTCCTTCTTGGATGGCTTGCAAAAATCAGGCTGTTTACATGTTGTAGGCAGAGTGCACAGGCATTTTCTTGTTTAACACCGGATGACTCCCCTTTGCTCTTTTCTGTTCTGCTGAATTGTAGATGCTTGGTCTAATTGTTTGAGAGGGGAATCAAATGCCGTCTGATACTTAAGAATCCCAGGAACAGGTCTAGTGATTTAGTATTACATATAAAACCATTAATGCAGCTCCACACCTCAGCAGAGCTGTAGTTCCCAATCTGTAATCCTTCTTAAGACTGGGATAGACTAACCCAAAAGCTAGCACACCTCACTGCTCAGTTTTTCAAGTTACTCTGTTTCTCATTAGCATTATGTAAAGGAAAGGGCAAAGCAGTCTGGAGAGTATAAAACACACACTTCACCACTGAAACTTTGCCCAGTCTTTCAATCAAAATCAATTAATTTGAGTTAAAAATAGTTCAGCTTATTTGTCTTTTTTGTATTCTTCTTGGGCCTTCTTAGAACCAAAAATAAAACTGATGAAAATGCTGATGAAAATGGATGGATCTTGATGGCATACAGGAATCTGCAAAAATTACATTAACTTCCTTTGACTCAAGAAAGTCTGGAATGTGGTCCCTGGATTTCCTTGGAGTTGGGTATAATTCAAATTGACCTGCTAGATAGAATGTCTGGTTTAATTGGGAGGGAAATTGTATGTTCAGAAATGGTAAAAAATGCAGTATTTCTGCCTCCCTTGGTTTTCTAGCAGTCTTGAGGCTGCTGGTTTTTTCAGAAGTAATTTAGCTTTAATTTAGAAACTTGCAAAGCAAGGTTCTAACTCCTGCACTTGGAAGACATGATTGGAAAGCTTGGAAAATGAGATTATTAATTGATAAAAACTAATAGATTTTTAAGGTAGTTCAAAAAGAACAACTGAAGTAAAAAAAAGAAAAAATCATTTTGAGGCCTGACTTATGTTTTTATTATTTTGTCATGAGCTGGGATTGGCAGAACTACAAAGATTCCATACAAAGAGGATGGGATTACATATGTCCCAGGTGTCCTCAGCCCTGAATGGTTGATGACTTTATCTAAATAAATGTCTGATATTCACGAGTAGTGACAGGATGAGCATGTTGTAAAAGCACAACTATATCCCATAGCACTGGGAAACTGGAGCACTGGGTTTTATTCTGCATTCCTCGGCTTAAAAATTAACCCAGGCATTTTCCACAGTGTATACACTGTATGCTCTGCAGGTGAAGGTAATGATCTCCCAGGAAAATGCAGTCCTTTATCTTTGCACGTCTCAGTTCCATATACATAAAGGAGACATAATTGTTCATAGTTCTGGATTGGTACTGGCTGTTTTGTGGATACTTTATACCAAATATGACAGTGAGCCTTTAACCAGGACTGTGAATTCTTTTCCCAAAAACTAAGTGTCATGGAACACTTCTGTGACAAATAAATGTGTAGAATTGTTAGAAGGAGTCATGATAGCAACTGAACTGTGCAGCTCAAGTTGACTTGGGTAACTCATGCTGCAGAACCTTAAATTTAGGTAGCATTTTTATACGGTCCATAACTTCAAATTTTGTCATATTTGTTTTATAATTGTGGAAGTTTAAAGTTCTGAGCAATTACAGCAAATCAGCACTGGAACCAAGAGTTCCATACATAGTGTGTGAAAAGTTAATAAACTATTAGTGGGTGTTTTAATAAATAATTATAGGTTGTTTATAGGAGGGTCAAATGTGACTCATAACCATCTTCCTCACTTTCTAGTGATGTACATGAACCATCTGCAACCATCTATAATCACCACAAAAGCTGGTGATTATAGAGCTTGCAATATGTGTTAAAGGATCTATTAACTGCTTATTAACCCTCTATAATCCATTTCAAATGGATTTTTAACATGAAGTGTGACCAACATGTGGTCCAGGTTCTGATTTTAAGCTCTGGCCCATGGACTGTCTTTTGTTGGCAGTGTATCTTTAGGAACAGTGTCACCCTAGATATAGAGCCGTGAGTATTTATGATTTTGTGCCTTAATGTCATTATCTGTGTACTTTCTGTCTTCCCCACTTCTGTCTATATGGGGAATGATGCTTCAACAAATAATGGACAACATTCACAGCAGAAGGATTCATGGTTTTGTTACAGGGCCTTGGCAGTATTTGTAAAATATCAAAACAGAGGTTAACCAGCAGTTTCTTCAAAACAACTGAGGCACTAAAAGGAACTGTTCAACATATTGCCCACTTTTACTGTTGTTGCTGACAGCTCATTGTGTATAAACATATGCTGGTCAGATATTTTGTGTTAAATGCCTGCCATCTCTTCATTTCTGCTTTCAGAGCTTCTCCCTTACTGGCAGGCTTGCAGCCCAGTCAGTGCAGTGGCACTCATGGCTGCCTAGAGCTCAACACTGGCCAAATGCTTCAGTGTGGACAGTGTGTATGTGAGCAGTGGGAGTGGTGAGAAATCCCTGGAACAGCACATTGTGTGCCAAATTCACCCTGGGAGGAGAAGCTTGTGAATGAATGATGAGCTCAAATACAGGCTTGAGCAACTGTGCTGCAGCTCCTTAACAGAGGCTTTTGGATCTCAAGCTGTTTGTCTCCGATTGAAACAAACACACAGAAATATTCAAACTTTAAGGAATGCAGAGCTGGCTCAGACTCTGCACTGGTGCTGTTGGTATTACGCTGGCAGTCAGTAGTAATTCAGGCTAAGTTATGGGTTGTTGGACCACTCCAGTGATTCCTCCCGGGCAGGCCAGCTTCAAACCAACTGTTCCTGCAAGCACGGCCTTGTGGGAGCCCTGCTGCAATTAAACAAAACCTCTGTTATCTTAGGGAGGGGTGTGTTAGGAGTTTTAACTTCAGAGTTATCCGAGGGAGGCATTCTTTGAGGGAACTGCATTTCATCAGAGCTGTTGATCAGTGCTGACTTCTCTGAGCTGCAGTGTTTTAGGTGTCAGCCCTGTACTCTCTGGTCTCCTTTCTCACTGGGGCCAGCACTGAAAATCAGATATTAGTGATTTTCTCAGTGTGATACTTATCTCACAGATTGTACTTTTACTTCACTATCTGTAGACTGAGGATACTCTTCCACTTATTTTTAATTTTCTCATTCATAATATGTTTCAGTGGAAGCTGGAGGAGTAAAAATTGAGTTATCTGAAAATCTCTGGAATAGTTAGGGTTATCATGACAAATCAGCTTCTGTGTGTTTACATATGTGAAATGAGTTGATATGCTGATTAAATTCCTGCTATAGAGGTATCAACATTGAAAATTGTGATGGTGACTGACAGCAGCTAATGTGCTTTTGATTGTCAGCTGTTGGAATAAAGTGGTTGAGTGGGAAAATTTTATACTTAACTCTGCATTTTCCTTTTAGTTCAGATTTGCAGTTTGCAAGACTAGAGAAGTTTACAAGAATACTTGTTCTATGCACAGGAGTTTTTCACTGAAACCTTCAGTTCAGGTGTAGATAGGTGGCTGATGCTTAGAGACTGCTTGACCCTAAATTTCTTTTAGCAGCAGGTAAATGAGATCCAATGTATCGACGTGCTTTTTTTCCCCCTGTTTCTTGTTGAATTCTTTCATTGTGGTGAAATCTACCAGCTGTGTTAGTATCACTGATGTTTTTATTATACTACTGTCATGAGTTATTTTTATATTCTGCTACTATTACACAAATGTCAAAGTCAGTTTTGACTGACTTGTGCATTGATACAGTTACAGTTTACAGTTTCACTGTTGTTACTATCATTATTCACACCACTTGATCAAGTTACTAATTGTACTGGTAAAATAGACTTCCACTGATAATTATATCTGGGTGTAAATTTGAAAAGATCATGTGAATGTAAGAACATACTGCGAATTTAGAGCTAACATTGCTTCAATGTAGAATTGTAGCTAACTAGACATGGTTTTAAACCAGGGATTCTTTAATTGCTGTGTAAAACACCAAACTCAGACACTTGAAAACAGTGAATGCCCACTATTAAAAGAAATGTGTCTGCTTTTCTGACATGCTGAGCACCTTCCCCTTTCACCATCTTTTAGAAAATGAGTAGAGACAAGATTCACTGAATGTGAGTGGGACTTGAATGATAAGATGGTCTGTGCAGTCTCTCTGCATAGGTGTGAATTTTAACCAAAGTGTTGAGAATTTGCTGAAATTGCTTTGCAGTTAGGACAGGCAGCTGTTCGGAATCTACTTCAGGAGAAGGAAAATTGTATACACAGGTATTAAACTGAGATAATTTTACTTTTAAGATGATAGTCACAGCTTACATTTCGAGATAACAGATGGAGCTCTGCCCTGCAGCAAAGTCTTATTCTTCATATCATGTGATTTTTATATTAGGAATATGTCCTGTTTAAAATTAGAAATGCCTTCTGTATCAATTTTAGTAGTAAAGAAGAAAAGTAATTATTAATAGGAATGTTTGTAATAGAATTTTCAGTCGATTAAGTTTCACTAATCAAAGCCACATGACTTGAACCTGCATACCACACCCCCCTAAGCAGAGAGTATTAGCATATTTGAAGAACCAAAAATCATGGTGTGTATTTGCACTGTGTTTGCTCAGGAATGTAATGGAAGCTGGGTGAAAGAGCAAGAGAAAGAAACTGCTTCAAAGGGTGCTGTCTTTCAAATTCATATGGAACTTCTGGGGAAGGAGAGGGGCTATTCTCACTATCCTGGCAATGCTGCAGTTGGGTGCATTGTGTCCTATCTGTTTAAATGTCTCTTGAAATGGGTCTCAGGAGGGAATGTATGCTTAGTGATATCACTTTTATGAAACACAACAAATGCTAGGAAATGTCAAAAAATTTCATAAAATAAGTTATTTTCAGTCTGAGTAGGCTTTGTTGAGATATGAGTGGTGTGCTTCAGGGATCCATTTTGGGACCACTGTTATTTAGTACCTTCATTAATGATGTGGAGGCATCAAATTCATCCTCAGCAAATTTTCAGATGACACCAAGTTGAGTGGTGCTGTTGTTACACCTGAAAGACAGGATATCATCCAGAGAGACCTGGAAAAGCTCAAGAATTGGGCCCTTGGGAAACTCCTGTGGTTTAACAAGACCAAGTGCAGCATCAGGGCAACCAGGCTGGGGGATGAACAGATCCAGAGCAGCCCTGAAGAAAGGGACTTGGGGGAGCTGGTGAATGAGAGGCTGGACATGAGCCAGTAACGTGTCCTTGCAGCCCAGAAAGTCGATTGTGTTGGGCTGCATCCAAAGCCCTGTGGGCAGCAGGACAGGGAGGGGATTCTGCCCCTCTGCTCCCTCTGGTAAGATCCCACTGGCAGTGCTGCACTCAGCTCTTGGGTACCAGCCCAGGAAGAACGTGAACCTGTTGGGGTGAGTACAGAGGAGGCCACCAAGATGGTTTGAGGGATGAAACACCTCTCTTATGGGGAAAACTGAGAGAATTGGAATTGTTCATCCTGGAGAAGAGAAGGCTTGAGGGTGACCTAACCGTGTAGTACCCAAAGGGAGCCTACAAGGAGGATGGAGAGAGAGTGTTTAGAAGAGCCTGTCATGACAAGACAAGGGGGAATGAAAAAGAGTAGCTCTTGGTTAGATTAGTTTAGATAATAGGAAGAAATTCTTGCCTGTGAAGGGGGTGAGGCGCTGGAACCATTTGCCCAGAGAAGCTGTAACTGCCCCATCCCTGGAACTCTTCAAGGCCATGTTGGATGGGGCTCTGAGCAACCTGATCTAGTAGAAGGCTCCCTGCTCATGGCAGGGACATTGAAACGAGATAAATTTTAAGGTCCCTTCCAACCCAAACCATTCTATGATTCCATGATTGATTCTGTGACATCTGTTCATTGCAAAGCCTAGCACAGGATGAACTGGCACTGAAACAAAAATGACAGTGTGTTATGAGATATACAAGGCACTGCTATTTTCAAACAGTGGTTGCACTACTGATTGCACTACCAATTGTGAGATTTCTGCACTGTGCCTGTCCTCGTAGTATTGACATGATTTTACATCTCTGAAGCAATATAAAGAGGTGTGATTTTCCTTCCCTGGTTCTTCTTGACTCAAAATCAAATGAAATCTCTTGTCTCACCCAGATCATTTCATTCTCTCACCCCATTTTATTTCACTGCTAGAGCTTGAAAGTCAATAGAAAGCCCTTAAGCAGATTACAGACAGATCCAGGGTTGCTGAATACAGAATTATTTCCAAACTGAAAAGAAAACCCAAACTAAACAGCTACAAAACCTGCCTCTTAAAGGGGGAAGCAGAATAAGAAAATGTATTAATTTCTGCTGGTTTTTAGACCACTGAGACTTTTGTGACTTTATGACAGACACTTTTTGGTCTCAGTAAAAGATATTGGTTGCTGCTACTATTGTTAGAGAAAATTTTAAAATACTGTGAATTGATTTTAAATCTAAGAACAAAAAAATGCATGTATCACCTCTATTGCATTTTTTTAAACTTAGCTTGTTGTTCTGCAAATATTTTAGTGCTATAATTGAGCAGACCAAAAGGATTTCTGGTGAGAAAAACTAAAGCTAAGTAGAAGGCCACAGAAAACACTTGCACCAGGTATGATTGCAGTTCATGTGCAATCTGAACAACTTTCGTTATCTGACAGTGACGCAGGACAACAGAGAGGCCCACAGGGAACATATCCTTTCCAAGATTTCTTAGCAGCACTCCACCTGCTAGACAGGTCACTGCAAAGCAAAACCGGGTTAATTACCACATAATTGTGGGCAATACTTGCTCTTCTTTCCATGTCCTTTGCTAACATAATTTCAATTTATTTAGTCAATTGATGCTGTAAAGCATGCAAGGTAATGATGTAATACACGCTATCATGTATTACACATTATACATGCTATCAGAATCTATGCTGAGTGACAGCTACTGGAAGTTACCAATCAAATGACAAAAACAGCTGAGAATTACTATCACCATGAGATCCTTGCTTTCTTACTTTTGCTTTCTTCCTTTTTACCCCATTACCTCCCTCCTCAAACTGAAGCTCTGACTGAGAACACGTTAACCGGAAAGATGTACACTGTGGGATTTATTCTCCAGCTTCTGGCCCTTCATTCTTCCTGAAACAGGCAGGTTTTGGCCAGGAGTGCTGCTGAAACCCCAGGCCATTGCAGGTGGACAGCAGGCAGTAAAAATGGCCAGCGTCAGGATGCAAGAACAGGAGAAAGGCAGATGGAACAAGTCTAAGAACTTGTCAGCCCTGAGGCCTGCTCAGTTTAGCATCTGATCCAAAATCCACCTGCACCACAGAACTCTTACAATGGGATTTGTGTCAGGTTCAGGACAATAAGTACAACTGAGGCCCAGCAGTTGTTGAGAGAGGATTATTTCAGGGTCTGATTTTCCAGCTCTCTTCTGTTAAGTAGCTAAAAATGGAAGTTGCTCCACTGAACTGAATTTGCCCATTGAAAATTCCCCGCTTGGCTTTTCAATGTCAAGCATGAATCTTCTGTAGGTGGCAGGAAAGCAAATAGATTTATTTGTTTACAGTCTTCACTTCTCCAACAAACAGTAGCTACAACAAATTTGTCAATCCAGGATGTAATAAAACCTGGTAATATTTTAAGCAAAAGCCTGTCCTTTTTTCCAGCAGTTAAAGCCTGGCATGCAGTGCTCATTGCTTAACAAAGGAAAATATCCAGCTCTTCTTTCTGCTTTTGTGTGGTCTGTCATATCCTTATACGAAGAAAAGTGAATTGCAACTTGCTGCTCAGCCACAACATGGCCATAATGCACCCCTTGGGAGGGATTATATATATTCAAACCAGAGAGAATCTCCTGCACTGCTTTTTCCCCTCCCATGTGACAACTCTACTTTCTAAATACAAGACACTATTCGAAGCAGGCTAGCTGTGGAGGCTGCTTTGATGTCCTGCCATCACACTGAGCTGTGGAAAGCCTTCTTGTTGTCTTATGTAGTGAGCAGTTGAGGATATCAAAGGGAAGATGGGATGTTAAATTTTTATTGATGAATGTTTAATAGTCTGGGTTGTAAGCTGTCATGAGTAATGCAGTAAAAGGATTCATTCTGAATCTTGCTGTTTGCCATGCAGTGCCTGAAAGTGATTAGTCTTTAAAGAGTACAAATCTTTATTTTTTTTTCTCCAGCAATTTATTTTCTGCAGCAGATTAAAAGAAATCTATCATGATACTTAGGAGAGAGTCAAGTGGGCACATTAGGTTAATTCACCAGCCTCTCAGCTTGAGACTTGTGTGCGAATCAGGTTTACGGGAAAAAAAAGCAATGAATTTAGCACTGTTTTCTGAAAGCCCACTAATGTGACAAGTCTGGCCACATCTCACTGGGCTTATTAGGGTCATGCATTTCATGAGGTGCAACTTTATACCTCCTAAAACATGAAATATGTTAATTGAACAATGTGCAGAAATGCTAGGCACAGTCCCTAGGGATACAGCAGAAGACAACTGAGTAATCTGGTCACTTTCCCATTCCCCCCACAAAATAATCAAAACAACAAATGATGTTATCTTCCTACCTCCAGGAATAACAAAGTTTTAAAATAAATATAAAGGATAACATTTTAAGACCACTACTCTACTCTCTTGTTCCACTATTGAAAAAGTGCGCTGAATATAAAAATTAAAACACAGAGTTTAAATAGAAATTAATCCTGTGGAATTCTGTGGAACAGGGTGGGATTCATATTTTTATAGGTTAGTACTGTAACTAAATGATTCTAGAGACACAGAGCAAACCAGGCATGGTCCTGAAGGAATTGAGAATTCATGAGGGCTGAGAGAAAGGGAGAAGGAGAAGGCAAATAAATCACTGCAGGACGTTTCATGGCTGATACACGTTTCATTACCCTACCAGGTAATGATGAACAGATAGTGTGGACCTGGTAAGTCTGAGTGATGACAGCTTCAGGAAACAAAAATTTTCTTCTCTTTTGCTAAATGAGTTTCAGGAGCCAGGTTGGGTTAAACTTGAGCTCCAACCAGATATAGTTTAAGACACATTAATTTACGAAGTTTTACTTAAGTACAAAAGCAACTGTGAGAAAGATGCCAGGTACAGCAGCCTTAGGTTCAGGCCCATATTTTGTTGAACTCTATGAACATATAAAAAAGCCAGTATCATCCTTTAACTTCTGCTCTGTTCTGTAGAGAGTGGTTTTTTAGATGAGGAAAAAAGATTAATATCCTTTATGATTTCTAATCAACCTTTGACCACAGCTAATTTAGTGTCTTTTGACAGCATGAGAAGCATTTGCATGCTGTGAATCCATATTTATCCACTAAGAAATGGATTGAGGTACTCCATTCATGCCCTCTTAGATTTCTGAGCAACTATCTGATGTATAATGACTTTTGTTCGCTGCTGCCTGAGCTGGTGATGAAAAGGTTTCTCAGACTGAGATCATGTTAATAATAGGTTAACTTCATAACTATTGTCATTGTCAATAGCTTTTTAAAAGATAATTTTTTTCCCCTCAGTCATCCCAAAAAAGGACATGAAACAATTTTTTTTTTTAGTTTGTTTTATGAAATACCCCAGAACAACTCTGAATTAAGCAAAAAAAATTGGATGGCTATGCAAACCTGTGCACACAAACTGGAGAGGAAGGAGAATTCTACATGTGTCTGTCACTTATGAGACACATGGAGATAAACTTAAGCACAGGGATACATTTGTGCCTGTGTCTTACACACCCACAATCTCTGGTTTACACATCTGTGCAAAAGCATATGTCTGAAAATCTGCAGTGTCTCTTTGTTGTCCGTGTACTGATTAAAGGCAGATGGAGCTTCCCTTGCTTAGAATAAATAGTTCTGCTTTCTCAGTTTTTTTCAATTTTTAAGACAGATCTTGTTTGCATAAAGAAATCTTCAGCACAGCATGATTTAGCAGTCTAGTCTTCAAAAAACAGTGAGCTTTACATAGGCACCTTGACAGGCAGACTTGAAGGGTGATAAATACTTAGGTGGACCCAAAGATTAACTGAATCCCGTTCTCAGTCTCAATTACAGAAGGCTGTAGTGGGAAGAGATGACAGGATTTTCCAAAAATATTGTTTGGGATTAGAAGACCTGTGGGGATTTTCCCTTGGATGACAGGCTGTTAAAGACTACTTAGAAAGTGTAAAATTTTCATTGCTTTCCAAAATACATGCTTCACTACATCTCTGATTTTTTTCATTCTCTGCAGATTCGTGACAAAGTGTCTCACAGTTCAGTGGTGAATCAAGGGGAAACAAAGAGCTAATTAAATTATCATGAATAATTTTCTGTAAATTATATATGTTGTTTCAGTTCTTTGGTGTAGGCCTACAGTCTTATCTGAATATGTTTATCTAAAGTCAATCAACATGAACAATGGGAATATTTATTCCTAATTTTTAAAAAATAATGTTTTCATGACAATGCTTTTCAACTCCTTCTCTCAATAATGAGGGCAAGCACTGCCAAGTGGCTGTCTGATTTTTGAGAAGACAACTGAAAATTGGAAAAAGGCCTTCAGAGCGTTATTTCATTGGGATCTTTCTCAGGCAGTGCAAATAAGCTTCAAACAGACCACTCCTTGATACAATAATCAAGATTTTCCAAGGTATATCAGACAAAAATGCTAAAAAATTTTTGTTTCAAAAATTATTTAGCATTGCAAATTATTTCAGCAAGTACTTGAGGAACAAAGGTCTGAATTCACACAAAAATCTATTCATCCTTCAAAAATTATTTGCTGTCTTGGTTACCTTATTTTGCTGTTCTCCTGTCTGTGTTGGATACTCTCTCTGAAGTGTATCACTTATGAATGCTCAATTCCACCTGAGACCAAAAATGGTGATGCAGTGCAGGGGCTGAGCAAGAGAGGAACCTGTCAGCATTGTGACTGTTGCTGGAGAAGAGGCAAGACTTTTCTTCTGCAATGCCTCATTTCTGTGATTCTTACATTTGCTTTGATTCAATGCTTGTCTTTTAGTTGTCTGGTGTATAGAACTTTAAAAAATGCTCAAAACCTTTTAGCTGCTTTACAAATTATTGGGAAATAACATTCACTGCATTTTCAGAATGAGCACTAGGCTATTGGGTTATCTTCACCATCCAGTCTTTGTCTAAAACTATGGTGTCATTATATGTTAATCAGTGTATTCCAGTATATTTACATCATCTAATGTGGAGCAGTCAGTGAATATTTTATTATATACTCAGTTGTCTTAGGCCTTTAAAAATTTTTAGACTGTGTTTGCTAATACATGTCAATCCCATTCCTTTAGTCTTTAAGCAATGCTGTGCATGGCCATGAAATGAAAGTGGGTAGGTACTGAACTCATCTCGTAGTCTGGTTCCAGATGTTTTTCTATGCTGTATATTGGCTACAACTGTTTTCACAGTTTATATTGAATTTATTACACTTCACTGCAATCTATTTTTAAAATACAAACATACCTTATTTCTCAAGAACTTTCCCATGACATGTTAGAAACTGAATGGTTGGATCTTGGCCTGTCAGTTATTATTTGCTGCTTAGTCTTTTTCTTTGCGATAACTATTTATTAACCATTATGCAAGATCATATAAAGTAAGACTTAGCTAACCCTGATGGACAAAAACAGTGCCCTTGAAAGTACATCCCAGAATGATCAGTTGCCTCTGGCACTCCCCTTGTTTTAATGATAGTGTTTTTCTCACTCGTGAGGACTCTGTGTGTTGATGGTGTCAACAATAAAGTCTTCATGAAAGAACTGCTGCAGCTTCAAAGTGCAACTCCTTGGCCCCTGCCTTGCTGGAAAATTGTTCCCTTCCTTTCTTCATTTTAACTCTGACCTTGAGTTTAAATTGTTGGTTACAAGAGTCCACAGAAAAGCATTGCCCCTTAATGCCTGATTGGCAGTGCCTTATTAGTGAGTGAGTATTCCTGATGCCTACAGATCTCCATGGGAGTTACTGAAAATGCTCAGCTGCTTAGGAACTAAACAAGCAGAAGTCAGGCCAGTGATCTCCATCCAGTTCTGTCATGAGATAACATTTCTCTCATTCCAAAGAGATCACTTCCCATTTCACAGAGCTAGAGTTATGGCAGAGAAGTATTTTTCTGGGCACAAGTGGAAGAGTATAGTTTTGCTGTTTCCTGACTTTTGTATATTCATTTGCAGACACCAAGGCTCCTCTTCAGGGTGGTCATTTAAGTCTCTGTTCATCTTTAAGGAGAGATGTAAACTTACTGAGCAAAACTCCAAGATTTCTGCTGAACAGGACTAAGTGGTTTATATCACAGCCCTTGATGTTCAGACTCACTCTCACACTTAGGGGCACTACTACTGCACCAAAATTAGTCACAAAAGTAAATATTTTTTAGGGCTAGCAACTACATAAATAGTCCTCTCAATGGGATGGTTCACCTACTGGAAAAAAAGAAAAAGTAGAAAAAACATGTCACAGAAGATAATACTTGGAGGGAAAAGAGTGTTTTTCTACTCCTTTGGCTGTTTTGCTAGTGAAAGGCTATATTTAAAGACAACAGTATGCGATGAGCATCAATGAAAGTGTTTTTTTATGTGTGTGTTTGTGCACTACACAAATTTTAATTGCATGTGTATGAGTGTTTTTAAGCAGTTTATAAAATTAATTAAATAATTTGAGTCATTAGAGCAAAATCAGACAATATTTTAGATGTCTGGGTAAGCCTTCATATCACCTAGAACAATTATTTTAAAATTTACAAAAGGGAAACAGAAAGGTGCTAGGTTTTATGTTAGTGCAGGAGTTCTCATTAGCTTGTCCATGTCCAGGATGTGAAGATGATTAACATCAAGGGCTGCAGAAGGAGCTGTGTCCCTGATACAGTGCACCTAAATTGCAGTAGTGCCCCTGATGGCTCTGCTGGGTGTGGGAAGCACAGACATGTGAGCTGCTGAGGGGACATGCCATTGGTTTCAGTGAAGGTGTTGGTGGTTTTGCTGAGCTCAGATTTTCCAGGACAGCTTAGAGGGTGACAGGTAAGATCTAAGGGCCCCTTTAAACAGCATAATCTGATGTTATGATGTTTATGCACACTTAGATTTATAATAGGTGAAGTGTGATCTGGGTCTCCTAACTACTCACAATCATTTAGTAATTGCATAGATAAAACTAAAACTTAAGGAAGAGAAATATCTGTGTTTTGAGTAAGGAATTCTGCTGACAAGACAGATTTTGAAAGCACAATGTGCTCAATGAAAGTAGTTGAACCTTGAAATAGAAATGCAGACCTCTTAATTAATCTCTCTGTTATTCTATAAAGTGCAAAGAAAACTAATACAGAGAATTTTCCTGTTAATTACAAATGGAATTTGTGTGTGAGTGTGTGACGGGGAGGAGACTGTTGGACCAGGGCAACACAGTATTACACTTCCTACATAATTATGTAGGAGGGGTAGGTTTATTGGGCTGCAGTAAGCCATTATTTATGCAGATAGAATCTTTATTAGAAAACTACCTTTTAACATTGCTCTTGTTCAAGTTGCAGCACAATATTTCATCTAAATCCACTCTTTCATGAATGTGTATATATAGCCTTGAATTATCTTCCTTAAGGAGAAATCGTCCATAGAAAAAAAGTGGCATGCACTTTCTTTAATCTTTGCTGTTATGCATTTAGTTGTTCTGGGTCATTTTTCAATTGCTCTAAACATTAGAATTGCTTCCTTTTAAAGTGCTACTGTTAAGGCTGGGAAGTACATTTAAGGGCATTTCCTTTATTTTGTTGGTCAACCTGTGAAGGCATTGTTCACTTTCTTTATTTTCATGTTGCCTACTGTGCCTTGTAGCATAAAAGGAGGATTTTCTTGCTGCCCTCAAACAACCTCTCATCTCCAAGGTAAAAGTGACAGGTCAGTGAAAGAGGTCTGCTGGCTGTCTTAAGTTTTTGGGTCATCATTTAGTGCTAATGGTTTTGCTGACACTGACCGGAGTTCTCCACCAGTCATATTGCCTGAGCTGCACCTCGCAAATTCACACCTCAAACTTTTAGGACAACAACTTACCCAAAATTAATTACATCTACATATCACGTGGGTAGACAAACCTTCAAACCTTTCAGAGGCTGTTCTTTAACCTCCTTGAGCAAGGCCCTTCTGGTACTCTCCTTCACCTCACTGCTCTGCCCAATGCATGCTTTGTGCTGTCTAAAAGTCCCTTCCCACTTCTAGCCTGCATTTTGCTACACTGTTTTAGCCTCTCGAAAAGGGCACTCAAACAGATGTTCTTCAGGAACATATTGGTGCCCTGTGCTACTGTCACAATCTATTCTCTCCCTGAATGATGACTTCCATGACCCTGCTGCAATCAACCCAGACCTTGGCAGTTTCTGAAAAGATGTGATTAACTGAAAAGATGTGACAATATAGTAATCAATTACCATGACAAAGGCTTCATCAAGTGAAAATATTTTGCCCTGTGCCAAGAGTCTGGATAATAGATGATCCTGCAGTTTGGACCCAAACACAGAGGTCTCTTACCCTACCTGCATTCCTGTAACAAAGATTTGGTTCAGTACTAAATCCCATTTCCAATCTTTCCCCTTTTGTGAGCAGAATAACCCAGAAATTTCACTGTCATCCTACATTACTCCTTATTTTTTACTAAGGTTTATCCAAGAAGATGGAAGGAGCTTTCCACTAGGAAAATATTACTCAGAGAAGGTACAACAAAAGAGTCTTAATCAAGACTTCCAGTTTAGAGCAGCCAGCTGTCATTCAGATACAAGAAAGCGTTGGCATGTCTTCTGTAGGAGCTGACCTATTTCCACCCACAGGAGTCGTGGTCATTAAATGGAGCAGAGAACCCCTGATGAAGTGGCCCATTAGCCAAACAAATAGCACTAAATAGCAACTCTTACTGGGGTGAGGTCTGTGATCAGCCTGAGCATGACAGATGTACAACAGAGACTGCACAAACTGCGCATGGGCCAGGCTGTCAAAAGCTTTCTTTGGGCTGGTGGCCATTCTTTGGCTGGAGAAGGCCGACAGCCACATCTGTAAGCCAGATTTCTCTTCCCTGGAATTATTAGGGTCAAAAAACAGGGTCCCTGTCCTCCTCTTTTGGGATTATGTATAAACTCTACAGCAACTTCCCTGATAAGGATCTATAGTGGTTGCTCATTCCTGAAGCAGGAATGTATCCAAGTAGGAAAGACTATTCACTGACTCTGATACAAACCTGCTTTTCATCTAAAACTCTAAACCAAGTTAGTCTGTGAATGAAAGTGCTGTTTCAGAAAAGCTTTTCAAAATACATTCTCAGGAGTAATGCATGTTGTTGAAGAGAAGTATTTACACCACCTACCACCTTAAAATCCTTTAGACAAGAAGCTGACAGCGGATCTAGATGCTGATGTGAGGATCAGGAGTGTGAAAAGGATGCATGTACTGCCTGTGCCATAGAGCCATTGAGAAGACACAATGCTTTGGAGTGGCAGGACATTTTGTGAGGCCTGGTGTTGAGGGTTATGCCACAATGCCCTATGGGACACAAACTGGTAGATTCAGGCAACCCCCACCAGGGACACTTTGGGATATGGTTCATCCAAGCCCTGGAGCATGGTTCAAAGGGCCTGAGTTACACTTCCTGGATTTCCAGCCAGGAAACACACAAGAACCCTGAAGAGCATTCCACAGACTGGGTACAGTTAGGACATTTGGCTTTGAGGATACCATCACAAGTGCTCTAAGGAGTCAGCTGGGGTACAGCCAGAGCCCAGGCTCCCAGCTCACCTAAAGGCAGTGCCAGTGCTCCCAAGGGACCAGCTAGAGGTCACGGAGCTGTTAGGGCTGTATAACTGCTTCAAGAGTACACATCCTGGACAGGCCAGCCCCTTTTTATCCTCTAGAAATATGTGCCTGTCCCTCTTCTCCATCCTCTCAGTAGTGCTTTGTTCCAAATTACATTGCACAGTTTTGCACTGCATCTGATTTCTTGTCTTATCAGAATGTCTCATAGTCACAAATTCTATGATCTGTGTCTATTCCTCAGGATAACAATATAAAACAATCAAAGAGGGGAAAAATGGGTAAATGTAATGTGCCTTGTGAATGAAGTATAGGCAGAATGGGATGTGTTGAATATTGCTTTTCTTCTGCCCCACAGGGGAGAAACTGGATTAATTCATCATTTTGGTTAAGCAGAGGAAGAGGGCACCATTAAATAAAGCTTGGAGGAAAGAGAATTAAAATGATAGGGCACAATCATTTTAATCACTTGGTCTCAGCTTCATAAAAAGAGGTGAAATTCCATTTCATTGGTCTTCAGAGTGCCTGGATTTCATGCATGATTCTTCATTGACTTGTCTGCTGTACATAATTAAAAAATGTATTTTTTTATATGCCCTATATAACTCAGTGAATGCTGTATTAAGAAAGATTTGCACTGTTTGAGTATTTTTTTCTATCATTTGTTCACTGTTACCCTCCAAGAAAGTAACAATTATTGAAGTAAGCACATAGATGCCAGAATAAGACAACCTCCTGCGCAAGAATACCAGCTGTTCCTGACCTGACAAACAGATCTGTTAGAATCAAGAAACGCATTATGAAATAGAAGGGAGTGAGAAGTGAAAAGCACCCAGAGTTCCACTGGAAAAAAATTTAAAATGTGGATTGTTTGTAACAAATGAACAGTAATGGAAGGAGCAGAGACAGATTTCTTTAAACAGGCAACCCCTGTGCCTTGTCAGAAGAGGTGGGACTTGTCCCTTGCAGTAGAACTCAGCCATTTCTAGTCCTCTGCCCTTCTCTTGAAACAAAGTGACAGCTACTGCTTTGTGACATTGCTTTACCAGCCTCTAAACTGGGACATGGAAATAAAAGGATTAGTTATGCAGATGACATAGTTACACAGAAGCTGGCACAGCGGATGCTCCTTATGTGGGATATAATGTCAGAATGAATATGTGAGCATCAGACTCTGAGTCTGGGTTACTGCTGGCCTTTGTCTTTTGTTATTTGCCATCATGAATCTTCCTTTGGTTCTACACCGTCCTAAAGAAGTCTCTGAAAAGGAATTCTCAGTAACAGGGCTGAACTGTACACAGTAACCACAACTGGGTAAAGACAATCTTGGTGTCCCTCCAGAAGAGGCGTGGGGAGCTGCAAGCTCTCAAAATCATTATCAGCCTCACTTTACTTCACACAAGAGAAAAATGAGGCAGTAGCTGCTATATGCACAAAGTGTACCTGTATCAAAGCATTATTATTAGCAAATAGATAAGTTTATGTGAAACCTAGGCATTATTATGTTGTAAACAAAACAAAACAAAACAAACCCAACCAACAAAACTAAAAAAAACTAAACAAAAAACCAAAAAATCACACCACTACCCCTAAAATAAAACCAACAAAACAACCTCTGGGATTTGAAAGCACCATGCGAAGAGGGCCTGCTCAATCATGAAGGACCAAAAATCTGTCTAGGGTTTAGTGAAGCATGCAGCTATCATTAGGTGACTCCTTTTGCTTCCTTGGCAAAAGTTAATATCTAAATGCACAGCCAGAGTCAAACAAAGCAGGAACAGCCACTGGGAGGAGGACTAAAATTCCTTCCGTCTGAGTTAAGGTGGGTCAGTGGTGCACGGGAAGCCTCAGGTCTGGATGGGGCCCCGTGCAGACTTCAGTCAGTTACTTAAGGTCTTTCTTGTCATTCCACCCTGAAGTACAGAGAGCCTGAAAAGTTGGTGAGAATATCAGTCTGGTATAACATTTGACAGAAAGGTCTTAAGGATTTCATCCCAGGGTAGGGGGATTCGCTGTGGCTTTTTCTCTTTCCTGTAATGTGTGTCAAATAAGTAAATGTTTCAATTATTTTAGGGTAAATAAAGATTCATCTTTCCTTTAACCTTAATCTGATTCATATCACTGCAAACTCAGGGTAAGACATGAGAAACTAAGGCACTAAGGTCTTGATCCCAAAATCCATCATTGTCAATAGGAGTCTTCTCATTCATGTAGAATGATTCGCAATCAGGCCCAAAGCTGTGGTGTCTCTGTATACAAACACATTTCTGTGTCTGCGTGAATATGTGCTAATGCATGGATGTGTATAATGCTTTGTGTATGTGTGCATATATGTGTGTATTTACATACACATTCTCACTAACACAAATATATATTTAAGATTTACAGTTCTGGAAAACCTAGTGCATAATGTAAATGATTAAAGCAGATGCCTCGCAGAAAATATTGTTCAGACCCCCTCATTTAAATTCAGCCTCTTATTCACACTTGGTAATACATTCTGCCATATGAATTATGGATTCCTGTTTTTATCTCTCACACTACACATGAATGTTTGATAAAGATTGTTTCCAATATTATATTTTATCAAAATGCTCATCTAAAATTCAGTCAGAAATTCTTTCCAGTAATTATGCATTGACTTCGCACGATGAAAAAAATGGAAAAAAAATAAAGAAAGCCAAATTATATTATCATTGTTTTTTTCTGAATATTTGTCCTAAATAAGACTAAGAGACTGACAGGATTTGCAGCCAAAATTCCTTGTTTATACTTCATCCAAATGGAGCCAAGGCAGCTACAGTATGTTTTTCACACTGTTCTACTAATGCTTCAGTCTCAGTGCTTTGTCTTGTGAGGAAAAAGGCTGCTTTTATGCTGAATTACTCATAATGACTTTGTGAAGTGGATTAATATCCAAAAGGGGTCTGGATTCTCACTGGAGAAATATCAGATTTACCCCCTTGGGGAATCAGAATAGTCTTATTATAAGGTTCATAAGAAACCAAAAAAAAAAAAGTTACCATCTGCAGTAATTCAGTAGTTTTTGCTTTTGTTTTCTTTTCTGTGTGTAAAACTGCAGCTCCTGAAGAAAGGCCCAACTGGAGAAAAACAAAACATACTTTCCCATTTTGGCTGGGACTTAAGTCATGACTTAAAATGCTACTCAACCTTCCCCTTCGTTGGTGCCATGTTCTCTTCAGTTTTGTCAGGCTGTGCATGGGTCAACTGTCCAGAAGGGAATTCCTTTGGCTGTATCTTTATTCACAAGGAGGGCAGCACAACAGAAGTGTATCTGCAGCTTGAACAATGGTGCTAAGGAGGTGCTGGCACCCACAGAGTGTGTGTTTGGGAATGGAGGGTTACTTGAGGTCTAGTCTAGTTTCATGGACTGACCTCTTGCCATGGCATGCATAGGGATGCTCCTGGAGTGCATTTCCCATTTAGTTTCATCTAAACAGAATCCAGTGCTCTCCAAGAGCAAAACAAAGCCAGGAAATGGGAAAAACTGGGGGATTTTTTTCTAGAAGGACAAGCCTTATCTCATCCAAAACACTAACATGAACACAGACATTGAATTCAGCAGGTTTTGGATCAGTCCTCAGATGAGGCTATCAGTTGTCCTTTTCTTTTCAAGCGAATTGAGTTAGAAGAGACTGAGGTATCCAGCAGGTGTAGTTAGCAGTGTGAACTTTCTGAGGAGGAAGTTTAATCAGCAAGTGTACACTGACTAGTCTTGATTGCAAGTTACTCTTGGTTGGGAAAAAGCTTCTGGGAAATTGTCCATACTGGCAGCACAGGCATTTTGATTCCCTCTCTCTATGTTGTGGTGTAACAAGTCCAAAACCACTCTGTATCTTCTGAAGTACTAGAGGAACCCTGTACAAGGTAGGCTGTGTTTCCTGTCTAAAACATTAGCAGTAATAATGGATTCCTTTTTGCCTTTCTACCTGCTTCTCCCTCCTGCATGTTTATCTCGGGAATAGCTTGCCCTCCTCAGCATATGGCCTGTGAAGAGATAAAAGATAGTCTTCTTTACAGAAAGATCCACTTCCTTTTTCAAGTGTAATTCCCATTCCTTCTTTTCTGTTGACATGCATATTCTGTCAGTGTTATTTCTTTCATGATTGTGTTGAAAGCCCAAAATGCAATGATAAGGAAAAGATTGATCCTTAATGGAGCAGTCCAATGTTGACAAATTTCAAACACTTTTTATATAATATATCACATAAAGCGTGCCAATATTAATCTGTCTTAGATACATATGTGCTCCATATTACCAGAGATATTGCCATCTCACAATCTTTCTTCACAATCAGTTCTCACAGCATGCTACTGCTGTAAATGCTTTTGCCCTGCAAAAAAGCTGGTAGGAAAATGCCATACAAAGACTGGCTTGTCCAAGTTCCCATATGTAGACCACCCTCAAGATAGTGCTTTATATGGTGGAATGAAGAAATAAGTAACTGAAAATGTTTACACCCTAATATTACTTTTCCTGAAGACGACAAAGTAAGAGAAGGGCCCAAGTGCTCTGTTTCTTATGCAGTACTTTGCAGCATGGTGTATGTGTACCTGTGAAATAAACAAACAAATACTTGTATCGAGTTGTGTAACTGCTATTCTACAAAAGAGAATGAAAAATTTCAGCCACTCCCATCTGGTGTATCATTTTTCTTTCAGAACTGCTGCTCTATTATACAAAAGCTTTTCAGATTACATCATCATGTAGTGTTTTGTCTTAAATTCAAATTTGTGAGTAGCTAACAGAGAGGGATTATAATTTATTTTTCACAAGTTTAAGTTTTCAGTGATGATTTTGATAGGGATTTTTGTTTCTGTTTCTTGTTTTTCTTTTGAATTACTCTGTAGAGTCAGTAAAACCATATACATGTGCCACAGTAGAAAGGGAAGTAGTATTTTACACTGTGATGAAGTATGAAGAATTATTCTAAATGTAAGGGGAATATGTTTTGCACCTTATAAGGACTGCTTCCTTAAGAAGAGGGGACAACCTCTAGCTGTAGATTTCTCAGCTTGGGTATCTCTATCCTATTCCCCAATACTTCCACCACTTCTTTCCAAGGCACGAATCTCAGCGGAATCCAGCTGCTTACTCAGACTTTCCCTCATGTTTTCCTTGACTTTACACCTCTGAGAACTCCCTGCTGCACGGCTCCTTTGGGCTAAGCAGGGCTGCAAAGATAGCCCGATCGCTCTTCCTTCAGCAGCTGCTGCAGCGGAAAGTTCGGAAATGTCTAAGACAAGAACGTGTGAGTAAGTGGGGCGAGAGTCCTACTGACTCCCTGGATGCAACTGCTCTGCTGAACTCTTTTCCTATAGCATTTCATTCAAAGCTCCGTCATGGAAGCCATCAGCACCTTTCTACATAACAATATGATGACAGTTTCTGCCTGTGGTTTCCAGAGGCACGTCCTTCAGAGAGTGCCACGACTATCCTAATGATAGCAGATCAGTGTGTGAGTGTGCACGTGTCTATCCGTCTGTTTAATAAACGCTTCACATCAGTTACTCCAGCTAAGGGAATTATTCTGCCCCATGTGGACATCACCATGACATATTTCAAGGCAAAATACTGCATATTTGCAGTGTCGAGTCCTTTAAAAAAGACACACTTTGTACTAGTTTTGGATATCCTTGGATGCAAGCCCAGATGCCCTGAGCATCTCTTAGAAAATAATTAAAGTATGAAAATACTTACAGAAGTTGGTCCTTTCACCTTGCAACCAAGGGAAATCATCACCTCTATTTCTTAGGCCCTGGTGTTCTTACAGGAAAGCTTCACATTAAATGACTCTTATGTTTGCTGAAGGCATTATTGGCATTAATCAGATGTATGCCAACAAATGCAAGTAATGCCTAGGATGACAACATCTTAAGGTTAATAAATACTTCAGTGACAACTTAGTTGTATGTGAGTTTATGTATCTGAGTGGATGATTTGAATACACTGTGAAGCAGAGTTCACTGACGGGATAAAAAGGTCAGAGGATTCTGTCTCTTGCATCTACTCTTTGTTGCATCACTTTATGTTTTCCTCTTTTATTTTGGAAATGAGCAAAGTATTTTTGGTATCAGGCCAGATCCTCAGCGGAACTCTTCCACACCATTCCAAATAGCAGTAAAATAGAATTATGGAATATTACACCAAAAAAGAATCTTGCCCTACACATCAGTAATTTATCTGCTATATTTTTTGCATCAGTAACCATAAGAAATTGTTATTGGTTCCTCTTCTACTGCATATTTGTTCTGTGGTTAAAGATGAGTTACTGCACAGTTTGGGTTAATGGAGGCATTCTCCCCTGAGACAGAAGTACACACTGGCTTTAAGATGGGGATGGGTACTTTATTACGGTCTATGACTGATTTCAATGCTGCTTTATCATCTGCCAGCATGCACACACAAACTAATAAGCTATTCAGTGCTTTTTGCCCCTGAGGGCACCTTTCAATAAGGCAAGTCATTGATTTTTACCATCAGACACACAGACCATAAGCCATTCCCTGCATCATTCTCTCCCCAGCGGTGCATTCTGCAGGGGAAACTGGTCATTTTCGTCACACACGTTCACACATGCACACACAGTAGCCAGCCATAATCTAGCTTAGATGCCCAGATATTCACTTTGCCTCCATTAGAAGAACTATTTCTATCAACCTCTTCTGCAATTCTGTCAGCATAATTTGTTTTAAAAATACTTCCGTGTAATGTTGAGGCCTTATACAATAGGCAGGATATACCCTTTTTTTATCCTTGATAGCATGTTTCTGGTATATAAATCAGTAGCTGATCATCACTGCCACTCTTTTAAGCATTCCTAGCAGGGTGCCCAAAGCCTCAATTGCAGTAATATATATAATCATGGCCAGTGCCTTTTAGGTTACTTGTATTTTGCCTAAGAATGGAAGGGTATCTCCTGTGGAATTCTATAGTGCTGCCTTAAAACTTTTTCCTGTTTTATAGACCAAACATTCTAAAACTTTATGACTGGGCTCATCCTATTTAAAATATAAGAAGTGCAATGTGGATCACAGTGGTTTTAATCACTGCCACAGTCTTCTACTCTTGCCCTGATAATCTCCTTTAGATCCCTCAATTGAGCTTTCTACAGCTGCCTAGACCAAAGGAACATGGGCGCTCAGCTGGTATCCTCAGAGTAATTCAGATTTCAGTAGGAGCATTCTGATGTGCTGAAGATGAGTATCTGGCCATCTCATAGGCATTTCCCACATCATCTACCCCCCTCTTTAGCAAGCTGTCCTTAGGAAATTCCAGCCAGTGTCTCGTCCCCAGCTGCAAAGATGTAAGGAACGGAGCCAGCGCAGCACCTCATTTCCCCTCTCACGCCTTCTCCAGCCATGAGATGAGAAGGAGGCAAAGCAGCCAAGGCGAGGAAAGGCTAGTTCAGGACCTGGTACCACATGGTACTGAGACACTGAAAGCATCCTGGCCTAGCTAGGCAAGTGACCTTAAGCTATCTTAACTCCATCTGAAATCCTAGTAACAATACCCTCTGGGCCACTTAGGCACAGAATACTGTGCTACCCTAGAGTCTCTGCTTCCACTGAAGTAAAGCAGTTTTTAACAGCTTTAGTAGCACATGGGAAAAAGGCCTTAAAGCTAGATAATTTGCATTATATTTTTTTATTTGCTCTATATATGATATTTCACAGCACCTGTAACCCATGTAAACTTTAAATAATCAGAAGTATCGTAGTTTAAAATATTTTAGTCAGTTTTCATAGCAGCAAATAAGAAAAAAAAGAAAAAAGTTTTCTATAAGAAAAGGTCAATTATATTTCTGATGAAAATATAGAAACTAAATGTAGCAATGAGGTAATTCAGAACTTCTCATTAAGATCTTTCTGTAATTCTCTTAAAATATTCCTTAATGCTCTTTCATATCACACCTTTGTACTAAAAAGCCCACTAAAGAAAATAATTCTGAATGTCAAAATTACTGTGGGAAATAAGCTAGCATTTATATTTCTGCTATCTCTAAGCATTAATTAAGTAGCTTGATGGATTACAATTTCATAGTATGCACAGCCTTGTTTAAAATTCAAAATGTAACCTGTATTAAAATCTACAGTATTCAATTGAGAACTATGCTGCCAGTTCTCCCTCGATAACACCAAACGCATTAAAACAAAGCAACGGCATCCAGTCTGAGGATATACCGTGAACTCTGATGTCTGTTCTTCCACAGGGGAAGGGCTTTATGTGTTAAAATTAAGGGTTCCAAATATAAAGATCATTACATAATGAAAATTGTTTTTTACAACCTAGGGAAAGGTGCTTTAAAGTGTATCAGGTTCATAATCTATTTGGAAATCTAGGCAGAAAAATGCCTGTGCAGTTGATCACAAGCATCTAAGCTGCCAACTGCATGTCCTGATGCTGTGAGGCTACAAGATGTGTCTCTGCTCATTGCCGTGTAAGTTTGGACCATATTTTTTTATACAGACCCAACTGTGAATATCTCCTACGGCATTTTATTACCAGATCAAATGGTCATCCTTGACCTCAAGAACTTAATAATTTTCCTGTTTAAGTAATACAAATTTCAAGTTGTGCTTATCCAAGGTTAGAGAAGGAATACCTGTCTGGATAACAGCTAGAAAATAGACATATTTATGATAGTGGTGTTCAGAATAGAGAAAGGGGGGAAAAAAAACCATTAGAACTATCCCAGTTCATCAAACATCAGTAGAAATCTGCTTTTCCAAATTTAATATCAAAGGATCACTATTTCTTTTGACAACGTCTCTGAGCAAAGCAGATAAGCCTCTGATTGCTAATTAAACCATTGCAAAAAGCCCTTAAATGAAGCACCCCCATGCCTGACTAACAACTCAAATCTCAAAGGCTTTCATAATTGAAAGTGGAAGAGATTAAATTAAGAAAATATTAGAGAGTTAATGACAAAAAATGTTATTTGTTCTGTTTACAATGAAACAAAAATCAAGGGGTTGTCTCCCCTTGCTGTGGGAGGGCATACATTTAAATACCTGTCAGAACATACGTTGTAAAGGAACAACTGCACAGCTTCAGACCCACTGTCCAGCCTAACAAGTGTCCTGGATCCCACGAGGACCAGCTTTGCCTTACTTTCTTCTTATTTTGTCTGAATTTATAGAAGAGCTGTTTAATTCAATACCGAGCTGTGCTCTAAGATCTGTCTGCAGGGCTCTAGGAAGAGAAGCATTTGAAATTCATACCTTTGGTCCTTCGGTCAGGACATGTGCCCCAGCTCCCCATCCTGCCTCTCCCATGTGCAGCAGGGTGAAAAGGCCTCCTGTGGCTCTGACTGAGGTGCTCCATCCTTCCCTGCCGGTGTGCCACGTGCAGCTCCTGACTGACAGCTGCTCCACAGAGCTCAATGCTGGGGGAAAGTCCAGATTCAAACACCTCTGCTGAGGAAAATCTTTAATCCACTGCTGCAATGCAAGTGCCATTCTTTAGGAATATTTCTAGTTGAGGTGATAAATGAGCGGCCAATAAAACACATCTTATTCCACAAGCCCTGCTGAGAGAAAAGTACCATGCAAAGACTGGCAGATGACAGTCTTTCTTTCACAGTCAAGAGGAAACAGTGATGCAGAAACAATTTACCCAAATATATAAATATATTGTTATTCCCAAACAGAGGGTTCTACCTTCCTCCATTCGAAACATCACAGTCTAACCATGATCTCATATTTTTCCTTTGTCTTTCTTAAGTGTCAATTTTGTCTCCTATAAGTAAGCATCATCAGTTGGATCTTGTTAACGGATAACATTTGTGTGGATTTAGGAAGGCCTTCACTGCTATGATAGCATGCTTCACAATGAACATTTGTCAGCACACTGCTGTTATTTCCTAAATATTTCCACCTCTCTGGGTGGCTGTGTGTGTGTGTGTTTGGAGTTGTGGGGAATGTGGGAGCTTTGATGAAATGCCATGGGTGAAACACTTGACTGAGCTGTCAAGCATGTGTGTAGCAGGGAAATGGTGAGTGTTCCAGCCTCATTTCTCACTTCTCACAGTCCAGATGAAGCAAGGGTTTAAGATCATGGATCCTGCCCTTGCTGATAACGTACTACTCCCTCTTATGCCAGAGCAAACCAAGTGACAGAGAGAAATGAACCTCCCACTCGGATTTAATCCTGCTGGGGTGCATCTTGTACACAATTCCTTGGCCAGGGTGCATTGTGAGCAAATGGTAGCCCCCACTAGATAAGCTCCTTTGACCAAAATTGCAGTCAGTTTCCAAGGTCTACAGAAAAGGCATTTGGATTGAGCTGGAGAAAGATTGGGTTTTATTCCTTTTCTTTCTTCCTTTCCCCTTCAAACAGCAACTGAGTACTCAGTGCAGTGGGTTTAACTTCAGTGAGGATAAAACTGCTGGAGAAAATGGTCTCACCTCAACCGTTTACCATCAGTGAGCTTTCGGATCTCAGAGAAAACCTTTCCCTGCAGGTTGCAAAAGATGAAGGCAAACTCTTTAAGGATTACTCACTTATGAGGCTTCTGATGTCTGAGCCTGGAAAATGTGATCTATGACCAGTGGAAAAGGAGCAGAAGATTTTTATGGAAGTTCCAGAACTGCCTTTACTGTAGACTATAATTGCCCTGTAATGAGTATCCTAATATCAACTCCTTTTGCAGAGCTGTCTATTCTCTTAAAGGGAAAAAAACATCAGCTCACAGGTAAAATGCTTTGAAATGAGAAGCAACATTTTTTCTTCTGAAAACTGCTTTGCATTTAAGACAAGGGATGTTTCAACTTTTTTTTAAACATCCCTCCTCCTCAATAAAGGAACAGATTGTGTTCTGCCTTCCGCTACCGGCATGGAATTGTCATAGCCATCAGGTCTCTTGCACTGTCATAGAGATATTTCAGCAAAAAAAAAAAATCACTTATCCATACAGAGTATTTGAGTTTTCTATTACTAGTTTAGAAATTTTCATGTCACATTATTGCAGAGTCAAATTCCCTATGAGACTTCAGTGGAGGTGTTTTGTAGGTAGACATTAAGCCTCACAGAAATTCAATGTCAAGTTGTCAGATGTAAGGTAGGATTGCTCTCCTAATTTCAGAGAAGAGATGCTGATAAGAAGTTTGCCCCAGACCTAGAAAAGAGCTGGTTTGTCCTATCTACCTGCCAGTACAAAAGTCTTTCAGAAAGTATGTGTCTGAACAATGTGTCAAATTATTCTTCCATTTTTCTTGTGACAAAACTTCATCTGTTTTCCTGGGTGATTATTACATAGTTGAACAAGTTTCACCAGTCCTGGTGACACTGATGACAGCGTCACAATATTATCTGAAATTTCTCCCTTATCAATTCCATCAAATTATTTCTAGTGATATCTCTCTCAACTGCTTGAAGACTACACTTGTCTTGCTGAACATCACCCTCCAAACCCTGCAGCCTTTCCCTGGTGGTTTGGCTCAGTTATGAGGCTCAGCCAGTTCAGAAGCACCCCTCACCTTGGCCTGTATGTGGGACCGCACACTGTCCCTGCAGAGCCCAGGTGACAGCCCTGTCCCTGTGCCCTGCCATGGCCATGGGGCTGGATTTGGCTGGGGTGGAGTTAATTCTCTTGCTGGTAGCTGGTCTGGGCTGTGTTTGGGTATGTGCTTGAAACGGTGTTGATAATGCAGGGGCGTTTTCCCTACTGCTGAGCAGTACTAAACAGAGCCAAGGCCTTCTCTGTTCTCTCCCCACCAGGGAACAGGCTGGGAGAGCACAAGGAGCTGGGAGGAGACACGGCTGGGACAGCTGACCCCAGCTGACCCAAGGGATACTCCAGACCGTGTGACATTGTGCTCAGCATATAAAGCTGTGGGAAGAAGGAGGAAGGGGGAAGGCTCAGAGTGTTGGTATTTGACTTCCCGAGCCACTGCTCTGTGTGATGGAGCCCTGCTTTCATGGGGATAGCTGAACACCAGCCTGCCCTTGGGAAGTGGAGAGTAAATTCCCTATTCTGCTTTCCCTATTAAACTGTCTTTATTTCAACACACAAATTTCCTCACTTTTGCCCCTCTGATTCCCTCCCTCCCACCCAGGGGGGAGTGAGTCAAGAGCTGCCTGCAGCTGAGCTGCTGGCTGGGGTTAAACCACGACACTGTGTTCGTTGCACTTTCTCTCTATATAATAGTGTTTGCCGTGTGGAAAATGTACCTGCAGGTAATCTCTGGAAGCAGCCCCATGTAAATAAACAATAGAAAATTATAAAGACAAATCAATTTAAAGGCATTGCTAGCCTTTGCTTCAAACACATGACTTCACCAAAATACTCTGAACTTTCTACTCAAAAAAAGAGAGTTAAGAGAGGTCAAAAATGCTTGAAAATTAAATGAATCCAGGCTTTGCTGGGCAGGTGATAGAAGGGTGTGTTCCTGACTGAAAACTGAAAACATCTGCTTTTGAGCAAACCAAGTTTTGTGTTTCAGTTTTAACAATAGCATAAAAAAATATTTCAGCCTGTGAAATGGTACATTTGGAGAAGGTTGCACATCATACCCAAGCTGTGTTTTTTAGAGCAGTGGTATATATTTTTGCTAGAAAGCTGTGTCAGTGCAGTAATACACCTCAGAACAGTTTGGGTACCTGTGACACAAAGTGCAGTGCCTGCTCTTACTAATGGATCCCAAATAAAATATATAAGAGAGAGATCTATGCATCAGCAACAGGACTTTGTGATATATGGATGCTGAGGTGGGCACTATGCTCCAACTTATGTATAGTTTTGTATAACTGTACACTGCCCCCTATACTTCCTGAAGAAAAGCTTTTATCTTCTCTGGACCAGAATTTCACACTAGTTTTGAAGCGTAACATCAAGCAGACAACCCAGGAGCAAGAACAGATCCCAAATCCTTCCCTTAAGTGGGACACGGGAAGGAAACCTGAAGCATCTTCGAGAAAAGGAAAAAGTGCATCTCCTAACAACTAATTGTTCTGATTATTTTTATTTTTCCTGGCTTGTAGTGTCTCCAGTGACTCTAATTTAATTTTTTTACATGGTCCACTCACTGGGCTCTACTTTTGTTTTTAAAAATGTGACTGTTCATGAGACAGATTTTCCCAAAACCTTGCAGCTCTGCTTAACAGTCAGTCACCCTCAGATGAATATTTTTAATTATGAGCATCTGGCTAAATCACAGGCTTTTGCAAAGGGCATATTAGGTCATCTTGTGCAACTCACTGGCAAATGTTATATTGTGCACTACAGGACATCTTCCAGCACTTTGTCCTGCCCTTCCTAAATTAGTAAATCACAGTGGACTCCTTCACTTCTCCTAAGGGATTGTCTTATAGGCTAGTAAATTGTGATGTTGGGAATTTTACTTTTTTTTCTAATATTCATGAACCCAAACAATATCTTAAGTAATCTGAAAACATTGAAAATTGTTTTCCTATTGCAATTCTGTGATACTGTAGAGATGCAGTGCTTCCTTCTAAGATAGTAATTTTTATTGCAATATCACAATATTAAGGTACTATTTCTAACTCATCTGTACTAATTTTTGTCACTTTTTGTGTTTTTAGGTCAAATTAATAAAGATTTTGAAATCCAGTCAGTAACCCTAGAGCCCTCCATATTGTGGCTCTCCAAGTGCCCTCCCTCAGTCTGGATTTCTTTTTCTTTTTCTTTTCCCCACAGATTTCACAGAATATTCTGAGTCCAGTATCAGAATGTTCAAAAACTTAATCCTACTGGAAGTTTTGACTGATGTTAGTGAGAAAGTACTTAATGCACATAGCGGGCACTTTTGGAAATAGTCCCTTTCCCTTTCCTGATGGTGGAACAGGAGTGCTTTTTTCCCTGGTACATGGCACCACTGACCACTGTTCTCTACAGAATAATCCCTCTGGGCAGGATATTCCTTGTCATTTAGTTGAAGAGATTCTCTGACTGGTAACATAAGCACTGTACTGGAGTACCTTTTATCTTGGCCTCTGAGTGATTTATTTTCTTAATTCTCATGAAGTAAAAGCCTTTACTTTTTCCTCATTTGCTTGTGATTTCATATTTCTTTTGTTTGTCAACAGAAGGAATGGGAGAGTTCAAAATACTTTACTGGCTTGATAAAAGTACTGATAGTTGTGATCAAAACCAAAGGATCAACAAGCTTTTTATGAAAGATGCATTTCAGAGCAGCTTTTTTTAGTGGCTCTAGCTGCCATTAATTCCAGCTGTTCATTTCATGGACGTTAAATTTTCAGTGTAACTACTGGCAAGAAAAAAAAGAAGCATAAAAAGAAAAAAGGAAGCATGCATTTACGGGGACTCTGGCTCCTGAGAAGGTGAAGCCTGATCCAGAAAGAAGGAAGGAAGGAAAGCACTTTCTCCTATCCAGTGCCTCAGCCTATTTTTTTACATCTTTACTAGGTTGGTTTTACTTTCCCTGGTGCTTTATCTGTTTTTCTACTCTTACTTTCTAAATTTTTTCATCTTTGCATAAAAATCCGTGCATAGATTTTAGCTGATCTCATGAACTGCAAAGCCCAAATGAGTTTGGAATGACACAAAAAAGTTAAATAGTTTCTAATCAAGAGAAGGGAATAAATGATAGGTGCATGTAAATCTGTGTAGCTTCATGAAAGGAAATGAGGCTGTTGTGCATTCTGTTTTTAGAAGTTTTTATTCTAATTTGAGGCTAGGTAGCAATGTTCACCCTGAATTCGTTCTTGAATTAAATCCTATGGATTTATACAAAGGGCAGATTTCAGCCTCTAGGTTTTCAGAGTATATTGGTTTATCACTTTAGTCATAAGGACTGTTATGTGTCTCTTCCTTTTCCCATTTGTTTTACCTGCTCTAAATTCTAGTGGAATAATTCAGTTGCCATCACAAGGAGTGTTTGACAGAGCAAAATAAAGTTGTGTCAAATTGTTGATGGTATAGAACTGTTCCAGATCATACAATGATTCTGCCTGTGGCCACATCTGGTACTTGCCCTTGGTGGTTCTTTTGGGAGACTTGTCAGCTCTGGTTCATTTTTTGTGGTTATCATTAGGGCAGGATTCATCCTTTCCTTCTCCCTCCTGAAAGCTTCATGCCTAGAATAGTTGCAAAAATGCTTTAAATTAGAGGTTACTAAACAGGAGTTAATTTTCCAAAGCTTGAAATTTGATTGATTTTATTTTTCAGCTTATTAGATAGCCAGATCAACGTTTCAGTTCTTTTTAATTAATCGCTATACCACAGTTTGAATCAGGTCCAGCTGGAAAAAAAACTAACACCACCAAACACTGTACCAAAGCCTGATAATTTTCTCCATTATACAAACATGTGTGCACAAATGTCAGTCTTTGGTCTAAACAAGTGCCCATGTTCTTTCTTCTGAAACTCAGTAACTAAACTTCTGCAGGTCTCCCTGGTGAGAGCACAGAAGATATATTCAGTGGACTCATAAAATACAGGCTTTTGGTTGGTTTGGTTTTTTTTTGTTTTGTTTTGGTTTGGTTTGGTTTGGTTGGGTTTTTTTGTTTTGTTTTGTTTTGTTTTGTTTTGCTTTGTTTTTTTGTTTCTTCATTTTTGGAGCTAAATGCTTGCCTCCGCATTCTGGGTTACAGAACATCTATGGCTTCTTAATGTGCCTATTTCCTGAAAAGATTTATGCATTAGTTTCATACTGAATTCAGCCCTGAAATTAAAGAGTCAATGAATCTTCACAAAATTAAGGAAGTCATTGCACAGAAAGAGCAAATAGAATTTTAAAAATGCAAGCAATTTTTTCTGTATTAATATGGGTAAGAGTCAGTATTATTAAAAAGGAGTAGCATTCTCATAATTTAAAAGGATATGAATATTGTGTAGATCATAACCTTAAATTAGTCTTTCATAAGCTGAATAACAGAGTATAAATTGTAGTCCATTTCTTTGTGCAGTATCTGTAAAAATGGGGTCTGGTATCTTAGGTTTTCCTGGGAATACAATTATGTATGTGTCTGCCATTTGCAGACATTGGTATAAATGTATTGATAGAAATGACTACAAAAAGTGCAAGACAATGGGGAATGACATGCTACATGTCACAAACCATTCCAATCTTCTCGTGCTATTTAAGTAATTTTAGTCTGGTTGTGTCCCTTGTGACATGGGGCCACATCTTCCTCCTGGATTAACTCTGCTGAGACAGTAAGTGAATGCAGAATTTGATATATGGTGTTTGAAATGATTCAATATAATTTAAAATATTAATAGGTTAATAATTTGCATTGATTTATAGTCTGATTACTTTGAAGGTCTTCTGAATTATGTCAGTCCTGGAACAATTAAAATAATACACAAAAGGGTGAATACAATAAGTGCCAATAAAATTAAGTAACCTCCTTGCTGCTCCTCTCAAACGGAAGAAGTATGAAAACAATCTTAATTGCATAACTTCTTGATAAATTTTCTTACAGAATATGGACCATTCAAGACTAACCCTGAATACTGTAAAAGCTCATTTACAGTCTATGACAGCATGGACAGCCTTATTCCAGAAATCATGAGAATGTGTTAATTTAACATAAATCTAAGCTTTCAAAATAATTTAAGTGTAATCAGGAGTCCATAATGTAGAAATCATTGAGGATCATTTGTCATTATGTTAAAAGGAGTCTAGGCAGAGATCAGAAGCACTGGTTGTCCCAGTGCCCTCTCTTTCACCCCAGCATCAAGCTCTTTTGCACATTAAGCTTCTTACAAGTCTTCTGATTTTTCAGCTGTCGGTCCTGTTATAAATATATCTCTGCTTTGTAACGTCACAGTGTTTGCTCTGTGCACTGAGCCTACAGACTCAGGAAAGAGCAAGGAAAAGCTCTAGTTAATGGCTGTGAGTGAAACATTGACTGAAAGCACATTAGTTATAATTATTAGTGCTCTTGTTATTTTTATATATACATATAGATTATAGATCTATATATAAATTTAGGAAAACCGCGATAAATTTGAGTATCTCAGACACCTTCCTCACCAGTTAAAAAAAATATTCTGTATTGCTAGTGTATGAAATGGCTAAAGAATTGAAGTTTTGAATAAATGAAAATAGTTAGAGATGTAATAGGTCCTTTAAATAGCTCAGTCATTCCTGCCACTCTAAAAATCTGTGATATCCCTTATAGATCATAAGGTAACAGTGGGAAGTGGAGCAATGGTCATGAGCAATCCAGATTCATGTTTCTCTATGTCCAGCCATTGAAATCTAAACAATATGAAACTTCAGACACCTGTTTTTATAAGCATGTTAAATGTAGATATTTGTGAAAAATTCACTATTAAATAAAGTGCCAGCAGATGGCATTGAAGAATATATGTCATCATTCCTGTTTCTTTTAGAAGGAATAAGGCTTCCTGTACCACAGGTTTCCTCCGCCATGCATCTCCTAAACACTGTATGGAGTTCACTAAAGCAGCCATTTTCCAACAGCTGGAGACCTGGTCTGAGGTGTAAGAAAAATCAGAAGGCTCTAAGTTCTTAGCTCTTTATATGCTAAAGTTTTAATTTATCTTTTCCTCCATAGGCAGGCTGAGAGAGTTGGGGCTGTTCAGCCGGGAGAAGGCAGGCTCCAGGAGACCTTCTAACAACTTCAAGTGAAGGGATCCTACAGGAGACCTGGACAGGTACTTTTGACAAGGTGACAGGACAAAAGGTAATGGCTTCAAACTGAACGAGTGTAGGTTTAGTTTTGGTTGCCCCATCCCTGGCAGTGTTCAAGGCAAAGCTGGATGGGGCCCTGAGCAACCTGGTCTAGTGGAAGGCATCCCTGCCCTTGGTGGGGGGGGTTGAATTAGATGATCTCTAAGGTCAGCTTCCAACTCAAACCATTCTCTGATTCCAACTCAAACTGTGTGCTGATTCCATGATCCTCTGGAAAGTCATCAGATGAAAAAGTTCTGACTGGGTTGCCATCAGTAACTGAGAGCCATCACAGTGGCATGGGTCTCTTGCTGTTTGTAAGTGTCTGCCAAGGCTGTGTGCTGTTGCTGCCATTGCCAGTGAATTCATTAATAGCTCTAATGTCCCTTTTAATGATGGTCGCTCCAGATTATCTTCTTGCCAGTTCTACTTTATGTTTGCAGGGTGAACACAAAGGAAGAAAAGGAAGGGAAAATAAGCATGTATAAGAAAAACAGAAGTTAGATAGTGAAAAAAAGAGATGGGGAAATAAAAGGCTGAAAGATAAATGATATTGAGAACATGAGGATTTAATCAGGGATCTTGCTTTGATTATGAAAAGTGGCTGAGTTTTCACTTGGATTGGTCTTAATTAATAAGACTTAACAAAGCCAGATCTGTTTTGATTGCCTTTTCCAGTCATTTGTGATCCAGGGATGATAGTTGAAAGAGACACAAGGAAACAGAAAATACAAAAAATAATAATATGTTTCAAGAAAATAACATTGAAGATATTTCCTTTTTATTTGTCTTTCTTGACTTCTGTCTTTCCCATCCCCTAAATGCACATTTTTCTGTCTTGATTCTCTGGGTTTCCATTTTCATACCTTTTTTTCATGCTTTGCATATCTCTCACCTTTTCTTTGAATGTAAATAGATAGGATCTGTATTTTCTCTTAGGTGTTTTTTCTCCAGGTGAAAAGGTTTGTACAGCTTAAGTTTGAAATCAATAGTAAGAGCTTCAAATATTCATCTCTCAGTAGGTGCAGAAGGTCTTAACAAACCACTGCAGATGAATCAAAGGCTATTTGGTTATGTTTACTGCTGTAATAAAATGAAAATATCTGCTGGATATTCATATGGTTTAATACTGATGGGTGATTTCTTCCTCGTTGTCTTGAATCTGACTGGTTCTGAAATGCCAAATCAAACACCCATCCAGTGAATATGCAAAGACATGTCTGCCGCAGAAGCAGCTGCTTGCAGATTGCTTTACTTAAAGTGCTTTGAGAGGCGGGGCTGCCCAATGGGGAAACAGGCTACAGACTAATTAAGAAATGTCATGTTTCTTCTTCCTTGCCTTAAAATTCTCCATAGAATTTTTCGTTATTAAGCACTTCATAAGATCCCAAGCCTACTAAACTTTGAAAACTTGCAAAAAGCTTTCTGCTGCAAGTTTTAATTAGAATATTTCCCCTTCCAGCTCATGACAAAACAGATATGTGACCTCTGATTGGTCTTCATAATCATCTACCGATCTCAAATTAAAGTTGTGGGGTCTATTTTATATCTGTACAAGTAAGTTCTGCTCTTTTTTTTTTTCCCCAGGTTTCACTTGTGGTATTTTATGATAAGATGAAGGAAATCTGTATAGTTATACAGCATTCATCAAGCAAAGGTATGAAGTGTTGGATTTATTGTGGCTTTTCATATTCACAGAAAACTAAGCTGGCATCTTTAATGCATTCACAGATGTCAGACATCTTGTGAAGAGAACCAACATGCTGCAGTATGATTTACTTGGCAACAGAGTACAGCAAAAAAAGGGAAAATTGTTTGGCTGTAGGATAGACAGTGGCTCTGGATGTACCTCATAGCCAAACAGTTGCACTGAGCTGATTGTGTTATCACAATTTCATCTTTCTCCTGTTTGTCCCCCATTCCATCTCACACTGACTTCTTGTTTTCAGCACTGTCACTCAGTGACCTTTCTGTCCAATCTTGTAGTGCCAGCAGGGGTAAAATATTATGTTTTCACTGATTAAGCAAAAGGTTAAATAGGACACACGCCTTTTTTTTTTTTCTTTTTTTTTCCTCTTTGTTTTTTTCTTTTTTTTTTCTTCTTTTTTTTGGACCACATGTTAGAGGGGTGTGAAGAATTAAAGAAAAAAGAACCATGAAAGTTTAAATAACATTAGCTATATTTCAAACTATGGAAATACTAAGGAAAAATAGAGTTTACTCATTCTAAGTCCTTCAGTAAGAAGAGGAATAGACCAAAATCCTCTATCATATTAATCTTCTTTTATTCATATCAAAAAATATTTTCTACACAGACGCTTGAGTCTGCAGCTTAATTGCTCATCCTTCTGACCCAAAACACACTTCCGCACACAGACAGCATTTCTGTCAAATCTCAGAGCCTCTGTTTGTGTGTCATGTGTGACTAGCTGTGTGTTCCTGGGGTGCTACACTCGTGTCTCAGGGCATTTGCCAGGCGGTCTGTAGCCCATCTCACTGCAGGGCTTTGCGAGGCAGAGGCAGCTCCACAGCCTGGCTGCAGACAGGGGGACAGGGACCGTGGGATGGCCGCGCCACAGCGCTGAGCTGCGGCTGAGGGCCAAAGGCTTCCTCTCAAGGCAGCAGCAGTAGAACCTGTCACTGCTGACTCCGGGGTGGTCAAATGACTTCATATGCTGAAACTTCAGGAAACTCAGACCGGAGAGGAGCCATGCTAAGAAACAACACTAGCCAGGACTAGACAGGATTTGCAGTTGTCACCCATGACCCATTAGCACCCACAGAAGTTCATAAGGACAGAACAGGCAAATATTGTCCACACACTCTCACAGCCTTCAGCAGTTTTCAGTTCAATCTTTCTGGAATTAAATATATTATTTTCCTGTTCAATAGCCCTTTGTGGATTTTTCTCATATGAGTTTATAATTTGTTAAACAAATTTAAATTTTAGCACCTATAGTACCCTGTTATGACTTCCACAACTATGCTGTACAGCACAGTACTATCTTTTCTTCTAAATTTTCTACCTGGTAGTTTCTTTTGATGCACTGTAGCCCTTGTTTTAGGAAAAACAGTGAATACTGATTCTGTATTTACTGTCTTCATTCCACTCATGTTCTAAACATCTCTGTCATACACCCACTCAGCTGTCTTTCTTCCAGGCTGAAAAGCTGTAGTCATTACTTGAACGAAAACCATTCCACCCCTTTAAACGATCTTACTCTCTTTTGCAGTTCTACTCTCTGTCTGGTTTTGAGATGAGGACCCGAGAATTTGAAAGGTTAGAAAGGGTGACTTGGTGATTTGTTTTACATCCATGGTCATATTACATACAAACCATAACAGCCATAACACAAAATCAGGCATGAAGGTTGCAGTAGGCATGAGTAAACTGGTGTTGTGACTTCTGGAGTAAACCCTCAGACTGTTACAGCTTGGACTTGTTAATTTGTTTTTTCATGCTGTGCTATTTATGTAATTTTATGCTGTTTAAACTAAGCCTTTTTCTACTCTCTAATACCTCATATCTCATTTTAATTGCTTTGGTACCTTTTTTTTATTATTTCCATGTATATTTTCCACTCATTTTATCCTACAGACAGAGGTCCAGAGTGGTTCAAACACTGAGAACTTTGTCTCCTTTTTTTTTCCTTTCAAAAATAGTGAATATCGCATCAGTCCATAAAGGCCCCCCCACCTCAGAGCATCTCGCTGTCTGTCCCTACTCCTACCAGCTTCTCTACAAAGAAACCTGTACAATCCAATTGGCTGGAATTAGACAGTTACCACTGACAGATTTCCCTTTAGGAAACACTGTGAGATGATTCTGATCTCACACAAAATGTACTTGAAGCAACCTTTCTTCCACATATTCTAAAAGGAGTCAAAAATATAAAGCAGAGGGGGTTTTCACAGTATCTAGGGAATTTAGGAGCAGAAATCCCACTAAAACTTCAAAGAGGTTTGTCCTTAACTCCCTTGGATGCTTCTGAAACTCCCATCCTCAAAGCTTGTCCTGGAAGGATTATGAGCACACCCCGGCAGTAGGAATGTGTTGTTCTGTTTAGCAATGGTGCAGGAGAGAACTGTGTTTGAACTGCATGTGAACAGCCTCCCTTAAACCACTGCCTGCATCAAAAGATTGGCTCGAGCCCCTTCTTCCTCTCCCTGTTCCTTCCCAAACTGGCCACGTCACAAGGGAGTATTTCTGGATACTCTGAAGAAGGACAGACCTAAAGAAGGTTTTCACCAGGTGCTTCACATGCATAAGAGCAACTGGAATTATTTGACATTATGTAATTAAACACTGTGACTGTACCTTCCCCACAAAAGGATCAAACCTGGGGACAGACTACAGCCTAAGAGGGCTTTTTGCAGATGGGAAATTGAGACACAGTGTGATTTAAATGGCTCTCCCAAAAACAGAAGAAGGAGCAATGGCTAGGGCATTAGCCTGAGCCTTGCCAATTTAACTCTGTCTTGTCAGATGTTTCTGAAAGTCTCTGTGTGCCTTAAATAGATAATTATATTTTGTCACAGTAGTATGAGGTAACTGCATAAAAAGTTTAGAAGTGCTCTAAACTGTTGTTCTGGCACACAGCTAAGAGGAGAACAAGAGAAGACAGACCAGGAAGTTCCTGACTTGTGGATGATTACAATAACTACTTAGTTATCCCTCTTTCCTTCCCTTTCTGTAATTACTGGTTGTGACGTATCACATATGATATAATTACTGTGTTATTGACATAGAGCTTATGCTCAGGCACTTTCTGAGGGTGAACTTGATGTTTGAAAAGGCTTTCCTCCATCTTCGCCTTTTTGATAGGAAAATGAGAGTGTAGGGAATGGAAACACTGAGCTCTCATGCAGTGGGACTGTCTGAAAACCACTGTTTTTATGAGCTGATAAAATACTTCAATAACGAAAACCATACAAAGATTCTAATAGTTCTTGGCTATTTAGAGGAAAGAAAAGCAGGGAAATGTGAAGGAAAAATAATAAAAATGCAACCTTCCATTTTCTAACATGGACAGTTGGCAATACTGTGCTTTTCCAATTAAGATGATAGCATCTGGACTACTGTAATCCTTAAGGTTGTAAACTGTGTCATGTTGCCCAGAGTGGATTCATCAGTCAGCTGGCAATAATTTATATGATTAAAAAGAAAGGCACTGCCCACAATTTTACTGTAGGGTGGCTAAACCCGCTTTTGGGGCTTTTTTTGTCTGTGGAAAATTTGTCTAAAGCACTGTACTGGAAGAAAAAAAAGCCTGTAACAAAATTAACAGAATGTCTTCCTTTGTCTTCTCTTCTCTGTTCAAAAATACCTAATATGAAAGAACTAAGCTGAGGGTTTAATAATTTTAAGATTAATTTTTTTACTCACTAGGTTAGACTTTTTATTATATGCTGAATTTTATTCCTACAGTGCCACTCAGGCTAGCTGCAGAGTAGGGAGAGAAGCATGCAGCTTTGGAAAGGAAGATCAGTATGGGAGATGGGGCTGTGTGACAGCCGCCACCACGACCAAGTAGGGCAGGGGAGAGCAGAGGGGGAAAAAAATCAGCAGACCAAGCGACTGGGAAATCCTCAGCAGCAGCAAGAGGGAGTTAGGAAGGTGCAACTTAAAAGAAACAGAGGAACTGTAATGGGTTTCACTGAGTCGTTTTCCTTAGTCCTTTCTCTGGCATCCAGCTCAATGCTTGGGTTAGTAATGCTGTCATCCTACAAATGCAGAATAGTGGTCTCAAAGCAAGAACTGCTCTTTTAGGCGGAGATTGGTGTTCCTTGTTTGAAAAATTAGAATAAATCTGTCATTAATTTCAACACTTCTGTGAGATTATGAAGTTTCTTTTTATTTCCTCCAAATCATTCCTATCAGGAATTCAGAGCTAGAGAAGCTGAACAACTTGCCTGCTGAGTCAGTCAAGTTTTCTGAGGTGTATTGCGACTGCTTAAATGCAAAGAAAGACTCACTAAAAAGAAATTGAGGACTCTCCTGGAGCTAACAAACCTTTCCTCACACAAATTCCTCATTTGAGCCTTGTGTAAGGATTCACACCTGTGCTGAAATAGGAATGCTGAACACCTGTGCTGAGCAGTTTGAAATGGGAACACGGAACACCTGTGCTGAGCAGGTAGAAGAGGTTATAAAAGCAGGGAAAAGGGTAAACAAGCTTTTCATAACTTCAGAATTCAGGTAAGCAGGGGCTTCTGAAAAGTTCTTTCTAAATCTTTGGTTTGTTTCTTTTTGTTTTGGGCTTTTTGGTTGGTTGGTTTTTTTGTAACATGGGATAAAATTCTAAACATTTTTCATATGTTTTCCCAAGCTGTTGGCTTGTAGTGATTCCAGATCATTCCTTGCTTTCCTTAGTAAGCTCTGATACTTTTTCTTGATTTGTGTCACTCCCTTCTTTCACAACTGAAAGCAGGAATAATCACATAGGAGGAAAAATGGTGATTTTCATTTTAGGCTGTGTCAGCTGATGTATTGACCAGAGCTGCTCTGGCAATTTCTGTCTGACCCATTCCTATACATCCAAGAAAGGCCACTTTGCACCCAGCATTTTTTCCCTAATAGATTCAGTACTGATGGCTAACTGATTGAGTGTTATCCTTAACAGATTTCTATAAATAGGGTTATATATGTTAGTAAAAAATGAGTGATTTGAACGCACAGGATAAGTTACCATCGCAACCACTGTTCAATTGCCTATATTTGTAAGTGAGTAGCTTCTCTGTAACAGTAGCAAGAGAGGGAGCTGGAATTTGCCAGGAAGGTGAGGGTCTGGGAAATGAGAGGTTTTCTTTCTTTAATTGCGAAACACACAATTGCATCTGAACTTTGGCTTAGTTTGCAGAGGTGTATTGAGATACTGTGACCTCATATGAGCCCAAAACAATGAATAAAATGTCTTCCTATCAAGGCAATTTCCTTGAAGCTACTCAGGGAGTTGCAATATTCACTTAAGCAAATGATTTTGAAAAATGCAGTAAACTCTTAGCTTCATCCTCAGAAGCAGCCTGAAAAAGTTAGATAAAATCACGATTTAATATCCTTTGATGCAACAGACAAATCGAATGGGAAGGCGTAGCCAGCCTTCTCTCCAATAAGGCAATACTAGATTCAGTGAATCAACCCTAGCCTTTAGAAGAATGTTTTTCTGATGGAAGAGGTTAATATTCTCTTCATTGTGTTATAGAGGCACAGTAGACTTGCCATGAACTTTGTAGATGTGGGTGATGCTTCACTGGAATTGAGGTGAAGCTTCCCTTTTGGTTTGTGATTTCCACCTCCAAGAGCAACCATGAGAGGACTTGGGCAGCATAAAAAGGTTTTGTGTTTGTTTTGGATAAGTGAACTGCAAGTAGCTTTATGCCCTTGGTTTCATCATGGGTCTTTAAAGGATGTGAATTGACAGCATCAAACTGACTTGCATTAATCTTTGTTACTCACTGGGTACTTCAGCTTCGTTGCTAATCTCAGTATGTTCACTATTTGAATTAGTTTATTATTAGAAGATGAACCAAGGCTACTACCAAACCGCCACTAATCGCTCCTCCCCATCTCCCTGCCACTGAAAGCAACCCATTTACTTTTTTTTAGGTGATCTTTCGCTAGCAACCTGCTAAGTTTCCTTTTGGTGTAGCTGGGAACGTATAAATAGATGGGGATTACCTGATAAATGCTGCTAATGAATGCAATGCTCCAAACAGCTTAGGCACACAATCAAACAGGTCTGTAGAAGAAAATCCACAGGTTGTTTGAGAGCAAGGAGCAATCTGTGCTTACAGAGTCACACCACGCAGACTTACTGGCAGGAGTATTTACCTTGCCAGGAGTAACCCTGCAGATTCCCAGGCAAGCTTGTCCAGCGGTGCAGGTGGGGAACACAGGCTGCTGTGGGAAGCCTCTCCCGGGCACAAGTAGCACTGAAGCAGTTTGCTGAAGGACTGCGTTGCGCTGGAGAACCAAGCCAGAGTCTTACATCGGTGCACAGCCCTGCAAGTGCCCCCTTGATCTCAGAGAAGAGGAACTGATGGTTGAGTAGAGAAAATCACAGAATCACACCGATATTCTGAATTGGAAGGGAGCCACAAGGATCATTGACTCCAGCTCTTAAGTGAATGGCCCACAGGGGATCAAACCCTCAACCTTGTCACTAATTAGCACCAGGCTCTGACCAGCTGGGCTAATACAGAATCTAGTTGTACCTCTGCTGTGCAGTGGAGAAAAGGAGGAAAGGACTTTCTTGTAACATTTCGTTGGTGTGGGAGGCATTTAAGTACCTTTTTTTCCTGTAAAATAATGGCTTGAGCCACAATAATTTGTGCTGGGTGGACCGTCTGCTGCTTCTGATCCTGGAGGAGAGGTAGAAGCTGTAGGAAATGGTTGGGTAGCCTCTGCTTTTGAAGACAGAGCTATGAACTGCAGGGGTAAATTAGACAGGAGTGTAGTATCTTACACTGGGACATAAATCTTGTTATTAATCAGTCATTAAATAACAGTTTAGCCACATAAATTTCTTCCACTTTCAAAGTACAAAAGAGCTGTGCTCATGTACTCCAGCCAAGAATTTGATACAATAATTTTGGGAAGCTTCCTGTTTCTTTCATGTTCACAAGAATCCCATATTATGTAATGAGACTGTGACATGAATGTTACCTGGCCCAATTTCTGCATGTAATTAATTGGCTTAGCTTTTTTCTCTGTATGCAATTCCACACACAAAAGGATATTTTAAATCACAGCCATTGCTGAGAACGCTTTCAAGGAATCTTTTATTTAAAAAAAAAAAAAAAGTTATTTCCACATTATACGGTTGTAAAAAAAAAAAAGTATTTTTCTACTGAGCCTTCTAGTCACAAGCTTTCTGTGTATTTCAGACATATCAGACATTCTACACCATTTGGTCTATAAGAATCTAACCCTGTGTACTTTACTTAAAGCTCTTCTTGGGATACTTTTGTCCAACAAATACAGCCCAAAGGTATCTACATAAGGATGTTTCATATAAAAAAAAAGTAAAAGAACACTTGGGGATGAAAGGTACTTCATAGAGCACATTAACATTATGCGTAGGTCTTCAAATGTTGCTTGGCTGAGACTTTGATGGAATACCTAGAATACTTTTTCTGGAATGACAGTGTCATGAAGTCATTTGAGTAGTAATTTGTTTGGAGCAATACCTGTGATTTCTGGCATGCGCTGGAAATTTTAATTCAGGCTCACATATGTTGAGAATAAACACTTGAAATCACTAGGCTGGTAAAATACATAAGCTACATTTTATGACCTTGAGTTGAGTGAAGTTGTATCAGCAGAGCCATATTTTGAGTTGCAATAGAAATGGTCTCTTTAAAGAGAGTCTCAGTTTGTACAGAGAGGAAATTTGCTGGGATTTCTTTTCAAAATGCTGATTGGAAGACAAGAGGAGTCTTCATCAAAGGGGAAACCTTGAAGAGAAAAGAAAAATAAAAGGGGCAAGTGTTTGAGTTTTGAAGGCTAGATACTGGATCAAGGAAAGAGAAGGATAGAGGGAGGATATAAAAATAATGCAAACTGTGAAAGGGAAAATGATGCAGAAAACAGCATATTGAAAAATGGAGAGTAAGATTAAGAAAAAGAGCAAAATTAGCAAGAGGAAAAGCATTAAAGCAGTGCTGGAATTAGGCCAGTGCTGGACTGTGGCAGTTCACAAAAGAAACCTGACAGCTCTTGTAATGAGGGTCAGACTAATTGAAATTTGTCCCTCTCCAATTCTGATGGTTAAATTCCAGTGCTGATGAGGGAAACACACCGAAAAATGCAGAATGAGGAGCAGCTCTCCAGCATGACTAGGAACACACTTATAATACCAAATATAAAAGGGGAAGAATATAATTTTTCCAAACTGTTCTTTCTTTCTTTGCAGCACACAGTGAATTATCACTGACATGGAACATAAATGGAATTCAATCAAGTTCCAACTTTAAACAACAGATCTGAGGAGACTTCTTAAACGTAAGTCATTTGGTTATGAATATATACATTATTAAAGTTTTTTCTGCATTCAAAAAATGAATGTTATTATTTGGGGGCAAATGAACTGAATTCTTTGTGCATTACTAAATAGCTGAATGTACATTTTAAATAGGAAGCCTAGTGCAGGCTGTACCACAGGATCATGGCTGATTCTTCTTTACAGGGTCTCCTGTAATTGTCATTATCAATAATATAAAAGAGGAAGGTATTTATTATGCGGGGTCTGCAGCTAACTATTTATACTAGGAGATCTGATCCTTCTGGTCTATTTTATCCATCATGAAATCATGGAAGGAAATAGATGAGGCAAAGGATCCTTGACTTTTTCCAAAGCAGAATCTTCTTCCATGTAAATTAGGTTAATAATTTTTTTAAGAGAAAAGTACAGTTTTAAATATAAGGCTAGAAGAAATGGTTTAAATAACCATTTTTTACGTAAACCTAGTGCATTGGGGTAGTAATCATATAGAGTAAAATATACACTCAGTATTTTTCATGTAAAGTGGGAAATACTTTTCAACACACCTTAAATTTTTGGGACACACTTCTTGTGTTTCACTTGTACTAATTTAAGGGAGAGGCAACTCTGCTGAGGTAATGCTGATGCAAAATCCACTGAAGATCTGGCCAAGAGTGAGGGGCCTGATTCAGCCAAGTGTATAAACACATGCCCAAATTCATTCCCACTCACAGCATATGCTTACATGTGCTATGGCTTCACTGTCACACACAGTTTATGTCAGCTATAGCACAGTCCAAAAGCTGTAATATCCATCATTTCAGAAGGAATGCAGAGCTGTAGGCTGTGTGAGTAAATGTGTTCTCATCAGCTGCTGGGCCCTGCATATGCACTAAGTGCTGCTTGTGTCTACAGTTGGCCAAAGGGAGCTCCTCAGAGCTGCTGTGAGAAGCCTTTCCCAGTACCAGGAAGGGCTTTCTGTAGCTGGATAAGGTGTTTTCATCTTGAATTCTTTTGGAATCTCTTTTTGTATTTAGTAAAATCCAGCTATTCTGTTAATGCATTTAGATAATGTAGTGATTGGCACCTTAGAAATACTTAAGACAGACAGATAAAAGGATTCCAAATGCATCCTTTGTGAATTTTTAATAAAAGATTTTGCATTGTCCAGTGATGAAAACAAATCATCTGTGGAAAGACAAAACTGTTTTCCATTAGTATCATTCACTGAGGAAGTTTGTATATGTTTGGTGTCTGATAGCATCTTAAATTTAATCATTTTGCCATTTTTAGTGACAAGATATGTCACTTGACAAGCGCTTGTACTTCGTATCTGCTTCTTCTCTTTTCTTTTTTTAGCCCAAGCTTCAAGGTCTGCGCTGTATTTTTTATACAATGATGCAATTAATGAGCAGGTGAAGTTTTCTGACAGCAAATTGTTTCTTTACAAACAATACGCAAGTTCTGGATTTATTTCAAATTCCAGAGAAACCAAATGAACTGGTAAAAAATTATTTCCTTCAGGATTTTCTACTAGAGTTAGACCAAAGACACCTCTGTATCACAGATCTTTTGGGGATCTGATACCAACAATTACTCTGAATGGATATGACCCTGTTTCGATTTTCTTTTTGCTGTCCTGATATGCCTCTCCTCTTCACAGTTCTTCCCAAAATTATGTGCTACTGAACTATTCACAGAATCTTATCATAGAATAGTTTGGGTTGGATGGGACTTTCAATATCATCTCATTTTCCTAATACTAATGGTGAGGAGGAGTTTTATGAGTGTTCAGTGTGTGGTGACAAATACTATATTTTATAAATTAATTTCAAGTTAATGCTAAATTATTATGGAATTACCTACTACATACACTTTACTATTAAAAGAGTTCATCATGTTTAATGTTATTACAGCGAACACCAAAGGAATTAATAATGATTCGCACTTCTCATAGAGTGGTACCAATATAGAGAAAAGAAGGTTAGCCTAATTAAATTCCACAAACCACTTTAGGGCTCTGCCGTATTATGGTGGCTGTTTTTTATGTTAATTAATTCTGAATGAAAGGTTTCTGAAGTGTTTTAATATTGTTCAAAGAGGCGCCAGGAAGTATTTCAAAATTATTATTTTTTTTGTCCAGGATACTTTGACCATCATCCTTTCCATGATGAGCTCCTGCATGCTGTATCAATTACAGTAATTAATCATAAACTGAAGATTCTAGTATTTTGTTGAGAGATAGAGCTGAAGTTGGGTGAGGATATTGCTGTGTTCTCACAAGACACAACTTGGGGAGCAAACCTCAGGCCTGGAAATCCAGTTCACTGTCTTGCAGGACAATGCATTATGGACTTAACTCCCCTTTGGAATTGCTTACTATCCTCGTTCCTCGTGTTCCACAAAAAGAACTGCTACACCACATTTGGCTTAGATCCTGGTTTCCACACCTCTGACTTCCTGATGATCTGGCGTTGTAGTTCAAGGGGTGAAAGGGTACATTTTTGTGTGTTATTTGCTTTCTGGTCCTTTTTGGAACCAGAAGTAGAGAGGTAGAAGGCATCTATTGGTAGCATTTTGGTGACCTGCCTAGTTCCTTTTCAGCTTCCCTTAACTATTGTTGAGTAATACAAATATTTCAGACTGGGATTCACACCAAAAAAAATAGCTGTGAAAAAACAAATGTGAAAATTTGCTTTGCCTCTCCTTCCACTGAAATTCTTGGAAATGTTTTTACTTTTAGCCTTCTAACAGACCGTTTTGGAAATCCTATTCAAGCTGGATTTTTCAAACCCCAATTCCCTTAAGCACATGCTTCACATGTTAGGCATGTGTTTAAATTCTCTTGATTTAGTGTCGTATACTTAAGGGCATTGCTGAATAAAGAAGGGCATAAGCATGTACTTAAATGCTTTGCTGATCAAAGGAACAAACCTCTTGATTTGATCTACATTTAATGCAAGTTAGATCATCTATGCAGTAGTCGAGAATTTACTAAATGTCTCTACTAAAGACAGTTCTTGATTAAGCTGTTTTCTTCTGGCTATAGAAATAGGAAGGGCTGCATAATACAGCACATTTCTTAATATTTTTTTATGATGTTGGTTGTAAATTACATTTTCAAGTGCTATGTTCTCATTGCAAATAAAAGAAGGGATCAAGACAGTAAAAATGAAAAGAGAAAAGAGGGGCTTGGTTGTTAAAGACATCTATTCAGTCTTACACCAGTATGATTCCATATGTTTTATGTTCTTAATATTTTTTCTTTCTACATACAGTACAGTATGTAACACATCTCTTCCTCCTTACACTAAAAATTTATATTCAGGATACTCTAATGAAGTACATCTTGAGTCTCCTTTTCATGGCTAATGAGGAGACAACAAGAATTTGACTAATACTAGTACAATTACTGGAGCAGTGAAGCGTGCATCTCTGATTAGACGTGATAATTTGCAAGGCTGGGCTCTTCACATTAAGTTTGCAAACAGTTTAAAAATCACTTCCTCTATTTATCCAGCTAATCTCTGTTTAATGACTCCAGACCTGACAAAAGAAAGAGAAAATGTCTCTTAAAACCCGATACTTCATTTATGAAGCTTGTATGTAGAGGAGAGGTGTAATTGATAACAAATTTTTTCCAGAACACTTTCAGATGAAGCCATGCTGCTGACTTTTTACTATGCAGTGATACTTTTATTATTCCTGTAATACTCAGTCTCCTTTACATAGAGCTTTGTTGTCTTTGTCCAGGTTTAGACACATCTGTCTACCAACTTTTGGCTCTTTTGATTTCTTGCTAATTTGCCTTTTGAATTAAATACTCGATAATCCCTAGAGTATGAATATTTTTGTTGGATTTGTTTGGGTTTGGGTTTTTTTTCAGAAAAGGTTGATAGGGTGGCCGGTAATGGTTCTGTTAAGGAATTCTTCATCAATCATCAGCATCACAGAAAAGTGGGTTTTAAGAGGAGTCAGGAACATTCCATTCCAGATCTTTGAACTATTCCTTCATTTTTGAGGCCTCTGTTCACCATTTGGACTTGAAGCGAAGCTGCCTGAAACAACAGAAACTATGGTTAGAATTCTCGATGAATTTAATTAAGCAGAGAGAAGCAGCTCTTGCTGTCGGTAGGTGGCACTTGTCCTGAGGCACGAGTGAGAGGATATTTAAAAAGGACAGCCAGCAATTTCAGTCGGGCCTAGAAATGGATGCTCTCATGTAAAACTACGCCTCAGAACACATCACTGATAGAAATAACATGCTCTAAGTTTGGCTGCAGAGAAAAATTAGAGGATTTAACTGAGTTTGTCAGGTCACTTGATACGCTCATACCTGGACCGAGTGCCACTGTACTGTCTCCATATTGCACAGTGGTATCAAATGATTGCAATTTCTTTTAGGATCCTCTAATACTGAATAAAAACAGATTCAAAACCAATATACTGTCATAGGAAGGTAGAAAATATTCAAGACTGTGACTCCCATGGATATTTTCTGGTGTTTTGCCTAAAATGTGTAAAAGCTGAAGTGTGGAAAGAGGAAACTGCTCGGCCTGTTTTGTACACATTTGTTTGCCTTTGTCGCTTCCAGAGAGTATGATTAGCATTGTCTAAAGCATCTCATTAAAGATGGGCTCTGGGATTTCCCTGTCTGTTTTAGTAAGAGATAACCTACTACCTTTTTGTTTCCACTGAAATGCAGCAGCTGTTGCAAAGATTGTGTGGAACAGACAGAAAATCTGCATCAACTTCCTTCTGGACCTATGGAAGTTATTTGTGTCAGAGAGGAGGGGATCCTTAGAGAAGTTTTGACAGACTGCATGGAAAATGCATCTTTCAACACTGAGGGCATCTGAATCTTTCTCTTCTTCCAAACACAAAAGAGATAAAAATAGAAAGTTGTAGGGTTTAGCTCTTGGGGATGGCAGTTTCTAAAACTGATCTGAATTCCCAGTGGCAGAGCAACCTCCCTAAATACTAGGATAGAAGGGTGGAGGCAGTGCAAAAATGACATCACCTCTTGCTGTTACTAATGTGATGGAAGGTGGCCAATGCAGCTTCAGAAATGGAAAAAGCAGATAAAGGATTTTCTTCATTTTTGCTCTGCAGTCTCCACTGGTGGTCCTTACAGGGCCAACTGTCTGATTTCACTCTTCCCCATTACAAAGTAATGGATTTAAGGACCAGGAGGTAGCATTTGAATGTGCTATCGTTTCATGTAAATCATAATTTTTTTTTAAAAAAATTGCCTCATTCTGCCTAGAACTGGAACTAAGGAGACAGTTTCTCAGTGAAGGAAAACTGAATAGCAATTGCACTATGATCAGGGCTAGCAGTAAGTGTTCCTTGTTACCCTGTGCTATTTAGAGCTCTTGTTCTTGAATCTGTGCATGTGCTCTATATAATTGATATTACTTTGTAATAATAAGTTTCCCACTTCCAATCACAACTTCAGTACATGGAAATAAAGGACTGCTTTTGCTCTCACTCAGTACCCTGGAAAGGAACTTATCCCCCATGAGTGAAGGTGAGGGACTGCAGGGTTAGCATGCCATTTGGATTGGATTTGGGATTAGTGGAGAATGTCCTCACCACTACCCAGTGAGCAATTCCAAGCAGATAGCCAATACTGTCTCTAATCTCCAAAGCTGCCTGTTAAGCACTGACGAGAATTACTGCTTGCTTTTTCCCCTTCCCTGTGCCTTGAGGCAGGATGCACAGAATCGGAAGGGTGGAGCTACTCAGCCTCCAGCTGCCTGCTGTCATTGGGGTGTTCTGTGCTGGGATAGAGCATTTAGGAGCCATTGAAGACACAATAGATTTTTAGGACATGGTTACTTACAAACAGGTTGATGTTAATGCAATTAAGTAATTAAAAAGAAGCAACAAGCTCAGTCATTAACTTCAAATTTAGAGGCCCCACTAACCTATTGTTGGTTCCAGTTTATGGGACTAGCTAATGAACTACTGCTTTTTCTAGAGCTCATACCTTGGAAAGTTCCTAGGGCTACATAATTCCCACTCCTTTTGAAGCATATAATTAGTGGAGACACCCTGAGTTAATTCTGCCTTTTTTCCATTCTGAATGAGGTAACACCTTCCTTTTCCCTTCTGTTTACTCATTCTCTGACTTGAAAAGTTTCCTGTCCTGTCTTTAGTAAATTTTTTCTGCTGGTTAGCTCTTTTTAGTTTGTATTCGCTGGTGTAAATGGTAAAGTACATTTTGCCTGGTAGCTGAGTAGGGTCTAATTTGGCTCCCTGTAAAATAAATGCAAGCCTTTCAGTAGGCTTTGTAGTTTCATGGTAGATTTATCACTTGTAGTCATTTTAAAAGAAACAAAACCACTTGTAAATTGGACAAAAAACCCAAACCCAAGTATAAGGGAAATGCTGAGTGTCCAGGAATTGGTGCTGAGAAGGGTTTTTACTTGAAGAGAGGGGCAGCAGTTAGAAGTATGCTATCACTTTATCTCAAAGCCAAGTCATTCTCTTCCCAGTAGTTGTCACACATATTAAAAAAAAAGGCACATCGTTACTCTTCTGAATAGGGCCATAATAAAACCTTAGGTTTATTTTGTTGACAGTACCGTAAATTAAAATGTGAGTATAGCAGTTTTTTCCTTCCAATAGTTTTTCATTGTCATTATCAATGTAGTGGAGCACTGCTTCAAGCATTCAAAGCGTATCTGTCACCTAATATTCCTGATTTCACTGTAGCACTGTCTTTGCTTAGTTTCTCTATCTTGTTGCACTCCACAATGAGAAAAACCTGGAACTTAATGAGGTGGTCTAAATTCCCTTTTATAAATTACATTCAGAATCCCCAGTGCTGGCTTTGCTGGCAGTCTGCCAGACACTATGTTCCCCTGCATAGACCTGTCTCCTTTCCCTCTGAGATTACTCACATGGAAGAGTTCATGTATCCCTGAGTATGTCCAGGAGCATAAGCCATTCTGTGCTTAAGGCATTAGCATGGCAATGTGGAAATCTGAACTCTGAGATTAAGCCATGTGTCCCTGAACATGAGAGAAATCTATTTCATAAACGGCAGCAGTGTCAGGTTTGCCTGTTTGTAGCACAGCAATTATATTTCCTCCTTTCTTTGTTTGCATGGATCATGGGCTCCTTCAGGAGTAGATGGTGGTCTGGCAATCACAGAAGTACTTGGGTTTTCCCAAGACATTTGTTCTTCCACTGTGAGCAATGTTGAAATAAGATTCACTAATCAACAGGGAAATCACTATGAATTCCAAGGCCCCCAGCTTGTTTCCACCTATCTGCATGTCTGATTTATTTGAATTCTCATTTCCTAAGGAAATAAGATTTATGAAAACATCTTTACCTGTCTTCCATTTTGAATTAGGCATATTTGTGAATAAAGTTCTTAATCACATTAAATTCCTAATGAGTAATAAAAAACTTCTCCTGGAAAGCAAATATCTCTTTAGTGTGTCCACTGGAGAGGGTGGAAAATAAGAATCACTTACATTCTTACTAAAGCAAAAACACGTACACAAAATTGTACATTATGAATGCTTAGCTGCTTGGAACAAAAGCAGACTTTGGAGTTTTTGCTGTTTCAGACATTAAAGAATCCCCTCCTCAACTAAAGGTTCTTTCCTCTTCGAATTACCAGTTTTCAAACAAGGAGCAATAGAAAAAGATTTTAAATCTAATACCTACTGGATATTTAGTTAGGGTGACCTCACACATTCTGTTAAAAGTTAATCAACTAGACACTAGTCCAGTGGAAATCAGATGTAGTTAGCTCTGCCACTCATGGAACAATTTCTGTGCAGATTCCTTGTAATTTCTTCCCCAGATGTGAGCTGTCCCCTCCGATCACTGTGCTATTTCAAACAACATGTTCACACACTCCACAGATTTCACTGCAGCTCTTGTACAAAACAAATCATCCTCAAGTTTGGAATAAATAGGGATTGAGCTATTTCTTAAATTACTATTTAGAGAAGGGCCTTAAATTGTAGCATTCCTTTCCATTTATTTTCTGTTAGTGTGAGGCTGTGTGGTGCTGTTTGTTAAAAGATTCTCATGTCACAGACAGAAACTGCTGCACAGGAAGTTCCATCTGAAGGTGAGGAAGAACTTCTTTACTGTGTGGCTGACCAAACACTGGAACAGGTTGCCCAGAGAGGGTGTGGAGTCTCCCTCACTGGAGATGTTCCAGAATCACCTGGACACAGTCCTGCACCATGTGATCAAGGACGGTCCTGCTTGAACAGGGAGGTTGGTCCCTTGCAACCTTAGCCATTCTGTGATCTTTCAGTAGCCTTTGTTTTGCTGCCTTTATGGGAAACGTGTGCTATTTCACCACCAATGGCACTCTGCCTCCAGGATGTTTCGCAGTGGACTTTATTGTGCTTTTGTTTGTTGCCTCAGAGACTTTTACCTATGTAGGTACTTACCTTGACTAAGAAACCTTTTCAGTTTTCTGAGCTCCGGGCCGAAATCTGGAATTGCAAGAGCTGTGGAAATTCCATTCCACCTAGAAATTCCGTGTGAGCTGAAACTTCAGTTCATTTTCACAGAGATTTTTGGTATGGTCTGTAAAATAGACAATACAATTGTTGCAAGACAATAATGCTTCTGTAATTATTAGGCTTGTTGCTCTTCATAAGCTCTTTACATGTGGATGTAGCATAGGCAGAGAGAATACAAATTCCACGGCAGTATCAGCAAGCTTCTAGCCAAGGTGTTTCACTACCCCAAAAGTAGATTTTGTGCTTGAGGGCTGCTTTTGAGCTGCAAAGTTCCAGGTCACAGCTGTTGGCATTCGGATTTGCATCTCTGTTGAAAATGTGGAAAATGTTTGGCATTGTCAGAACAGGAAGCCCAGCTACAACTCAAACACTGGTTTCATGTGGGAGCACGTACATGCAACAGCACATTGAGTATTCCTAGAAGGAATCTGCTGCCCTCCTGATGTGTGAGGGTACTTATTTTTGTGTGTATTTTCCATTAACCCTGAAATAAGGGTCCCTTGCCTTAGAAATCTTAAGATAGTTGTTTGGTTTTTTGGTCATGAAAGTTAAAACAATTAACTCATTCATAAGGCAGGAATTTTAATTGAGATCACCAATGTTGAAAAACAAGTGACTTATTCACAAGTAGAATTATACGTTTTTCCCAGCCTTTTCCTCTAAATATTTGATCATAGAAGGGCTTGTTTTAGATCAACTGCAGCAGAAGAAAACATTACTCTTAGATTTTATATTCTGTGAGTCAGTGGAAGTTGGTAACACACAGCTATATTTATCTTGTCCTGTCATTTCAGATGTACCTTACCCCACTCTATGGAATCATTTCTTATAGATGCTGGCAGCAGTCCTTGCCATCTCATACCTGATTTTTTTCTTTTTTAGCTAGACCTGTTTATTTTAGACAGGTTGCTTCACACCCTGTTCAGAAATGAAATGTTTTCTCTGTGTATGGAATTTGACAGAAATGAAGAAAAATCTCATCCATTTTCCTCAGTTGTCCTTACCTCATATGAAGGAAAACATTCACAGCTGTCTCTAGTGTCCTGCAATGCAATAATTTTTCTCAGAGGTAGACTAATACCCGAAAACTTGCTGACAAGGCCACTTGCCGTCTGTACTTGGTACTGTAATGTCTGGGCACTGGGAGTACAAGGATGATCTCTTTAAGTTCCTGTTAAGCCCACTACCCCTCTAAACAGACTCACAGTTTGCTATTTAGGCTAACAGAAAAGGTACAAAGATTTTTACTGGCACTGAAATGAACAATTTAAAAACATCCCAGGGAGCTATACACAAAGTTCTTACTGAAAATCAACCAGATTGTTACTCAGGAGAAAATTTTCTCCTTGGAAAAATACTGCAGTATTGGGAACTATTGGGAATTACACTAAAAGAAATCTTCAACACTGGATGAGTTGATTTCTTTCTTCTGTCATTGGGTTCATCCTTCTTTCACCTGAGCGTAGTGGGCAATGCAGTGCTCTTGAAGCACATGTCCAGTGTAAAGTTGACTTGAGCTGGTTTGAATGGCAATTGCTGCTCTAATAACCATTTTTAAGAAGGTGGCATGAAATTAGTATGCTACAGTCTGCACAAAAGAAAGATAAAGCAAATGTAAACTTAGATCAGATAATTAACACGCCTTTGTGCATAGTGCTTGTAACAAATCCCAAGAAACTATTCCATGATATTTTAAACCAAGGATGTTAAACTTTGTAAATGTGATGAGGTTCCTCTTTCACTCTTTGAAATGATCTAGATGAAACAGGAGGATTTTTTGTTTAAGGTCGAGAAAAATGTAAGTGATAATGGATATAAAACATTTCAACCTCAAACCAATCATTCTAACTTTACAAACCAAAAAAAAAAGGGATCCTTCCTGTGATTTTATAAACATAAAGGCTTAGACACTTCTTTTAGAGATGCTAAACAGTACAATGAATTGTAATAGTTCTGAAACAGAATAATACCTTCATGAACAGAACAAAGGATAATGTTTTTTCTGGAGGATATCCAGGGGTGTTTTCCTTCTTCCCCTGCCCCCTCCCCCTTCTTTCTTGGTTGCTTTTTGTTTTATTCTTGGAAAATACTTATTGAGTTTTACCACTGAGTCAGGTTATTGAGCTAAATATCAATCACTGCATGAATAGCAGAAAATGTCTGACATATGCAAGTTAAAAATTATTTCCTGAGTAACCTGCAACAGAGAAAATGGGGATCCCAGTGCAGTTCCATAATCCATGTTTAATGCTGTAGTAGCATCTGCAGTATGTCACTGCAACCTCACACAGCAAAACCAGGTGCCTATAAAGGAAGAAAGCCTACAAGCCAAATGCTGTGGGATGAAGTCAATAGTGTCTACACCCTAAGAAGGTTGGAATTAGACTTTCAGCATTCATTCAATTTTGTTAAATTGTAGTACGTAACTGCTATCCTGATGGTAAAAATTTTATTCTTTCCTGTGTATCTAGGGTTTTATCCCATTACATGCTGACCTTGCTTTATATAATTGGAAAAAGGGTATTCCATTAAAAGTAAAAGCTTTTTTATTTCATTTTGTCCATATGGCTCAATTTTTAATGTTCGTCCTCTTAGTGGCCAAGCATTTACCAGGTTCAGTAACTTTCTGTAGATGACTGTATATTACGGCTCAGTTTCTCTGAGGTTAATCCACTGTTTTCCTATTTATTTACTTACAGAAATGAACAGACTTTCTTGTCCAGACTGGCCATTTTCTAAGATAGTATGCAAAATATGCCACAACTTTCAGGCACCAGGAGTAATGCTACCTATTGGATATAGGTACACATTCTTTAACCAAACTACCACAGATCTTTTCATATTCAGGCTTTTCTCTGACCTTTTTTTTTTTTTTTTTTGTGTAACTGCTGTGTACCCTGGAAATCTATCAGACTACTAAATTGTACCACTGGCTGATGGTTTAGCTAGTTTGGTAGTTAAAGAAAGGCAGAGCTGGAACTGCTGTATCTGTCCAAGAGGTTTCAAACCTGTCATAAAAGGGGAATAGAAAATATCTAGTCAAAGTTATAAATTGAAGTGTAAAACTGTGAGGGTTTAGGTATGGCAGGAGAGCTACCAATGAATTTTATTTTTGCAATGGAAAGACAATATATTAGATTCTCTAGATCCTTTATACAGAAAAACCTTATAGACTGAATCTTCTGAGATATTCAGTGCTGTAAACTACTCCTCAGCTGCACACTGTTAGGAGGCAGGCAAGTCCTTCAATCAGTGCAGTTAAAGCAATTTTTAAACTACTTGTAGGTGGGGTGTGCCATCAGTCTCAGCGCTGGGGTATTTCATGTTTCCACTCTGTGCTCTCTACTCAGTTGCAGAGAGTAAGAGAAGTAGCTGTGACTATATTATGGGTTTTATGCAATTCTGAAAAAAAGAATGGTAATGAACAGAAATTAATTGAAAATAAATTGAGAGGAATAGATGTTTCAATTTTGTGGTATTTTAACTTTTAGAAGAACTAAACCAATTTCTTTTAAAAATAAACAAAGAATCTTGAGACAAACTCTGACTTTTTGTGACAAGGGGGGCTTGTAGCCACATAGTATCTATCAGGATCATTGTAAGTTGTTGGCAGTATACTATGGAAAATAGTTCTGCAATGGTGGGGTGTCCTGGTCACTTCAATAAACCAGTGTTGCTTTGAAGGCTTCTAGTATTTCTCATCCATGTTTTTGTCTTTAGTTAGAGAATAATCTCTGCGCATGTCTGTGAAGAAAGCATGATGACACTACAATAGCTTTATTAAAGCCTTTATAAAGTATAGAAGTTTTGTGCTTGGATTTATTCTAGGAATGGAATATCAAAATGAGACAGAACTTCAGGTTTCACCCTTTCGAAAATTCATAATGGCTTTTGGTGTGAACTAAAAATAAGGAATAAGCATCAGAGATGAAAGTTTGAGAAACAACAACTTTCTGCATTTTGGCATTATTAATGACAGTACATACCATGTTTTGCACAGGACCAAATCTTTTTTCAGAAAAAATAATTTAACATTCCATATGATTTTTTTTTCTTATAACTATTTTATTATTACTGAAAACTTTCCTTCTGACTCCATTTCCCCATCTGTTCCTGGTAAAACATTTCACATACGTATAAACTTTCCAACACTTTGCTTTTATGACTTTACTACTAACACACAAGAGTACTGTCACAAACTTGTATGTGTAAAGTGGAGATAGGATCTAGTGGCACATTTATTAACCGGCTTTCAGAGACCTGTTAGATAGAACATATTTTGGTAGAAAGGACATTTATATCCATAAATTAGGTTGCCGGTCTGTAGTTATATTTGTGTGGAAGGTACAACCTCCTATCTGATCAGGTCTTAATTAAATCTTGCGAGCAGTAGATGTCTTGTGAATTCATTTCATGAAATGAAAGAAATTTAATATACATGCAATACAATACATACGTAAAAGACTAAACAATTGTACTAGAACTGATGGAAGAGATCTTAAATTAGTTGTATGTAGTTTTTGTTTCTGATCCATGACCTGACAAGGATGGTAGGTAAAGCTTTAGCTTGTTAATACCTGGCCCATGCAGGAAGGTAAGAGCTAATGCTAAAAGTCTTTCAGGCAAAGGAATTTTCTTATACATGCAAATGCCAAAAGACAGTTGGTGGAAACTAAAACACTCCTCATGCTCACAAAGATTGCCCAGTTGTTTCTGAGTCTAATGAAACCTTTCCAAAGTAAGGACCACAAAAGCTGAGGCATCCTATCCAGATTATCCAGGACCAGCAACCTTGAAAGGGCTTGATACTTACCTTGGGACAATCGGCTGTCCTGGGATTTGCCCCAAAAGTGAATTCTTTGGAGCCTAGGCAAGGGGCCCCAAAGCTGGGCATAGGCCTGCAACATCTGTCTGTGAGGTTGTTGGGGTAGAAACTGAAAGCTGTGTCCTGAGGAGGAATCCCCCACAGCAGCCCCAGCAGGGTGGCCCTGTAGCAGTGTCTGGTGGCACATCCAGCTGGAGCCCTGGCTCTGCCCCTCTGCAGCTTCCTGCTGTGAAGCATGGGGGAAGAACTGAGTGAAAACATGGGGGTAGTTGTCCCATGCCTGTGGCTTCAGGGCTAAACTCCCAGCAGGTCTGTCCAGAATCCATCAGTTTTGAGGATCATAAGGCTTACAGAAAATGAGTCAGTCAGTGCAGCTGCAGGGTCCTGAGAAGTGATTTTCTATGGAAAAAATGTGGGTTTGACAATGTCTTGCTGTCAACTCAAATTTGTCCAAACCTGAACTCTAGAGCAGGCATAGTTCCTGGGAATTGGAAACTACTTTTTGACTAGTTTTGCTTATAGCTGTAACCATGACTTTTTTTTTCCTGCATAATTTTTGCTGTTCTCCTTCACTTTTCCAGCTCAGCATGCTATTTTTTTTCCCCAGAACTGAAATCTCTTTAGAACAGAGTCCCCTTTGACCAAGTATAGAGAGGAATAGTGCCAGGAGACACAAAACCAGTATGACAGGACGAGAGGAAAATACCTTTTAGAGATTCTTCACATGCAGAGAATAATACCCACATTTCTTTATGGGGATTTTTTTTTTCTGGAGTAGGGGGTGAGAAGAGGGGGTAAGTAATTCACTTACCCTGTTATAGACCTGCCTTCCACATGGGACCTCTCTGTTTCAGGCAGCTGAAGGTTTTCACATATTCCTTTAACATATGCAGTTGGGGTATGTCTAAATCCCACGATGCACAGAAGTCACCCCTTGAGCAGGAGGGGTTTAGTCTAACGACAGTTGATGGAATCCTTGCCACTGATTCCAAAGGAATTTAGATCAGTCCTTAGGTAAGCACAAATACTGGCTTTAATATTTTTAAGGGTTTTCTTCATAACCTCAGGTTGGTTATGAAGAAAAAAAAGGGTGACATAACTTGATGCATGGAATGCTTTCCAATTTGTTGAGTTACCAGCCAGCCTCTGAAATTTCTCACGCTTAATCTGACGGGGAGTGTGCCTGAGCAAAGGGAGCTGTAAGCATCAAGAAAGGAGTGAAGGCAAGGCTTACACACAGACAAGCTGCTTTGCAGTTACTAATGTGTTTTCCCTATTAAAATTATGTAGCTGCCAGCATTGCGTATTTTTCTCACATAGGCACTGCCCAAATGGGGAGATGCAGAGATGCCCCATGTTCCTTCAGATAAACCAGCCACATTTGGTAGCAATTGAACTGGAGAGAGGGAGGGGTTTCTATTGGCTTTTGCTGATATCATCTGCTTTATATCAGGTCGGAATTTCTGAGATTGGGAGTGTGTTACTCTAAAAAACAGTGGCTGCTATAGGAAATGTAGGATCATCTGTATTATCCTACATATACAGAATAGGCATGCATACTGACAGTTTCCTGGGATTTGTGTGTTGGGGGAAGCTAATGGACACTTTTATTGTTGTCCTTGTGATTTCATGTCTTGCATTCATTGCTTTTACTCTTGCCATTGTAATAATTATGTGTAGCCTTCAGGAATCTGTGTGGGCTGTAATCAGTCACCAGTATACCATTTTGTATTTTCCATCTTCAGTTCCATCTAGGACGAGATGATGCTTGGTTACAGCCAGAATAGACTGACCAGAGCAAACTGTGCCTGAACAATCTACAAGCTTACTCAGGATGAAATAAGTGGTTCTGTGGACTAGTAGAGATGTGGCTGGCTTTTATCCTGACTTTAATAAGGATAGAGCAGAAAAAAAAATCTGCAAAGATTAGCATTACTAAATATTTGAAATCTAGTTTGTTCAGAAAATAATATGGAAATAATAATATGGAAAACTGCTGTAATGTTAATCTGTTGTCTCTGTTATTGTCTGCAGTACCTATTAATAGTCCAGATTTCTTCAACCTTTACTTGGATGTCACGTGGCAGAAGAAAGCTAGGGAAGCTAGCTTTCCTGGCTAGGGAAAAGCAATTCCATGATGCTTCCAGCTCTTCCTGTGCCATGGAGATTAGCCATAATTGTGGGGTAGTTGGAGCTTCCTGATGTATCAGGCAACAAATGCCATCCTGTTCCCCAAAGACCAGCAGATTTGAGGGGTTTGGCTCCAGCATCTTTCAAGTTCCATATCTCAACAGCTTGTGCTGCACGCCAAGTGCATTCACAAAGTGCTGTAATAAATTTGATAATATTGTCTTTTGAAGGAATCTGTGTCACTGAGCCAGCACATACTGACTGCACACACAGCAATGCTCTGTCTTTTCCTAGCTCTGTGATATAATGACAGAAGGGGGGAAAAAAGGCAGACATAGAAGTATAAAGAAAGCAGAGAGCCTAGACTCAGGGCGCTTGTTAATGATACTGTACAGAAAAACTGAAAATATGTTAGCACAGATAGAGCCTGAGAGTATACAGCATTTGAATTTTGATCAGCTTTTCATACATGCAGCTCTCAAAGTAGCAAGCATATTTATGAGGTTCAGACTGGATTTACTGTCACAGACATTGTTTCATGGTGTTGTGGTTTAACCCCAGCTGGCAAATAAGGACCACGCAGTCACTTGCTCACACATAAGGGGGATGGGGAGGAGAATAGGAAAAAAGGTAAAACCCATGGACTGAGAGAGGAACAATTTAATAATTGGAATAAAATAATCATAATGAAAATGGAGGGAACAAAAAGAGGAAGAAATAAAACCCAAGAAAGACAGGTGATGCACAATGAAATTGCTCATGTCCTGCTGAGCAATGCTCAAGCTATCCCTGAGCATTGACTGGCACCTCTCAGCCAACTGTCCCAGTTTATATACTGGGCAGGATGTTCTGTAGTATGGAATAAATATCCCTTTGCCCAGTTCAGCTCAGCTGTCCTGGCTGTGCTCCCTCCCAGCTTCTTGAGCACCTCCTCACTGGCAAAGCAGAGGAAACTGTAAAGTCATTGTCTGAGGGTCAACACCAAAGAGTGCCAACTAAAAAAGGATGGTGTGCTACCAACATTCTCCTGCTGAATCCAAAACACAGCACTGTACCAGCCACAAGGAAGAAATTTAACTCTATCCCAGCCAAACCCAGGACGTATGGGCACTCCCCACCCCTTCCCTACTAGCATGCAAAATCAACTTACTCTAAGCCTCAAAACAGGGCTCAGGGAATCTAAGGCCAGCTTTTCCATGCTCTCTGCACCCAAAGGCAACTGAAACTGTGCCCAAAAGGTGTAGGATGTTTGAAGTGGAGGTAGTGATGCTGAGCTTCCACTAACATCTGGTCATTAATTTCAGCTTTGGGGACTTCCAAAATGTTGGCAAACACAGCTCCAGCTGGCCTGGGGCCTGTGGTTTCTCCATCAGCAGGTAAATAGGCCAGATGGTCTCTAATTTTACTACTGTTTCTGGTATGGATGATGAGCCTTGGTCCCCACAGAGCAATGCACCTTCTAAACGATTGTTTTTATCCACCTTTTGACCACATAGAAACAATGTAATTATTAGATCAGTAGTAAAATTATTAGAGCAGTGGCTACAAGGAAAGCTGAGAAGCTGAGAAAAAGCAGCAATGATCACCTTGTTTTCCTCTTTCCATTTCAGAATGGCAAAGACTAGAAATCCATTTTGAGCAGCTGCACTTCCATTTGTGTTTGCTATAAAACAAAACTGTCTCACTTGTGGGAAGAAACTGGGGAAAACTGTTTTGTCTTTGCCATTTCTGTTCCTTTCAGCAAACAACGATGCAAAAAAAAACCCCAGACACACAATCAAATGAAAAAATCCTCCAAATCCCATCAAGCCTTCTCTTGAGCTGTAGAGCTAAGATGTGCATTAGAAGGCTGAAAGAATCCAAATTTAAGTGCTTTATCTCCAGTACTTATTGGAGGGAGTTTTTGTCATAGCTGCATGCAGCATAAAAACTTGTAACAGGGTGGGAGGATGAGATTTTGGAGAATCTGGAGCTGGAACATAAGGCAATGTTCAGGCAGTGATTATGCAATTGTTGCGTAATATAGAGAGTCCTTGCATGAATAATCCTGTTAACATCAGAGTTTCACAATCAAGCAATTGAACACTGCACAATTTAAAATCATCTGCATTTATGATGGAAAATTCAGCAAAATAGCCATTAAAATAATAGTGGTCTCATAAATATAGACTTTCTCAGCAGGGGTTAAGAGTGTAACAATGTCAGAGGAAAGAATAGCAGAAAACATTTTCTAATCTTACATATAGCAGGAAGGATTAGTTTAAATGGTTTCCCTTGAGAAATGGAAAAGGTATAGATGATTATTGTGGATTGTAATTAATTTATTTGTTATGCCTGAGAAGCACTTTGAACACTAGGATTGACAAAATTGAAAGGAAGGGGGGAAAAATGCACTAGTCACGTGAACAAGGAGGGATTATTTATTTGCATCTAGCAAGTGCCAGAGCCAGCGCGGGCAGAAGGCTTCATCGCCAAGCATTTGAGGGTTCCTGGCGCTAATGAGGCAGCGCTGCTGCAGCAGGTGCAGCCTCCGCTCCTGCCACGCCCCTGCAGCGAGGGCAGCCTCCCGCCGCAGGGCTCCCCCCCAGGGGCTGCGCTCCGGGCAGCGCGGGCATTCCTGGGGGAGCGGCGGTGGCGGCGGCACGGAGCAGCACATGCCGTGCCGGTTCCACGGCTGGAAAAGCCGCAGCGCCTCTGCGAGCTGTTGCTGTGCTCCCAGGGGGGGACACGCACGCTGAGCCTGGGCTCATGCCAAGGGCGGGCCCGGCTCGGGCTGCGTGCGGGGCGGGAGCGGCGCTCCCTCGGCGAGCTCCCTGTGCCACCTCCTGCGACTGTGCCAGCCACAAAGCCGCCCGAAACTGCACAAACACACAGGCGGCGGCGGCGCAGCTGCTGCCAGCAATGCTCTGCAAAACAAGCCATTAAATAGCTGATATATGAAGTTTAAGCTAGATGCCAAAGCAGAAATAAACCTCTGTTAGACTGCCTTTTTTGTTTGGTTGTTTTGGGGGTTTTTCCTCCAGAAGGTTTGAGGCTGTGGAAAATGAGAGTGTCTATAAAGATACATGTCGCTAGGTATCAGGAACAAGGCAGGATGACAGCTGAAATTTAACCGGAGATCATGTTGCCCGGAAGAATTTGAATGTTTAGGTGCTGATAAAGAATGTGTACAGTCATCTGTGCAAAAAGACTGAGAAAATCTGTAGCTGATGGAGGAAAATCATCTGCTTTTATCTCATGCCACACCATTTGAAAAAGCAAATCCAGTGCCCTAAACACCAATAGCTGCAGAACACTGGAGCCTTTCAAAGCTAGTGTGCTAGGTGGATTTATTCATTAGCTTTGTAAAGCTTTTGACATGCCAGAAAGTACAACCATTTTCAGACCAAATAGAACTAGTGTAAGATAAACAATATTTTTATGGTTGTTCCTGCGCAACACTCCATGTCAGGAGCAAAACTGTGAGGCAGTCTTCCCTATTCTGGTTTCTCTTATACTCTACACAGAAATAGTCATCTAGTAGACTTCCATGCTTGTTGACTTCTTGGATATATGTAATAGATTTGGATGTTGCAATAATCTTAAAGTTTTATTTCTGTGGGAAAATACATCTGGAGAATATACCGAAGGCATAGTTCATTTCCCTTTGTTAGCCATCATGCTATTTTCATGCTTCGTAGAGTACAAATAGAGTTCCCAAAGTGTTCTAGGAAATAAACTGGAAAGAGCTACTGAAGGTATATCCCTTTGCTTTAAAAATTGTATTTTAGAGTATGGCAGTTTGCATTTTCATTTTTCGGGACATAATGAATAGACATGAATAGGAAAATCTCCACTAACATCAGTTCAGCTGTATTCATTTAGATCAGTTGAGGATCTGAGGATCTGATTCACTGTATGACAAAATGTCTAAACTAATATAATTAGCTAAAGCTGCAGTCAAAGCCCAGCAGGGATGTGGGTTGCTGCAGCAAAGTAAAATAGAAAAAAAAGAAGCAAAGCTGAAAGTTTCTGGTATACCAATATATGTGAATTGTTCCATTTTTTGTGTTTATGGATGTGATAAGTTGGGGTACCATGCCAGGATGAGAGGAGGCAGCTGAGTTAGGAGAGTTTGCCTCATAATTGTGAAAACTACTCTTTCCTTTGCCTTCATTCAAGTCATGAACATAGTGTAGGCCTGTGGCTGCTGGCTGAGCAGCAGAGAGAGCTGCTACCAGGGCTTACATTGTCCATCTTCTTATTTACTCTTTGCAAGGCTCTGTGCTTGGCTCACAGAGCACATGGCTGACTTTCTCTGTGCTTCAGCATTCTCGTTCCCACCTGCCTGCCCACATCTCCGAGGCAGAGCTTGCTCTCACCCTGTGCCTCCTGAAAGGAATTAGTGCTCAAGTGGCTGATGGTTTCTGCCCTTCTCCAGCAGCACCAAGTAGAGTCACTGCAGTAATCACCAGGAATAAACACTTACTGAAATAACTGCAAACTATTAAGAAGTGCAAGCTTGACAAGGACAAAAGTGTCCAACATAGCCTTTGACTCAGTTTATTAAAGTGGACCTCTGCCTCTTGTGGTCATTTTTTTCCAGACTACCAAAATATCCAGGAGCCTCAGCTTTTTTTTGGCTGCTAGTCTAAGCATGAAGGCAGGAGATGAGCATGCAATGTTTTGTCACTGCCATTGTAAACAGTTTGTGTATTTGCTGTGGAAATGTGTTTCTTTGAGGGGTCAGACTGTAATACCATGAACCTTGTCAGCGGAAACTCACTTCAGTGCAACATGCTCCTACTAACAGAGTTCTTTTTGAACATCCAGTCCTTAAGAGAGAGTACAGTTCTTTTTGTTTTCAGTGGTGTGGTGGGCACAAAGAGAAAGCTGCTTCTGGTAATAATTGTACATAAAATACAAACCACCATTCAAAGCAATGTGTTGCATCTTTGTGTCAGTGAAACCCCACCAAAACCTCATATCATTGCATTACATCAATGCCAACAGGGACAGGTGAATAGATAAATAATGAACGAGTGTTTATTTTTGGTGTTGTTCATTCCTGCTCTAGCAACAGAAAGGAGCTATGCAATCAGAGAGGCCCCAGAACAGAGCAATGAACAAACATAACCCACAGTGCCATGAGGCAGGAGACAGATCCCACTGCCAGAGTGCAGGTCCTCCTCTCTTCTTCCAAGGCCCAGGCTGCATTCTTCCAGGGTTCAGATTTCCTGGTAATGGACAGAAATCCACAGCTAATGGCAATAATGATGTATAGGAAAAGCTATCCTCTTTAAGCGGAACTTTAGTAACTAGGAGACAGAAAATGAAAATATCAGAGCCAGAAATTTCAAGGAAGTGTATACCTTGAAATATTATCATAAAAAATTCCTGCTTGCAGTAAATTTCTGACCTTGGAATTCTGGTTGTGAGAAGTGTCATAATTTCCCTGTAACTCTGTAAGACCACTACAATATTAGTCTCAAATTTTCTATTTCTAACGTTTCTTCATTTACTTGCTCTCAAGTTCTCTTTGTTCAAATGCCTTAATTCTTTAATACTCAGGCTTCATATGAAGTGCAATTTGCTAATTTCTTCTCAGTTTCACATTTATTATTATTTTTGAGGATGTTTATTGGTTTTTCAGATATCACAGAGTTTTGATAAAAATATTAATGTCCCATAGATCTATGAAGAGCAAAAGGTAGTACAAAGGTAGTAAATAGCGGTGTACATTGCTCAGAACTAGCTTTAATATGCTCACCAGGCTATTGAGAAAAATAAGAGAATCTGACACGTTGTCTGGGAGTTACAGAGTTGCTGTTAGTACTGTTTTCACGCTGCAAGACTTTAGAACTGTGTGGCTGTTTTCTATTCATCACTTACTTGCAACCTGAGTGGAACTGGACCTTCTACTACTTACTTGCTCAAAAGAAGGTGAATTTGGTCAGGTTTTTGTAAAATTAGGCAGTATCTGTTGCAATTAGTGCCATCTGCTAACATCAATTGACAAGATGTTTTTCAGATTAGGTTTTTGGTTTCATAATTTTAGTAGCAACATAGTGACAGTAAAATCATCTGAATAAACTGCACTTAACTGCAGTTTAGAATTTAATAAAAATTAATATATTATGGCTAACTTGTGTAAAATATAGACTGCTTATAATATAAAAAATATAAATATAAAAAAGCTGAATCTGATGCTTTTAGTTCTTTACAGTGTCCCACTCCATAAAAGACAACCTTCTTTTCTTCAAACTGAAGATAGTGATACTTAAACACCTTTGTAACAATAGTTTTATTTTTTAAAAGCCTGAAAAATACACTTGGAGTACAAACTTCTGTCCATGTGTGTCAGATTTTCTGGTTTATTTTAAAATATTTTGGTAAGCACTTCCTGTCTTTGAGCTCATCAGAGCACACTCTTGTGCATGTACAGTCCAGAATCCAGAAAAACAGACTGCTTGCATTAGAGACAAATCAAACATTGCATTTTTCTACCAAATATCTGGGGACATTAGCTAGGCTACTTAAAAATATTTTTTTGCATTCCAAATTAAAGGGGAAAAAGGGTAGCAAATTATTGAAATACTTTTAATGGATTGTTCATCAACTATGTGTTGCTCTGCCTAGGATTTTATCTTTGCATCTATTAAGTTGGACTTGAGAAAAGGCTAAATCTTATGTTTGGATGTTGAAATTTTCTTAAGGTGTTAGCTGACAAAGAACAGCAAAGATGAATGGTAATAAAAACAAAAGCTGGCAAACTAAGGGAAAGTTTCCCAATCTAAGTTGTGCTGTTGAAGTAACAGCTTCCTGCTTCAAAGAAAAGCAAATAGAGTCTCCAGTTGTATCCCTCTGAGGTGCAATCCACTGTTGAGAAATTTTTACATTCCAGACATACTTCTGGGTCTAAGTCTGAAAACATCTGCAAAGAACAGATGTCTTTAGGTGACTATACCTGTCTTATAGGTCAGGGAATTTAGGAACTTTTTGAAAGAAAATAGTTGTCTTGAGACACTAATATGGTCTTCAGTGCATGCATCTGTCTTGGAAGTCCCAGTGGATTTTGAGTTCTCTAACAAATTAAGAACAGGATCTAGAAGTGCTATAGTGTGACTTGTACCACTTTGACTACAGAAAATTGAAGAGATAAAGCCTGACTGAGGGGTGATGGCTTCCTTTCCTGTTTGGCTTTGCACAGTATTTGACAAAGAAACAGAGATCACAGAATGGTTGAGGTTGGCAGGGACCTTCTGAGCTGCAGTTTGTGGTCCAGCCCCCCAGTTCAAGCAGAGGCTCCTAATTACAGCAGGTTGCCCATGACTGGGATTTTGAGTATCTCCAGGGATGAAGACTCTGCAACCTCTCTAGACAACCTGCTCTATACTCAAGTTGTGATTTTGGGTTTTTTATTGAGATAGAAGTTCCTGTGTTTCAAGTTGTACCCATTGCCTCATCTTGTGTCTGTGAACACCACCACTGACTATCAGTCATTGGCTATCAGCTCACATTATGCAAAAATAACAGTTTGCCTCACTAGAAATATATTTCGTGTTGCAACTCCAATAGCTATGAACTGGCTCCAGAAAGACAGGCAACAAAATCAGTTTTCCTGGTGATCAGTTTTCTCTGCTGACATTTGGTGAACCAGACATTGAAGAAAAATATATAAATCTAAAGCAGGAAATCTGTCATTTTAAGGCTAAATGTGTTTGTGTAGAACCCAACATGTTTTCCAGATAAAATGAGGTCATGCAAAACTGTGGTCATGCCCAAAGCCAAGGAGCAGATGACTAGAGCTGAGAACAGATTTTGCATTAGACCTCCAACTCAAACAAGCCTAGGATGAAGGGCTGGTGTGTTTTGTGTAGTTTCAGCAATCCTAGTTGAGCCTGCGCTGACATACCTGAGTTAGTGTTTTCTGCCTTTTCCCTTTGCCCAGGTTAGGAACTATTTTCTTCAGACAACGTAAATCCGTCTGAGCCTATGAGGTCTCTGCATGTGTTTTAATCAAATCCCACACGCCACTATGAATACTGAGCTCTTCATACTCTGGCTGGAATTCTGTGATGGAATACTGAAGGCCAAAGACAGAAAACTCTTAGTGTTGAGTTGACGGCTACCATGGAAATCAAATCGAGTTAAAGACAAGGTCTTACCTTGGAAAACACATTTGTGTAGGAAGATATCACTTATCAACACGGTTGAGCCTTAAGGTCTGGTCTGAGCTTGCTTTGAGGTGCTGAGCAGGCCCATGTGATGGCAACATGGAACATGACAAATGGGCAAGAGCCTTCCAGCTTTGGAAACCAATCTTACTATTTTATAATGGAGATATTCCCTCATACAACAGGGTGCATCCCTGCCTTCTTGAGCACAGTCAAACTTTGTGGATTTCTAAGGGAAAGATAAGTGAGAGAATGATTGCATTTCAACTGCTTTTCTAAAGAGTCTCTATTTTGGGCTGTCTTCCTCTTGTCTTAAAACCCAAGTTGTCAGATCAGAATCCTGTGCAAAACTTGCATGCAAGATGAGCTGTGTCTGCGGTGTGCTGACAGCTGTGTGGAGCTGGCAGTGCTGGTCCAAGGCTGTGGAGAAGGGCAGGGCAGCACACCCAGCTGAGGCACTGCTTGGAGCCCTTTCACCTGCAACGAGCAGCCCGAGCTGGGGCACAGCAGCGTGGGCAGGGCTCAGCTGGTCCCTGCAGGGCACAGGCAGGGTTTCCCCAGGTAGCTACTTGCCAAGTCCTCAGGATGTCTATGGAAAGCTCACTTGGCAGAGAGCAGCAGGGTATATTTGTATTAGAAAGTTAAGATTTGATACAATCAAGCTACCAAACAAAAATTGAATTGTGGGTAAATAATAATGTATATAACATTGAGAAACAGACCAAGAAGGAAAAAGCCAAGGGCCTACATGAACTCTGAGATTAATTTCCACTAGAATAATAATTTTAAAGGCATCTGTTTTCCTTACAATCATAGGTTAATCACATAATATATTTATGACAGGTATTACAGACATGGAAAATAGCTTTAGTTTTTCAGACTGTCAAACAAACTGATAAGCTGTGCCAGTAAGTTCATGAAGCCTGTCTTACTTAAAATGCTGTTTCATTGACATATGCCTACTTACTGTTACCTGCACCTATATTGCTAAATAAAACCAATTCTGGCTGTATAATCACCTATTATTTATTAAGCACTGCAACTGCTTGCAGATCCTGGTACTCTCTTTTTGAACAAATGAGAGTCTGTTTACTGTAGTATGTGTTTGTGAACAATTGTTGAGAAACTGCTAGTGTAGCTATGTCTCAAACAGCATCAAATATGAAAATTTTGAGAGCAAAGGAAAGATAATATTTATGTTTGTTTAGGTTTGTTACCATAGTACTTAGAGTAGTTACCATGGGAATGGAGACAGATTGGTAAATTACCATCACCCACTAGTATCAGTACTAAAGGGGTTTTGTTTATAAAAGCCGCTAACCTCAGCTTCATTGATTTGCTCAGAACCTTTTTTCATTGTTTAACTTCTATCTCTGTGTTGAAAAGGAGAAAGGAATAAATCCCTGGTGGAAACCATTATTTGAAGTTATATCTGGATAAAAAGACAGAAGGTGACTATAAGATAAAAAGGAAAAAGACTCACAGGGATTGATCCAGGCAAAAGAAAATAGAAATTTACACCAAACAACATTCACCATCTAGGTTTCCAGGGTGAGGGGTGTGACATATTCCTTAGGGACAAGGCCTTCCTGCTTTTTTGTTGTCTCACACATGCCCACAAACATGTTCAATAGAGTAAGTTCTGTTCTAAGTCAGTTTTCCATATGCAGACTGCCTATCTTGCACTTAGTGCAGAATTGCAGTGTGATTATGACAATTCGGGTTTCAGAGGGGGTGACTAGAAATGCTACAGATGCACTACAAAATGTGAAACATGTCAAGCACAATGAAATTCAGGACATTACCAACATTAAATATAAAAGGCCTGATAAATGTGCATTGTACTGTTTTGGTGCTTCTTCATTATTTTCAAGGTACAAAATAAAATATTTTTTATTATTTATATTTATTTTGTTTCCCAGTGGCTCTAAATAAACCTGTTGTTTAACCAATTTCAAGCCTACTTCGAGGTGACCAGGGTGAGAAATGTTCTAAACTTGTAGCTTTTGAGTGCACGTGGCTACCTGAAAATCTCAACAATTTTTCTTCAACAGCACACACCCAACCCAACCAAGTAATTCTGGGAGTGAATGTCTTCTAACAGGCTCAAAGGAGGGAGAAAAGAGAGTATTTCATATTTACATTATAGATTATTTATATTTACATTCTTACACATGAAGGTGTATGATGTTTCTCTTATGAGTTTTACTGCAGTCCTGAGGCATGAATGTCCATAGCTGGAAACAGTTACAACCAGATTAAATTATTAAATTGTGTTCAGTGTGTTCAGTAACTGGTTGTGGGGTTTTTGGTTTGGTTCGTTGGTTTGGGGCTTTTTCTGGATGCTTTGTAACACTTGGTATAAACTTCAAACCTTTTCTTTTTGGTGCTCCACATAGAGCAGAAGTGCCATCTTTAGAGCTTTTTATCAACAGCCAGTGGTACTTAGGCTGGAGCAGTTCCCTTCAGAAAGGCTCTTCCAGCCCTGCCAGACCCCCCAGGCCTTGCTTTACAGTAGGACCTCACTCCTCATGCAGGGCTGGCTGCTGATTACACACATGCTGTGCCTAATCCTGGGGACAGGAGACACATCTAGTGCTGAGAATTAGGCTCATGTTCTTAACTGCTTCACCCAGAGACAGAAAAATTCAGAAACATATTGTAATTTAAGCCTAAATTCTCTAATATCATATCAAAGTTTCAAATCCATTATTTGAGAATGAATGTGATTTTTTAATTTTTCTTTTTTAAGCATCTTGGTGTCTAATATGGGATTTTTGACTCCATCAGTTTAACCATGTATTGAAATTTTATTAATAAACCATCATGGTTTTCCCCAGCCACACTCAGCAATAAAACTGTTAATTTTCTTCTGCTTAAAATGTGCTTATTGAAGAAAGCTAATTGCTGCTTCACAGTTTTTATCTTTTCGAAGTCGAATTATGGGTCTGCATGATATCAAATAAAACTGAGCAAACACCAGCGCTTGTGCTGCAATGCAAACAGTCCTGGGGAGAGCACCATTTTCATCCTTGTGCTTGATCCCAGTGGTCTCCAGCAGTGTTTGGGAGGGTTACCTGGTGACCAGCTGCACAAACACTCTACCTGGCCCTTCCCAGAAAAACTCAGCCTTTGCAAACCTAAAAGCCTTCTGTGTAAATAAACATCACAAATAAATACCAGAGCAAGGACTATCCCAATTAAACAGCTGTAAAAATAAAAAATAAAAATTAAAAGGGTTTGTTGTATGACCAAGCTGTGAAACCACAAAGAAAGCATCTGCAAGCAGCAGTTAGAACAAATAATACTTTCCATTTAGCTGTACAGGCAAAGTCACTTGCAGGGAAGTCTCTAGGATGCTGGTTTATACATTTAACAGCTACTGTAAAAGTAAAGTCAAACTGTCTTTTGGGCTCACTTATAAACAGACCATCTAAACCCTCATTGAAAATATTTATCTTTGCAGTAAGAAGCCTAATTAATTAGTTGAGAACCATAACTAACTGCAAGGTGAAATACCATGATATATATTCCTGTTTTAATTTCAAGAATTTTATCCTACTAGAGGCAGGGTTGTCTTTTTAATTAATGCAGTGAGTGCACAAATAACGTGCTAGAGGTGAGTTTTATGTAGCTCCATATATGCTGTTGTCTGACTAGCCCTAGCTCTGGCAATACACTTTCAGAGATCTTGCCAATGAACTTTAAGGTCTATTGACCTCAGTTTTATAGTCTGCCTCTCCACCCGATACTTCCCTTTCCTTTCAGCAGAAGGAATTTAGTGCTTGTACTTTAACTCTTTAATAGGAAGTCCAGGCCCTCAGCTGAAAATGCTGGCTCGAGGTAGGCTGAGGCTGAGGAGCTGCTGAGCTTTGCAGTGGCACGTGTGCAGGCACATGTTCTGCTTCCCTTCCTCCTGCTGCAGCCCTGCCTGGGAAATGGCATGAAAACGCACTGAGCACTTTCAACAATTTCAGACAACTGGAGCCAGGTGCAAGGTTCCTCTGCCCGTCCCCCTGCTGGCACCTGGAGCCAGTCCAGCTGATTGGCATTTCAGGAGAAACTTCTGCACAATATGAAGCATTAGCTAAAATGTTGTCCGCTCAACTCTGGTCCTACAGTTTTTTTCAGAAGTGTAAAGCAGCAAAGAGCATCTCTCCTTCAGCTGGGCACTCTGCTGGAAATGAGTGGGAGGAAAAGCCCAAAGGCCAGCACCAAAACTGTCCTATGTGAGGTCAGTCATAGGCGTTAGATTCCTCTCTAACCTGTCAGCCCTCTACTCTTTCTTTCTGCTACAGCAAAACCCTTGGTGGTATGAAAGCAAGCTGTTGCCTACACTTTTAAGTCATCTTATCCTAGTGGTTCTGTCAAGCACATGGTGTAGTTCACAGTCATATTATTATTCATATTATTTCTCATTAGTTTTATATCCTACTACCTTTTTTCCAGTGAATGACATATTTCTAAATTCTTCAGGCTGGACAGTGTCATCCACCTAAAATAGAGTGGATGATTTCTAGAAACGTAAACTTGAAAATCATTCTCCCTGGCACCTGGTGTCCTGAGGCCCTTCCTTGCTGCTTCCATGCAACTGCGGGATTTGTCTGCCCCAGGCTTTGCGTGAGCTCTGTTGCCCGTGTAGAAGGTGATCTGAGGATGGCTTTTTTCCACTTACACTGCAAAAGTACAAATTGATTTCAGCCTGCTGAATATTTTTGCATACCGTGTATTTTCTCATTTAGAAACCAGTAAGTGACTCTAAGTTTCCTTTGCTAAATGCAGATCCGTACTTTAGATGAGGCTGTGAGCTAATTTTTAATTGCCATCATGTTAATATGGGCTTTCTTGCAGCAAAATGACTGAGATGAAGGGCTTTGGAGGGGGTCAGCCTCAGAGCTCTGTCTGAGGGCACTGTCCCTCCTGGAGGAAAGTGGGGTCAGTGCGTGGAAGGAAGCGCACCTCTCCCTCCATGTACTGCATCCAGGGGGAATCTGTCTGCCCAGGCAAACCTTCCACTCAGTGATGGATCTGAGGAACAGCCCAGGTCACCAGAGCAAGAGCAAATGAAACAATGCAAATTCAGCTTCTGGGCTGCTGCTATCATACTGGCTCTAGTGTGTGTCCTGTGTGTATGTGCACGCACACACACATCTCTGGCACCTAAAATATTTGAAAAAATGTGCCACACCTGCACCGAACTTTGGTGGTTCTTTTTGCATCACCTTGGGCCAGCTGGGCCACACCCTGCCTGAACCAGCTCCTGTATTCCAGAGCAGTGGCAGGGCTGTGTGGTTCAGATTTGGTTCCCCGCTTCCTTGCCCAGTTATAAACCAGGACAGAGGCTTATCCAAAAGATAAACACAAAGGTGTGTCCCATGCAGGAACAATAAGAAATAAAGGTCACATAAAGCTCATAAAAACTATTTAAAGAGGTCGGAATGCAAATGGAAGTATCTTAAAAACAATAAAAGATTTGTTGTAACTGAATTGCAAAAATACTAAAAGAAGGAAACTTGAAAATACAATCTTTTTCAACCCTCGGTTAAAATTGTTTGCATTTTGAGCTGCTATCTTCTTTGATCAATTTGATGCATTGTTGCACCATTTTTATGCCTTTAAAGTGTTGTAGAAATAAGAGGACAGGCTACAAGGTCACCCCACAAAAACTGGGGCTTTGCTTATTCCAGCTTTGCTCACTTCCATGAACAGGCCTCAAAGTCTTGGAACATACTTGGGTAAATCTTTCTGAAGAAATTTCTCTAGGATCCACCTGGGAATCATGTTGGTGAAATTCAATAACAGCTGGCCGTATCTGGCAGCAACACCCTAAAAATGTGGCGATCCTCCTATTAGTGGCATAAATACCCTAAAAATGCAAAGGTCCTCCAGTTAGTTTCATAAATGACCACTGTTCAGAAGTTTGGACAAAATTCTTTCTTTTCTTAAGAAAACAGTTTCATAAAAAGTACTTCAACAAACCATTTCAAGAATTTTCATTTGAAACTAATAAGTAAATGATTGTGATTTGTCCAGAAAAGAAAAAATCTGCATGTGGGTATCTTCACTGCCCAGATCTGGAGTTAATGTAGAGGATAAGGTGTTAAGAAAGGGCCGGATATTCCTTTTAATGCAGGGAAGAAAAACCAGATTAAGAACTGTAATACATATGAGCAACCATTTATTTGGGGTAGCATCACAATCATGTAAGCCAAGCACTATTAGGAACTTTGCATAACAATATAGACTGAGGCTGGCATGGCCAAATACTTGAATGGAGTAGCTTCAAAAGCTCTTTTCTAAAGGCTGGCAACAGAAAATTGAAGATCCCCATGGCTGATTTAGCTTTTCTTTGTGACAGTTGGTAGCTTTTTAACAGAGTCTAAAATAAACTGATTCCATCTTTTTTGCTATATACATTTTATATCTATTCTAGCTCCTGAAGATAACATAAAACATCTTCTTTAAGGAGCAATTGGTTCAATGAAGAGTCATGTGAAAAGAGCATTTTTCACAGAAATTGCCTCGTGCTGTTCTCAATGTATTAAACATGTAAAGTATAAAAAGCCATAAAAACAGTCTGAAGAGGAAAGCCATATTACTCCTGATTTAGGCTAGGATCATATATGAAATTCTTGGGCCTCTTAGAAATATTCTGAGACAAAGCTTGGTTAATCCGGTATGAAAGAGGTATCAGACTATCTTAGCACAGGTAATAGTATTCCAAGATAGATGGCACTTTATATGTGAGGATGTGCTACACAGGCTTTTGGATTCCCCCGAGATCTCTTTATTAGCAAGTATGCTAAAATTGCATATGTGGTGGTGTTATAAATATTGTGCACAGCCTTGCTTAATCAAAATAAGTTGTCTTATTTGCTAGTGAAATTTGATGTTTTGTCCAATAAACAAGCTGTTGGGAATAACTTGAGGTTTTTTCCTTATATAATTATGTCTAATTCCTGGTAGTGCAGTGACACATCTCAAGAAAATCAGGTTATGTTGATAGAGCAATAAAATAATAACAGTAAAAAATTATGACTACACTTGAAGTTTCACTTGTGACAATAGGCAGTTTTACAAGAATAAACATTCCAGCTTCTGTTCAATAATTAACTATGAATAGCAACAAATGTAATTTTCTGTACTGCTAAACCTGGACTGCTCAAGAATTTACATTATAAACTAATTGTACGGATTAGGCTCTGTAGCTTAAACATATGTATTGGTAACATGTCATGAAAACTTGTTAGCACTTGGAAACTTTTGTCTCAATCCATTACAAAATCGTCTCTGCTACTAATCAGAAGCAGGAAGGTTTTTCTGTGTGTCCAAAGTGTTGGCTGGGAGAATAACGTAATTGGCTTATGCACTTTGAGCTGAAAAATATTGTGTTAGAATATCAGCCTTCAGGAAAAAGTTATTAGATATTGGTCTGACATTAGCACCGTGGGAATGTCTGGAAAACAATTTTAAGAAATCTGGGAAGGCAGTACGAACCAAGACTAACTCCAATCCAAGAAAAAAAAGTAATGGAAATCTGTCTCTTTTTTTCTTAAGGATTCCAGTCAGTCAGCTATTTCCTAAAGAAATATTTCTTTACACAGAACTTGCTCTTAGACATCATTAGAAGAGCAGGGGGAAATCTCTCATTTCCTGTGCTCAGGCCTATTAATACACATGGTGCTCATTAAGCACTATCAGTTGTTGCTGAGCACGTGTGCCTCTGTCCTATCAGCTATTCTCCATGGGAATCATGCATGGGTCTGAGCCCAACAACAGCACTGTGGTAGCTTTACTCCTCTGAGCAGATCCATTGCATTCACTGGGACTGCTCTCAAGAGGAAAATTTCCAAGGAGTTCATCCTGACACGAGTGAGGGCTTTATCTACGTTAGCCTCATACACCTTAAACCCACATGTCTCTATCTTTGTTTCACAGCATCAGTAAATACCCAGGCAACAAACCCAGAGTGTCAGGCTCTGTTAATACCCCTGTGTGCAGTGGGTTTCTTTCTATCTTTCCTCCTTCTCATACCGAGCACAATGTCCCTGCCCACTCTCCTAAAGTCCATAAATATAGTAAGAAATAAAGACCTTTTCAGAGTTGGAAGCAATTTTAGTCTACAAATCAATCCAAAACCTATGTTTTTGTTACATTCCTCAATTGCTCAGTAAGAGACTGATTTGGAGAAGATGCAGAGTAAAATAAAGAAAAACTTTGGCTGAGGCTCCAGGCGGGGAGATTATTACTGATCCCTATGGATATGGACTACTTGCAACAGCTATGAATGATTTCCAAACTCTTTCTCTTGCTACTGTTGTATGGAAAATATACATAAGCAAATGTTCTACCATGGAGCGTTTTGGGATATGTGAGGTTTTTTAATTGAAAATTGATCAACTTTTAAGGGATAGTCACGATGTTTATGCATGGAACATTTTGATAAGAACATGGTGAAGAGTTGCTTTTTTTACCTGTCTCCTGTTTTCAGCTTGGTTAATTTATCCATAATCTTGGCTATCATTTATATTTTCAGTGTTGTGTAGCCAGGAAAGAGATTAAATTGGAAGGATTTTCCTTCTCAGCTATTTTTATTATGGAAACTCCTTGATGGAAATGCAAGGATTACTTTTTTCCTCCATTCTAACTATGACCTGAGAAGAGTATTCTTTGTTTTGCACCAAAGCTAATAAAAACAATAGTGCAGACAAATAATCATTGGAAAGGTTGTGAGTGGTGTAATAAAGAGTAAAAGCAGGGCAAGCTTTCATCACCACTGCAGTTCAGCTGCCAGAGCTTGATAGTGTTTTTCATTCCATTCTACTGACAAATCAATGGTTGCAGAGACTAGAAGATATAAAATTAAAATATTTGTTGTTTTCCAGAGAAATTAAATACAGTTGCTGAAAAAATGGGAATCACAGAACCTCTGACTGATTTCAGTCAATTGTATGAACAGCAATGGCCTCAGGCCATGCTCAGGAGGAAACCTTTAGGCTCATATATATAAATATATATACATGTTCACACTGTGGGACAGAGCAATTTGAATCACCTGTGGAGTAAAAATGTTGGAGGTTATAAATATGGCTTTTTAATAATAAGTATAACAAAACTATAAATTATATCAAAATCTTGGACATTTTCTAATGTTAAGACTTTTTCAGAGAGCAGTTTTTGTTCTTAGCTATATTGTAAAGACAGCTGGTTAGCAGGGACAAGTTTTGTAGGCTAGCGAGAACAATCTCCACTGAACTCAGTAGGAACTTCATCAGTTTTAAACTGAAAGCTACAGTGCACACCTCACTGATTTTTTCCAAATTCATCTGGTTTTAGCATTGACTAGTTTGGTACAGAAGCAGTTTTTTGCCTGAAAGAATGCAATGTAAAAATACAAACTTTTTAAATGGAATAATAGAAGTAAATGTCTCAAAACCTATTTGAAAATTATTCTGAGTATAGATCATTAAATATCCCTCTACATTAAGTGTCTAGTGTTTCCCACTCAAAATATTGAATCTGCTGATTCTCTAATTAGTAAACAAGGCCACAATTCTGCTGTGGAAGATCTGGTTGGTGCAATGAGAGGCACTGGTTTTACAGTGGCCATGTCAGGAGTGAAAGGCACCACACAGCACAAGAGTATGGGAACAGCATAATGATGGTCTTTGTTTGAATTAAAGGATAAAGGAATTGATCTGAGGTAACAGGCACATGTGGGCTGGAAACAATAAAGTGGAAATATTGGAAATAGCATTTTTCTTATTTTGTTTAATTTTCACAATTTTAGATATTTAATCAATTTTGTTGCTCTGGCAATGAGGAGGCTACGGTGACTACTCATATGAAATCTATTTGCTTTTCACTTGCATATTTAAAGAGTGGTTACTAGCCCTCTCTCAAATTATCAAATGGATTATCTGTTTGGATTTTTTGACTGGCTCCATTCAACACATAAAATGTGAAACAGTTCCTATAAAAGAGGACACTCCATAACCAAAAAAGGAGCTAGTTTATTTTGTTTAAGGGTTTTTGGCTCTACTGTGATAAGAAAGCAGCATTTCTCAGATGTTTCTCATTAGTCTCAGTGCTAGCTACTTTCCAGATAAATGTGAACTCTCCAGAAAATGAGAAAAGCAGTATCATGAATCTGAGGCTGCAGAAATACATCTCCTATTGGGAATAAATTTAAAAAAAAAAAAATTAAAAGGCAGGATTCGCATTTGCCTAAAAAGGCGAGTAATTAGAAAATTATTTCAGTATCCACTAAAATTTCAGTATACTTTGGGATGAAACATTGTCCTTACTGAAGGAATGGCAAAAGTGACACTGACTTCAAGATGAGAGGTTTCACCTTAACTTCACTTTCACCTGACTTCTGTACTTAATTGCTGTGATAAACACAGGGCTGAGGTACCTGAGGTGAGGACTAATACTGTATCTCTGGTCTCACTTGGATGCTTTTCACTATCTGGACTCCCATTCTCTGGCCAGCTGTCCCCAGCCAGAGGAGCACTTTGTGCAGCATGTGTAGCATCCTGTGGCAGAGAACCAGGCTTGTTGCACATTTTATTGGAGAGGTGACACCGCTTTTTCCTTGGTCACTTCCTTGGGTGAGAAGATGCTTGTCCAGGCAGTATCAAAAAGAAGGGACTGGATTCAAACAAAGAGCCTTATTTCTAAATTATGTTGACTGATTAATAAAATGCTGGTGTAAGAATACCAGCTACTCACAGTGCCTTACACGTAGGCTAATTGTTCATGCCCTGTTTCAAGGAAATCAATGTATATAGACAAAGTAATGCATATCTAAAAGGCACCAAGAAGCATCACGCCATTGAATTTTTCTACTTTCAGTTGTCTTCATAAAGATGTTTACTAACTAACTGGATGTTGGATTACACTATCTTTTCTCCTCAAAACAGGCACAGGCTAGCAACTATCTATCATAAAATTTACTATTCACACAGGATGCTATAAAAATAATGAGTAGAACTAACTAAAAAAATAATATTTAAAAAATAGGCTACATTTGCTATTTTCTTTAGGAGGAGGGAAGAATTTTAAATTTTATTTCTTTTCAGGTATTTTTGGAGACATCAACTCTTTCCATAAGACAAGGTTGGATTTTTATAGTATTAGACTGAATGTGCAGGAAGGGACTCAGCAGTGAAATAAATCTACCTGAATGAGGCCACAAAGTTGTTTCACATCTAAACTCAAAAGCATTATGTGTGTATTTTGCTCAAGTCATGATATCTTCACTGTACATCAAATATTTTCCTGGCCATATCAAGGCACATCCAGAAATGGCACTGGATATCAGTGTAAATTAGCCTGGCTTCGTTTGCTTCAGTAAAACTTCAGTAAATCAATAGCTATTTACACCAGGTAAAGATCTGATGTGTATTCCTTTCTCTCCCCTTTTTTGGATAGTCTTTTACTTGAAATCAGTAGGAATTAAAACATGGATAAACAATTACAGACACGCTTTTAATAAAAAGCATTGCATGTTTAAGAGTGTGGATATTGGAGCAAAATTGAGTGAAACAATGCATACAAGTCAATAAAGGGTTTCTAGCGTCTTCCAAGTCTCAGACTAAAAGTATTTCAGTATTAGCCCTTGCACTTACTGCAGGGAATAAATACTTATCACAAGCTAGGTTACAAGTTAAACTTTGAAGTCTTGATATTTGACCTCCAGGATCCTGCGAAAAGGGACGGATAACCAGAGGAGGACAGCAGAAAAAGAATGCACACATTTATTTTATTTGGAGTTTAGCTTTGAGTGAAAAACAAGTGAAATTAGGGGAGATTGCTCATGCTGGAAAGTGCAGGGATAGGGAGTTGTGTGGTATGCTGAGGATTTTGAAAATTAGTAAGTACATACCTTGCAACATACTTCCTAATTTTCCCCTGTTAGAAAACAGCATGAGAACAGTCCATGTTTGTAAAACTGAAGGTGTTCTTTAATGAAGAAATCAACTGAATTCATCTTTATGGAGTTTTCCACATATTCTGACTTCTTGGCAGAGGCCCTTTGTTCTTCTTTCCTTGAAGGATGCATTCCTCCTTCATATTCCACGTGGGATGTTTCTAAATTTCCCTTGTTTTTTACCTTTTATCCCACCAACTTTGTAAGGGACAGATATCTCTTATTCACAAAGTGAATGAGTGAATAAAATCACTTCTGCAGACCTGGTCCCATCACAGTTCAACTTTGCACAAGTAGCGAAGCATCTCAAGAGAAAACTTGAGTCAAGGACAAAGAAAGAAAACTAAGTTTTTGCTCTTCAAAGAGCAAAAAATTCAAGCAAGCAGGATTTTTGCAAGCTAGAGGAAAGGGAAAGATGAATAGGGTCAGCCAGTCCTTGGTTGAAGCAAAGAGGAAAGTTTTACATGAGAAGTAGCTCAGTGGTCTGGAATAGGAAGGTGAGAAGGTGTTCTGCAGATAAGTGGGAAAAGGAGGATGAGAGCAATAACCATTATCCATGGGAGTCCTATAAAGGCAAAGAAATTATAAGGCAATATTAAAATGGGGGAATTAAGTAATACAAAACTTTGATGAATACACAGAGATCAAGATCAGTTTTGGAAATCCAGAGACAATAATTGGATAAACTGGCAATACCTTGAAATACATTTACTCTCTTCAAGAGTAAAACTCCATGTGAAAGTTCTCATGGGGTGTCACCCATCCCCTTGGAGGGAGAGCTGGGAAGCTCAGGCCGGCTCAGAGAGCCTTTGGGTTAGAAGAGAGCAGGAGCAGAGCAGGTTCACTGCAGGCCTCTGTGTGTGTAGTTTGCACATTCCTTGGCTGCTCTGTGCCTACTCATTTTCATTAGTTTATCTCTTTCAGGAGCAATGCCTTCATACACAGCACAGGCCGTGTAAGAAAAAAAGTCAAGCTTTATCTGTGATCGAAAGCACACACATTTTTGCTAAGGCCCTCTCTCCAGGCCCCTCAGATTCTATAATTCAGTCAGCAATCTAAATCCATGCCTATTGCAGATTGCACTTTAAATGAGTTTCAATAATACCTGATGTTCCTTTCTTTTAGACTTTTTTTTCGCCTCCCCCATCTGAAAGGATACATTCAAACACAGAAGGCAAAAGTGCACAGATTCAACTGAACTTAAACCAGACACCTTCTGCACTCAGATTGCTCTGTCTTTTGTTCAGAAGTCACTTACAGCCCTCCCCCTACACTAAGCTGTATTTTTCATTCTCAGCAAATCACAGGACCAGATGCTCCTTTTGACATGTGGAGACAAGTCACAGATTTGGAGGCTTTCTCAATTTGTGTTAGCTAATGTAACAGTTATTATAGCTACATTCTCAATATTGGAGAAACATGCTTCCCTGACTTGATTTGATTTCTTGTCAAAGTAGCTTACAGAAAACACAAGTAGCTATTACTTGGCTTACTCTCTGTTCTGTTAAGTTTATTTTAAAAGTGGCATGAAATTAATTTTTCCACTTTGGGTTATTTCTTTTTTATTAGTTTTCAGTGTGAAATGGTTGAATCTGACTTCTTTCTCTAAAAAAGAGAATCTGATAATAGTGAATGTACCGCTGGGATAGAAAGTTGATGCACTGAGAGTTCCAGAGTCCAATGTTTATTATCAGTACTGTAGGGCAGGTACAGTTTCTGAGTACATTGTAGTCTCAGCCAGGGAGGAGGAGCCCATCGTACCCTGTGTACTGTACGAACAAGAAGCAAGAACAGACAGTGGCGAGGTAACCTTCATTAGTAAGAGACTTTAGTCTCTTAGTTTAGACTCCGTGTTTGGCCAGTGTGCAGCTCATGCTGACACAGAGGCAGTGCAGAGCTGATGAAGAGGTGCTGGTTTTGGGTACTTTCAGTCAGGAGATTCTCTCTGAACATGGCAGTTCATGAGCACCCAAATGTGTGGGTCTGGATGAAATTCAAATAAAACTCCCTGTGAGCATGTTCGCTTCAGATGAATCTCTACGATGATCATTGTGGCACAAAGCTTGTAATAAATTAATTTATTTTTATATTTTACTTGAACATTATACAGTTACTCTAAGTAAAGAAGTAAGAGAAGGGGAGAATTTCATGTGTGTACTGCAGCAGGGCTGAATTGTCAGTAGTCTAAAAATCTGCTCACACAGAGTGATGTTTAGCACTCGCATTAACAGTATTCTCTCATTTCTCAGTGCAAAATATATGCTTATTCATATTTTAATCTATAATATGGATATTTTTGTAATATATATGTATATATTTTATCTATCTGTAATATACTTTATCAGCTGGATGTAGGTAAACACACAAATCTGTGTTGTGCATGTTGCTGCATAGCACTAGGGGGTGTGAAAATGTGAGCAGGTTCCTCAGATTATTTCCAATCTGTGTAGAACAAATAGGCTTTCATTTTTAAAGGCCAGGACCAGATGTGGTAACTGCATGGCACTTAATTTTTCTTCCTTGGAACGATGAAGGGCTGAGATGACCTTGTAACTTCAAGGAGGCTACAGCAGTGATTTCAAACCTGACACTTAGATCAATCACTAAATCATTCCCCTTAGCTGAACTGACTCATTGCCTATTTGCCCACCATGAAAAAAGCAAAAAGCATGGTCCTTTTAATGCCCCTCTTGTATTTCAAAGCCAATCCTGTGTAAGGCCTATCCTAAACAATACCTGAGCCAACCTTTCTACTGCAGAAGCTGCAGGTAATTTATTAAATGATTCAGAAGCAGCAGGTTTAATTAACATGCCTCTCCTCCACTCAGTAAGCCAGCCCATGGCAGCATTGCCTACAGTACCTGCAGGTCTCCCCCATAAACCCAGTGCCCCATTCCCTCCCCCTCTCCCAAAGATGCTTAAAATCTGCCCCTCCCTCCCCTCCCCTCCCTTTCCTGGATCCCCTGTCCCTACCCCTCCTCCATCTCTTGTTCCTAAAATCACCCCCTATTGCAATGTTGCACGTTTTTTGCTTTGCTCCCTGCAGCTCTGTGCCCCTCCCACCCTCTCCTGCCCTCCCTCTGTAGAATTGTGGCTTTCTGCTCTGCAAACCTGGAGGGCAGATATTTGTGCTGCCTGGCGAGCTGTGCTGATCAGGCAGTCCGCACAACATGCCACTGCCCAGCTAGCTGCTGCCAGCTGAATAAAGAAAGCCTCCTTTCTCTGTGTCTTTTCCTCACAGAAAGGAACAATACAGCCATTTTCCCTGCTCTAACAACGCCCGATTTTCATTAAGCTCCTAGGAGAGGAAGATTTTTGAGACCTGTGTCCTGGAGGCACTGTCAGATGTGGCTGAAATTGGCTGGCAGGTTCAAGATCATTAGGGTCAGGAGTGACAGACAGGCTAGTATCATGATTGCATTATTCTTTTCCTTAGAAACCAGGCTAAAAAGAGTGTGTTTGACAGCATAATTGATACTGGGTGTTCTGAGCAAAATAAGTGACACCAACAAAAGTATCTTTAATTTGATACTTGTTTGCCTGCAGTAAGACTTTTGCCAGTATTTCTTAAATCTCTTAAAGGATCATGTCCTCGCTACCAGCAGAAATGCACTCCCGGCCTAATTTTGATTAGCAGAAAAAATGCCTCCCCAGCAGTAACAGACCATGCTGTAAGGAACAAATAAGAGCAATGATTTCATTAGAAATTCTCTGACAGTAAACTTAGTTCGTGTTAGCTGTTTCCAGCCCAGTCCAGCACACAAAGCACCCAGTGTTCCTTGAAATTTCCTGTTTCCATCACACTCATCAGGAAATGCTGAGTATATGATGCACAGACTTCTGTACCAAGCATACTTGGGGACATTCTTGTGCTCATCGGGGCAGTGCAGCCACCCTGAGCCAGACATGGGTGAGAGAGGGGCAGAGGAAAGAGCAGTGAAGAACTGTGATTCATTGCAGAGAGAGAAAAAAAAGAGAATTGTGTGTATTTAAAACTTTTACCTGCAGAAATGCAATGCTGTGTGAGACATTGCATAGATGGATCAAATGATTTCCTGAGTAACTTTAATCCCTGGTCTGGCAGCAAATTACAGTTTTCCCTTGGAAGTACTTTTAAACTCAATATACCTTGGTTACCCTTTCATGAAGCATTCATAGTCTTTACCTGCTTCACATGGGTGTTGTGAAGTTTCACTAATTAATACGTGAAGATTCTTAAGTAAGAAAGTGCCACGTAACTGCAGTGTATTCCTTTTATTACTTCCACATAAGCTGTTTTGATCAGACTCTTCATCTGCACAGCCATCAGGAGATCTCACAGCAGACAACTGTGGAGGTAATTTTTTCTTTACTGAATCAAGCCCCTAGGAATTAATGATTGACTGCTAATAGGTTTATTCCATTAAATATGGGGAGAAGGAAGGTTTTGCCTGAAGTGCAACAGACAAAGAAGGAAAATATCCAAAGAGAAGTGAGCTCTGTGGAATATAAGTGAACATCTTATGGTATGTGCTGGAACCAGCTCTCAGGAATGGGAGGTTTATAATATTTCATACGGTCTGAAGGTTTGCAGTGAAGTTTGGGCTGCATATTGCCTACTTTCAGTTCATGATTTAAGAAAGGAACCTCTGTAAGAACAAGCAATGAAATCTATCCTATTGCTAGTAGAGAAGTTTTGCAAAGTAAATGTTTATAAACCTTTCATATGAAGTTAATGATGCTTATTAAAACGTTAAAAGCAGTCATTCACAACGACTCCCATTTTAAAGAGCAGTTTTATTATCACACTCTGCTCTCTGAATTAATGGGCAGCTTAGTTACTTATTTGGTTTATAGTAAATGTTGGCCAGATTATACAATTTAGTTCATGAAATATTTAGAGCTTTTTGAAATTATAATAATTTATAAAGTCTGCGGTGTCTACAATATCTGTGATACAGTGACTTTAGCCCTTGAAATAATTCCTAACACTGATATCCCTTTCTGTACTCCTAAGATCCTAACTTTCCTTAGAGAATTATATTTGTATAACTTCTTTTTCTTTCTCTGAAATATATCCACTTCTTGATTTATGAAACTTGCTATTTTATGACAAATCACACAGGAGTACAGGACTGGAAGCAGGGACATGCCATTCATAACTTCATGGAATATGTGACCAGACACACTTTATGCTTACACAGACTTGATTTGGGCTAGCACAACAAGCTATTATTACATGACTGCAATTATTGTATGAGTAGATGAGGAATTAGACCTTTAAAGTCACTGTATTTATTTATGGCTGTGGAAAATGCTAGCAATTAATGCCAAATGGTAATAGTTTCTGGTTACTTTGAAAAAGCATCCCTAATATTATTGTCTATGTAGTATGACTGCAATTCCATGTGAAGGATAGATTTATTGATAACATAGGCCTTACATATAGACCTATATTTCAGCATATGCTGTTTACAGTGTAAGAAGACACATTTGAATAAGATATGTAAAAAGTGAACAGATAATTTTTTTGAAAAAGTACTAAAAACACTAGTAAACACTTCTGGCAGTGTTTGTTTTGTCTCTGGTTTTGCTTTTACTTCAGATTGGTTTTGAGAGGAAGAAGGGTGTAGTTTTCAATTTGCACAATGCAGAGTGTCAGGCCATCTTCTTATCCTTTCCTCCCCCTCCCTCTCTATTATCTAGAAATCTTTTTGCACAAAACAGTCCGCTTCTTACCTGTGCACGCTTGTACTCTACTCATTGGGCAAAGAAATTCTAGGACTTGAACTGTCTTTTAGTAAAGGGACATGGGAACACTTAGAAATACTTTAGCACTCAAACCAAACTTTCAGTTATCAAGGGTATAGTTCCAGGAGAAAAAGCATGAGGAATTAAAATAATTTTCCTTTAACTAGAAGTTCAGAAATTTCCATGGGAATTTTTGCAAGTGGGAATGGAAACAGAAACCTTGTTCTTCAGTCTTTAATGAAGTTTTTAGTTTGCCGTTAAAAAAGAGATTCCTTGCAATTGCTGCATGACAAATATCTTCCAGTGAGTCTACCCTGTGGTTCAAGGTGGGGACAGGAGGACCACAGAGACAAAATTGTTTTCAAATAAATAAAATGTATAGTTGGAATGCAAAAACATGTAAAGGGATTCTAGGGCAAATGCATCAGCTGAAACTATTTTTTTTAGTAGTTTACAATTAACTGGAATTGAAACTAGAAAAGTTTTAGATTTTCTGCTGTGCTCTTACTGCAGTGCAAAAGCGAGAACAATCTATAGTTTTTCATTCTACACCATCTGCCATCCTGACTTCTAGTTTACCTTTCTTTTAACCATCTCTCACCCCCAGACAAGTGGTATTGTATCACTAAAATAGGAATTGAAGAGTAATTTGCTTCATGAGTCCCTATATTGCATCACACAAGGCATTAGTATTTATATATATATATAATATAGGTATTGAACAATTTGCCATTTCATATTTATTCACACTGTGAGTTTCTACAGGACCAGAGATAACCAGACATGTGTGTTAAAACTGAAAATAAAAAGATACTTTTGTAATCACTCGTTTTTGCAGGATATGGCTTCAAGAGCAGAGCCATGTTCATTTTAGAGTACTTGAAACTAAGCCAAATAATCTCTCAGTAGTCTGACAAACTTGTGGAAGACTGGTGAAGAATAAATACGGAATCTCTCTTCCAAATTTTTTTTTAAAAAGGAAAAATGAAGATATGAGTGATATAGACCAATCAATCTCCATAAATATTCTAAAATTATCTATTTAGAATGAATTATTTTCTTCATGGAAGATAGTAGTAGTAGTACAATTAAAATATAGGTGGATATGTCACATCAAAGCAATACAATTCCCTTCTTTATCAGATTGTGATAAGTGATTCAGAGGAAAATGGTGAATAGGATATATCTTTCATAAAGAATCTAGTATTTTCTAACATTGCTTTCTCAAAGGGTATTGGAAAAGGGCAGTCCTGATGTGATGACTATAATGGGAATGCACAGCTTGTTAAAAGATTTTCTCAAATACTAGGAAATTTCAAGTGGATATCTACAGGGACCAGTTCTATACTCAGCTCTTATATTATTTTCACTGGTATCTTGTACAGTGAAATATAGAATACAGTTACATCACTTGTGGGTGACACCAAAACACAAGGGTTTGGCTGCAAGCACTTTAAGAGACAAAACTGTAATTCAAAGACATCTTGATAAATTGAGGAAATGGTTTGGTGTCAACAAGAGTAAAAATCAATAGGTGCAGTCAGAAACAGAGCAATTACAAAGTTCAGAATACATGCTAGGAGTTACAGTCTTAAATTATAAGCAGGGAATGGGATGGTGTTGCAAAAGAAAAGAACTTGTTTTGGGGTTTACTAACAGAAATGTCACACTAGAAATCAGAGGTATCCGTATTGCTGTGATCAGCATGGCTGAGGCTTCAGCTGGTGAGTAATTCTGGATACCACACTCGCAAGGTGTATACATATAGAAAAATTTGTAAGGGAAGCAGTTACAATGATAAGGGGTCTATAAAGTATAGCATACGAGCAAAGTTTGAAAAAACACTGCTATATTATCCCAGAAAGTAAAAGACTTACAGGAAATAATGAACTTTTTAAGTTGTGAATACTTACACTCAATGGCCTACAATGATGTCAAAAATGAATGTGCTTAACTTCTGTATTCTGTGTGTTCAGAAATCTCAGTGGTTTACACAGAAACATTCTGGTGAATTCCTTAACCAGCAATTTTAAGAACAGTTTAAATATCGTAAGGATGATTTTAGCATTCTTGATTCTTCTTGCATGCAGGGAGTTTGACTAAGTGCTCTCTTGAGATCCCTTCTGTCGTGTGTTTCCATGATTTTAATTTATATGGAATTTAAAAAAAAAAAAAATCTGGGTCATTCTATTAATTTTTTATACATCAAGTGAAAATGTTAGAGAGGTGAATAACTCTATGAGCTAGGGTACAAATATTTTTTAAAAACTGTCTTGCCATAATCATTTAGTCCAAGAAATACCATCTCAAGATACATAATATAGTTCAACTAAAATTAAAAAGAATCAAGGAAAGTATCAAAATATCTAGTCTTATTTCTAAAAGTCCAGGTGCTAAGAATTGTATTTTAGTTGGATGCTGGGAAATAATAAGTTATTTCTTTCTCTTGATCAAAATCCCTGGCAATTGTCAGTTCTCTCTTTTTGCAAGTAATTTTTGTCTAATCATGTTTTTTGAGTCTGAGTTTTGTGCTGTAGGTTCACTAGATCATATCTGCTCTAAATAAGAAGGTAGGACAGTGGTGATTCCAACTCACATTTCTCAGGAAAAGAAAATTCTACTTTCTCATTATACCTTTGGCACTCAGCGTGGAAGTCTCTTGAGTTGTTACAGGAGGCTGACGACCTGTTTTTGAGGGTTTCCTTTAGTCAGAAACATTTGTTTCTTCCTGTCATCCACATGGGTAAGACTCAGGCCTATTGCCTTCTCCATGAGTACTGACACTGGAGCTGTTCCTGTTTGTACAAAACAGTGTAGTTGAATTTATTCTTTAGATTGTGAACACAGATGGGAAATCACATGCACAGGGCTGTATGTAGCAAGTTTGGGAGAGCTCTTGGAAACTGCACTCAAGAATGAAACTGTCCATTGGCCCATCCTTTTCAAAATTATTGACAAGACTGTAGCATTTGGTACTTGAATCCAAACTTTCTGCTGGTAGAACTCAGCATGAAATTCACATGAGGAAAGGTAATTTACACTTAATTAGGTCCAGGATAGTTAGGAAAATGTTATTTGCACTTACAGATGTATAAATCACAGGAAGAAAAGCTGTATTTGAATCTTTAAACCACTCAGTGAAACAGTTAAATCTGTATGTAGTCCTAGACTTCAGTTTAGGAATTACTACTTGGGATGATTAAAACATGCTAAAAAGCAGCCACTTTAGCAGCCACTGCTAAAAAGCGGCTGGGCTTTTTCAAGTCTGTATGCTTATTAAAACCAGAAAGCATGTGAAACAATGATATAGTCCCTTAACTAACAGTTTATCTAGCATGAAGGAAAATACCATTACATCAGTCTTGATGAAGCCTAATTGCAATTTGACTGTGATCGCATTAACTGCTTTGTGCTCCTAGAGTTACGCATTAAAGGTGAATTCCTCAGTGCATTAATAAGCTTAATATCAGAGTCTTGTTGAGAAGAAATATTTTGTGAGTTGTGTTGTTCAAACATAATTTTGATCACTTATGCTCGATATTAGGCCTGATTAAATTCTACAGAAGTCATCCTCCTGACAACAACCTTTTTTTCTGCTCACACTCACAAAAAAAGAAATCCCTGGATCCCAACTGTGCCTGTAACGAAGGTGAATTGTGTTTAATGACTTAAAGAGTGCCATTTTGTGCTTAACAGTTTACATACTGCAAATTACCCTGTAAATACTCTGTTCCTAGATCAAATTAATTGTCTAACAAGTTGTATTGAGAGGCAGGGAATTTTCTTTGCTGCTTTAGCTCTCATAGTCTGGAAGCTTTAAATGGTTTTCTTTGAATCCTGTGCAAAAGCTTTATCTTACCACCATATGAGTATTTGAACAGGGACATGCAATTCATGATGGATGTGGATGTTGTAACTTGATATTTAAAACAATAGGTTGTTATGACCTTTAGTGGACTTTGACTTGCTTGTCTCTGTTAACAAGCGAGTGCACTTAAAATTGTTCCACTTCGTATTTTATGCAGATACCTCATTAAATTTAAGATATGCAAATTAACATCACCTGTAATTACTGTGGCTATACATGAAGGTGGAGGACCTTATAGCTCTCCACAACCGCCTGAAAGGAGGTTGTAGCCAGGTAGGGGTCAGCCTCTTCTCCCAGGTAAAAAGTGGTAGGACAAGAGGAAATGGCCTTGATATTTTTACTAATATCCAATCTGAACCTCCCTTGAGTAGAGGTTTAGATTGGATATTAGGAAAAATTTTTCTATGGAAAGGTTTATCAAGCATTGAAACAGGCTGCTTGAGGAAATTCTTGAGGACCATCCCTGGAAGTATTTAAAAAACACATAAATGTGGCACTTAGAGACAGAGATTAATGGTTGGACTTAATCATCTGAAAGGTCTTTTTCAATCTAAATGTTTCTATGATTCCATGATTCTGTGCTTGATAGCAGAGGTTATTTCCTCTTTTCCCCATTACCCAAAAGACATTTTCCTGAAAGTTGTTACTGTCTGTCTGAGATGAACCAAGACTAAAGGCAGAGATGAAAACATAGTTGTGGTACTTAAATGATCTTTCAGGAAAAGCTCCAGGCCACTGATTTTGGATCAATATAAAACCACATAAGTCACTGATGACTAAAGCCAGTCTTCATGTTCAGTGATAAGGAGGTGAGCCAGGTTCATAGAGGACATGAAAATATTTCATTTGGAAAATATCCCCAGAAACCTCTGCAATCTCCTACCTTACCAGCAATTTTTGTGTTCAGCTGGTGTTCTGTTTTTCACTGTGCTGATTCTGGCAGAGACCTATTTATCAAGGGCTCTGTCAAACACAAGTCTTAAATACTTTGGCTGAACTGAAGTGTACCATTCTGCAGGTGTATAATGCAATGCTGACCTGAGCTGCTGATCACATGAGGCTGGAGCTTCCAGTGACATTTATTTCAAAAAAGTTGGAACAGGGAATTTGTGATTGATATATTGGCTACAGTCTCAAATCAGAATCTGGCTTTAAGAAAAGAGTAAAGGAGATGCAAGCTCAGGTAGATTTGAGTAAGGCAGGAATGATCAAAGTAAAAGTGGAATCACTTACTTTGAGTAGTTTTGGGAATCTAGCAACTGATCTAAGAGGAGATTCCTGAAAGTAAACAATCTTGCAGGGTGTATACAGAGTCACATCAATCTAGCTCAATTATCCGTTATTTTTCAGAACATATTTTGGTTGTGGAAATCCTCACAGCAATCTGAACTTTCCTTATTGTGGTCTGAAATAAAAGCTGAAGTGTGAATACCACAGAATGTTGCAGGAGTACTAAAAATACTGAAGGGCACTGTACCATTGTGGTGATGTCCCCATAGGAGCATGCACTAGCTTACCTAAATTGCCAATTAAACTTGCTTCCTCTGTTTGCAAAATAGGAGTGATACAGGAGTAACATTTGGCTCCTTTGAAACTTCCCTTTCAGTATTCAGGTGGTTAAATGGGCTTCTGTGCTTACCACCTTCTGTTTAAACCTGTGTGAACAGTCATCGAGAGAAGGGAATGAAAAAAAATCAGAATATACACATCTTGAACCAGAAACCAAAAAGTATAGGGTATTTTCTACTTTACAAATTTTTGTCCCTCTTTTGCATTATTAGTCTGGCTCATTCCGTTTTCATACCAGGGACGTGTCAAAATCATCTTTGCCAGTGGGACAGCTGGATGCCAATGTAATACGCACAATAAAATTGACTAGGAAAAAATTAATAATTCTGTCTTTACAGCAGAAGTATACTGTTATACTGGGTGTAAGGCATGGGCCAGATATTGAGTAAAATAATAAAAAATGAAAAAAAAAATAAACCTACAAAAATTTAATGGCTTCTTGTTAAGTGAACATTACCCATTCACACAGTGAAAGAAAGTCCAGAAGAATCAATTTTATGTATTTTAAGGATTTTATTTTACCATATATCCACAAGAGGACCCCCAAAAAAGTTGCGTAAACAAATTTAATTTTAGGTCTTTTTTTTTAGTTTTTAAAGTACTTGGCCAATTTTACAAGCTTGAGGATGCCTTTCTAAGACATGCTTTGATATGTAATTTCAGTTTTTCAGCCTCTGTGTGCACTTTACATTTCTGTTACTCTCCAAAAGTGGTCCAATCCCTTCTCAAAAATAGCTGTATTCATTGAAAATAAAATACATATTCACATTGTATAAATAAGAGCCACACGAAGAATACAAACAAGAAAGGGTTATAACAGTGGGGCTGAGCTGCAGCATTAGTGAGGTAAAACAGATTGGCTTAATTGCAGGAGCTTTGCATGATGAGATTCTGGTGGGGGACATCTTTTTGCTTAGCCAGATGATGTGAATTTGCCCTGCATGTGAGAAAGATGACGCAGCTCATTTGCTTTCCAGGGCTCAGTAGTGTGAGGCAGGGAGTTGGAATACTTTTGTTACCACAACCTCAAAGGTAGGTGTTAATCCTAAACAGATTTCTGTGCCCCCACTTTTTAAAATTGTGTTCAATTTTAACACAAACAACAAACTTTACTAAAATACATAATTCTAATTGGCAAGCACTCTCTGTAGAAGATGATGGACGGCTGCTAGGGCTGTAAGTAATCCAATTTCTATCTATCTTACCAAACTGCTTGTATTGGGTGTTGTTCTATCTGGTGCCCAGTGATATATTTTTCTGCGAAACTTATTGTGGAATACTTTATGTTGTCATCTGTCTTTTTTTCATTTGAAACATGAGAGAAATCAAGCCAAGTAAACTGGAAGGTGGCAGAGAGTCAGTCTCTACAAGTCTCATCTTAAACTGTTGCTTAACCATGAACAATTGTTGAGCTGTTGCTGTTTGCCCCCTGTGAGGTGGATGCATTTCAGTGGGGGTAGATGCAAGCTGCTTCTGCTAGAGGCAAGGGTTGGATGTGTAGATTTCTGTTGCACACTTTTTTTAAAATTGTTATTGACATTAGCAAAAGCACAATGTGCTCTAGCAGTAAAATGAGTGATACTGCTAGTGGGTGAAAAAAAACATGTTGACCATACAATCAGATAAAACTGGCTAAAGTCTTAGTGAGAAAACAAATTAAATCTGTTATTTTATTGGTGATCTCACAGTTTTAATAATAATGTCATAAGTTGAAATACAGATATTAATAAAAGCACTGGGCTTACTAAGTCCTATGTTGCTAACCCTGATGGAGAGCTGCTCTGGGGTCACTTCTTTGGGATATGTCTGCAAGAGTGGGCACAAGGATGGTGCAGCTGTCCAGCCCTTGACCCACAAAAGCTGATGGTGCAAAAAAGAGTCCAGAACACACAGAATGAGTGGTGCATCACTGCTAGTGCATCTTCTTCTGATCTTAAGCCTTGCAATTGCTAGCATTCAGATAAAAAGCTCTTTCCTCATGCTGGTAAACTTGCCATTAGCCTCACGGTTTGCAGATATTTGCCTGCAGTGTTCATGGAACAGTTCTGCTACAGCTGTGCACATCGGTGCTTGTGTTAACTTGGCATCTGTGCCTGCCAGCTCCAACAGCTCTGCTGTGCTGCAGGATGGATTTCACCTGTGCCAGCTGTAATGTACAGAGACCTTGGTGTTACATACATGACTAGCATTAATGTTGTGTGCCTTTGGAGTTCATTCATATTAGTGTCCATTTACTTCCTTATAACTAAAATTCTCCTTCCTAAACTCATGAGGGTAGTGTGTTCAGCAGCTGATGTTCTTTTGGGTTGGAAATTGTGAAACATCAGACTTGTAACAGATCTGTTTAGGCAGCAGAGCTCTCTGTGCTGACTGGACACTTGTCAGCTGCCTTAGTGCCTATTGCTGTGTGTGTAAGCTTTGGCATATGACTTAAGGCCCCTGTGCCTTTCTCCAAATGTGTTCTGCTTTCCTCGGAGGATGTGCAGGGTACACTGTTTAAGGCAGTAAGGACAGTGTCAGTGATGCCTAAACCCTGAGAGTTTATTACTGCTGGCTGATGCAAATGTTCATTATGAAAGAACTCAGCTCCTTCTTAAAAGGAAAACAGTCATTCCTGTTTCATCCTGTGCTTACTGTGTGTGGCTTCCCAGTTTCATAAAATGGATCACCCTTCCTGCTGTGCAGCTGAGCCTCAGCCTCTGCTCCTCACCCTATGTGATCATCGTTACCCTTGCCACACAGCAGGGGAGTCGAGGTGCAGGGCTAGGGGAGGCCACAAGGCTATTGATCCTCTTCAAAACCTGAAATTCCGCGTGCTCACGTTGGGCTTAACTCACCTGAGATGTGGCAGACCTGAAGGCTTTTATTTGCTTGTGACCCTTGCACTGCCCAGTAATACCAAGTAATGGAAAATCAGCTGCAGCCTCACTGCCAGTAATAAATTTCTGCTCCTAAACAATCCAGACTATCTCCAGGAGCAAATAAAACATTCACCTCTAAACTCTTCTGTGTCTGAACTGCGAGATCTTTTGACTACATCCAGAGCTCTCTGATACACCAACAGTTGATTTGTTCTTTTACTGTCTCGTTCCCAAAGTCTTTGTCTTCCATGCACTTTACAAAACAGGAATAACTATAATTAAAAGTAAGGACTGTGTTTCTAATAATAAAACTTGATCCTATGTTAGGCAATTATGCTAAAACAACATTGCCTAAAATTGTTAGTTTTAAATTCTGTTCAGTTTTTTCTAGTTATTACAACTTTATTCAGAAAGGAGATGCATTGAGCTTCTGCCTCTGAAGTGATTCAGTAGCATATAAAAATCTGCAATTTCTCAGGTTTCATATTTCAGTGCTGCAAGGAGGAGGGAACATTACTAAGTTCGCAAGGCAAAAACCTTGTGAACATATTATTAAACAGCTAGTGGAGTTTTCTCAGATGATTAGAAACTTATAGGTTTTTTTAAGAATACGTGAAATGAGTTTTGAATAGAACAATTAGTCAGATTCTGTACTGATTAGTGTTAACCGTTCAGTTGGCCTTTTCATTGCTCGCCTGGTTTTAAATCAACATTGGTTCCTTCTGTCTTGATCTTTTTCTTTTTTTTTAATGGCTTCTCTGTACAGATAGTGACTCTTTGTACAGACAACAGTACTGAACCCTGGCTTAAAAGGCACAAGAAGATTCTCTTGCAATGCTTATTTGTTTGGTAAGGGCAGAGAGAAGTGATAAAGCTTGCTGTGAAAACAAAAAAGCCATGGAGTTTTTATTGTCAAGTTGTGCGTTGGAACAAGATCATGGAAGAAAGGCTTCCAAAAATGTTCCTAATTTACAGGGAGGGGGAGGGAGTTAAGTGAAATAGTGTGTAGGTTGGAAGCATCTGAAGGGACAGAACAAATTGTAGAGAGCACTTACAAGAATGAAAACTCTGGATGTCTCCAGGGTAAAAAAAAAAAAGTATAATCGTCACCTAGGTCGTGAGAAAAGTAAGGATACTAGAAGTGGACAGACAGCAGCTTAAGAGTATCTATTCATATGAAGATAAGGTTGTTGATCTTCATAATTACAGCCACAAAGCATTAGTAAATTCTAGCACAAAACTGGCAGAGGAAGCTTGAACTGCCATCAGGTATAAGAATTGCTAAGAGCTTGTAGTTGTGATAGTGTCGGGGTTCTGGTAGAGTTTCTGGCATGCACCTATTTGTGATGACTCTGATTTGCTCTGAAACATCTTTGCTGGCCACTGCCATGCTGCAATTCCACTGACGCCATAGAACTTGAGTCAGCTGATAGAGAAAAACTAATTATTCCCAGTCAGAAATTTCTTCTCAGTTAATGGCAGGTACTGACTGGCAAGAGAAGCAAGGTTCCTGACCACACCAGCTTTCAGCTAAAACTGATGAATGAAAGTATCATTCTGTAAAGAGATGCAGAGGATGTTGCGTCACCTTCGTATTCTGGTCGGAGTGGTACTATCAATGGGCAAAAGTCTGGGTTATCATTTAGAAATCTGGTGGCAACAACACATTTAAATGAAGAAAGTCCTGTGAGTCTCCTATTCTGACACAAGAAGAGAATTTTAAAATGCAACAGCCCTGCATATGTAATAGATCTGTGGGAATAGGCTTGTGCCTACTGCAGCCATTCATCCCAAGCTGTGTTCCTTGAAGCCTTTCACATTTATGTGTAGAACTGCAAAAACACAGCATGTGGGGGAAATCTTTCATTTCCGAGACTTTAGATTTGCAGTTGATTAAGCACTGATCAAAAGCATGTTGATCATGACTTAATGATCCCAGGCTCTGATTTGAGGGCATTGTTGGATCTGGAGCTCCCAGTGAGACACAAGCAGCACAGACTTCCCTTGGCAAGAGAGCGTAGATCTTGGAGAAAACTAAATGGAGGTGTTCTACACATTGGGACAGTGTAGACTGCCATGCCCAAAGCAGGGAGAAAGTCTGAGGACTCATTCTGCCTTCTTGCCATCCCTCTCTGGACTCACTGCCCAAAAGCAAAAATAAGAAAGTCTCCGGAATCAGAGGAAAGAGTGCACCTCTGTGCAGTGCCATGAAAAAAAGGAGTTTATTTCTTACTTCTCCAACCCTGACAGCCCATGCCACACTGGCAGAAGGCTGACACATGCCCACTGGGGTGGATGCTTGTAGCTTTAGTGGTGAGAGGATTTAGCTTGAGAACACCAGTCACACTTGCTGAGTAAGCCTGAGTGGTTTTGTTCCAGGGCTTAATTAAAGTAAAATGAAGAATTACAAGAGAGAAGGAAAAATAAGTGCTCACAAAAAGAAACATTGAAGATGCATTATGTCCTTAGCCTCCTTCCACTAATGGATTTGAATCCTTAATGAGGACAATATCACTCAAGAGAAGATGGATCAGGAGTGTGGAGCTCAGGCAGCTCAGCAGGAAGGGGTCAGCCGGCCCATGCAACACCCTCTTGTTGCCGTGGTGGAAAGGGCAACAGCAATTGTGAGAGCAAAGGACAAATAGTGGAAGTCACTGCCAAATGCTACCAGAGACCTGTCATCAGGGTGAGGGGCAGCCTGCAAGAGCCAATTCACAGTAAAATGGTTTAGGGCCGTGTAGCCAGACATACTGGGAGTTCGTGTGAGGGTACTTGATACCCGGGGATGAAATGAGCTATTGGTGGCTGACTTAAGTGGACTGAATTCCAAACCAGAGAATCAACAAAACCCTGAATACTATGAAATTTGAAATCCAGACCAAATCCTTTTGATGTGTCACCTCATTTTTCAGCTTCAGTTGTAATAAAGAGGAGCAGATAAAAAGTGGGAAGGCCTTTGTTGGCTGCTCACACAGCTACAGAGGATCAGCTGCCAGTAAAATAGTGGGTGCTGAGCTGAGGCAAGAAAGGATAAGATTATAAAAGTGCTTCTAATATGAACGGCAACTTTAAAAGGGAGCTTCCCATGCACACAGAGTGAAGAAAGTGCTAAGGATATACTAGAATAAATCTGATTTTGTGGAGTGTGCAGGTCCTTTAAGGATTCCTCACCTCGTGAGGTGACCTGAATAAATGCTGCAAACAAAACCAGTTCCTGGGATTCAGTGTCCTTCCTCTGCCTGTCTATGACTTTCCATCCAGTTCACTGGAAACAGTTCAGTGTTTTTCCCTTAAACAGATGATGGTGGCTCAGCTCCCTGGAGAAAGAGCTGATACTAGTTATCATTTTATCATTGAACACAGCTGCTCTGAATTTTAATAGGTAACTTTTCTGCATCTGCAAGTAACATATGGCTAGCACAGAGCTGCAGCTTCGAGAGTTTCTTCCTGCTCACATCTCTTTCAGGTGACTGTGGAATGGAAACCTGCCACTTCAGCAAAGGCATTTAAAGCAGACAAGCTGTGGGAAGATATACCGTGTAAACATGCTGTAGTTAATGTCAGGTATCCTAATGTGTGCTTTATATAATCTTTCTGACTTTTCATTTGTTTACAGTAATATCCTCTAACATTCTGCTGTTGATAGATTAAGTGCTTCCAGGGTGGCACAATTGATAACACATATATAGATCTGTAGTAAGCAGGAGAGGTCATCTAAGCCTGCAGCTTCCTCAGAAGGGAAGCATCATAACTACAGGGTGCATTTGGTTGCAGCAACCAGAGGTGTAGCAACTTGACAATCTCCGAGCAGCTAAAAATAATGCACCTCAAAATGTTATTTACATGGCCTTGCCACTCAGACCCCTACCCCTAGGGCAGCTGCCCACACACTTGTGCCCCCTGCCCTCCTTGGACATGGCTGCACTTTTTAGAGTGTATTTGCCATTTCAATCACATCTCTCTGCTATTGCATTAAAACAGGCATTGAATTTTCTTGCTGTCATGGAACAGGAGATCACAACATCTTATGCAGCTGAAAACAGTACCTCAGCTATTTGAAAACAACTACCCATTGCCTTCAGCTGCATCATGTATGCAGCTCTGCTTCCAAGAACCGGAGTGACAAGGGATGGAGGGAAAAATGATTGTTGTTGTTTGGGGCAGGGAGAGAGGGGTTATTTCTTTAAACCTTCAGCAGTTGCAGTACGTTCCTTACCCCATTTATTAGAAATTGCAAATGGGAGACTTGTCTAGGTAAGCAAAATCTGCATGGATACACCTCATGCAGGTAGAATAAGATAATAGTCAGGCTGACACACTGCATTGCCCTGGCATAATGATACAGGGTTATAGCCAGTGTGTCTCTCTCAGCTGTATCTGCTCTGAGGCATAAAGTGGATAAGTGGCTTGTACAAGGCCATTCACCAGATCACTCATGAAGCAAAAAACACAGAGGTCTTAAATTATCAGTCAGGAGGCTAAATTATTGCACTGAGAACTCCCTCATTTTTTTAATTGTTGTGGTTTTGTTCTAATTTGGAATGATAAACTGTGTATTTTAAAGACACTATTATATCCTCTTTTCCCACCTGACCTCCCAAGATACTTTATACTATGGAATAATATTAGTTTTCATAATGTCAGACTTGAATAATTACTAAGTAACTGTCAAATAAAACAAATTAAGAAAAAACATTCCTAGAATGTGGGGAGAAAAGCAAAATTCTTTGATTTTTTTATTTCCACCCCCCACTTCGAGTAAATATTTACTCTCCCTGACTAAAAAACCCTTTCCATTTCAGTTGAGCAGTACCTCTTTCTGCTACAGTTAGTTAACTCTTTCTGATACAGAATATTTCAGCCAGTCCTACTAACCAAACAAGTGCCAAAACAAATTTTTAAAATCCAGGTAAACAGAATACTGCTTAGTGGCAAACTACTTGCTGAAGAAACGAACTTTTCAGAGAGACACATTTACCATGACTCCCTGACAGTGTCTCGGCATTTCCCTACAACAGCATGGCCAGGGAATATCGCCTTGTGGTGTAGTTTCACAGAGTCCACAGTGTTGGCAATACTAAGTGCACTGTTGCCCGGTGATCTTACCTGAATCAGAATTAAGTGATGTGGGTTTTCAGCGGTTTTTTTTTTTTTCTTTTAAACTGAATTGACACCCTCTAATTCTCTATTTTTTATGTGCTTTGCTGCCTAACAACTGAGCAGTAGGAGTGGCATGTAGTAGGAATTGTGAAAGGCAAACTGTAATTTCTAGAATACTGGAAAAGAAACCTACACAGCTGTCAACTGTGAGCCATAGCACATTTATTGACACATAGCACAGCTATGACTGCATCCATAAGTAAGGGGGGTGGGGAATAAAAGCAAAGAAGATTTTGCTGTTCTGAAACAGTTAGAAATACCAATGGAACTACTGAGTAAAATAATGGGAACTAACTGTGGCCTCCTGGGAAAAGTTGCACCAACCAATACAAGATGAAATTCAAATGCAGGGAAGAATGATAGAGTATATTGTAGTTCTACTGATATTTGCAATAATGGCATCACTGATTCAAGAAAGGATTCTTAGAGTGCAATGAGCATGCATAGTTAATATCAGTTAAATAACAGAAATGAGTATATTGTTTCCCCAAGATCTTATGCCCTGTGCCACATGGCATCTGTACAAACTGCAGCATGTGCATTTTGAGAATGGGGAGATGGACCTGATAACGAGGTGTGATTTCCAAAGGGAAGGGGTAGCAGAGAGCTGATGAGAAAAGGGTCTACTTCTGCATATTCCTTTCCCCCTGCAGGGGAAACAGCAGTGCACCTCTTCAGTAAATGTAGAAATCTGCAGTCACTCCACCCTGCGCTGCTCATGCTACCAGTGCAAGGGAACTCCAGAAGGCATTTTGCTATCTGAGGAGCTATGCTTTTGCTGCTGCCCTTGGGCATGTGTTTTTACACTCCCACCAGGAACTACTCAAAAAATGTCCCCTGGCATGTGTGACTCTCCTCCTGAAAAATTCATAGGACTAGTGTACTGGCATAATCAGTGATTTCTTTACAGCCCATCTTTCAAGTCCAGCGGTGGGGCTTTTCTTCTCTGTACATTTGGACATATCTGTGGTTCCCCACCTGCCCTTTGACCTGGTTAAGTGCTGCTTCATCCCTCCCCTGTAAGCTGAGCGAGTTTCTTTACTGGAACAAGCTGTGTCTTTAAGCAGGATGAATTCAGACTCTTAGCTCACATAAATCACCACTGCTCACTTTTCTTCAGTGAAGCAACTGATTTGCTGTTGCTGAGTTTCTGCCTTAATGTCTCTTCAGGATGCAAACAGCAATGAGCTCATCAGTTAGGAGAGGCCAGTTTTCAATACAAAAATCTACTGTAGTTCACACACAAAAATTGTCAGGGTGGAAAAGAATGACCTTACAGGTTGGGGATTTTACTCCACACTGATTTTTTTCCCCTTCTTTCTTTTATGGAGAGAAAGAGCAGCTTTGTGTTTTAGTACTGCTACCGTGCAGGAATTCAAAGATTAATACAGTGTTTTGGCATAAGTTGCATTTGCAGGCACTAGCACGTGATAACATGACACTAGTTAGAAACAGGGCAACACAAGTTGCTAACTTGTTCTACCAAGCACATTTTCCATTTGAAATAATGGCAGCTGGTTAGCACAAGCAGCTTGCATGAAAAATAATTGAAAAAAGAGCCTTAACTTTGCTTGGATGGCATGTGGAGGAGGCAGTGACATTGGTTGCCCAGCACTGCAGTGTGACATCCCCTTCCTGAAAGGTCTGATCCTGCCTGTGGAGTCTGTGCTGGATACAGCCTGGGGACTGGACAGGCTTATAATAAATAGAAACAGCTTCCGAGACACCAGCAGTGCCATTTCAGGCTCAAGCAATTAGCCCAGAGAGAGCTCCTGACCTAAGCATGCTTTTTAAATGGAGGAGGGAAGCATTCTGTGTGCACACCGTGTGTGTGTCTCCCGTGTGGCTCTCTGTTCATCAACCAAAACTAAAGACAGTGTCTTGTGCCCCAAATGGGTACTCTTGTGCTCTCAGCTTCCATGTTCACTTTCTCAACTGTTTTCATGCTACAGAGCCCTCCCTCCCTGCCCTTCCCTGGGGTCACCCTTCTGACTACTGCTTTCTTTGCATCTGTGTTTTTTCTTGTTCCTCTCAAGCAACCATAGGGCACAAGTACAATTGTAAAAATTCAAAATTTGAAAGCTTTTTAAAACAGCCTTGCCATAGCATCTGTTGTCATTTATGAGTGCCTCCTCTATTTCTAACCCTCTTACTTATTAAAAGATCTTGCGTTTCCCTCCTCCTTAGATAGAGAGTGCAGACCTCATCTGCCAGATTTAATGTCCTCTTATATGTTCAGTCTTGTCCGGGCAGTGTTTCAAGGCTATGTTTGTCCATTCCCTTGTGAAGGCCTACAGCAGGCTATGAAGAATGTCTGTGTCTCATCAGGATGCGGTCTGACACCTTAACCAAGATGATCAAGTGATGGGTGCTGTCAAAGGGGACTCAGCTAATGGTTAGCATGTTGTATTCCTGCCCCTTGGCTGGCTGCTGCAGCGCCAGCACTTGGCTGAAGCGGTGGACAGAGGAAATCTGACAGAAACTTAGTCAAGTTTTTGTTTGTTCATTTGGTAGCGTGAGTTTCCTGCCCGTGTCGTGCTCAGAGCAGGTTCTCACTGTGGGGTTAGAGAAGCACAAGGTTTGGCTCAGGAGTGCGTGCCAGGGGCGGGGAGCAGGGCGAGGCTCCTTGTTGGTCTGGTTTAATTGCACGCTGGCACACTGTGCTCAGCGCTCCCGCAGGCCCTGCAGCAGCTGTGCCGATCCCCGGAGCCCAGGCTGTCACAGCCAGCCTGTCCCGGCACAGATGGGGCAGGAACGGGGGCAGCAGCTCCGTGCCCACCCGCACCAGCCATGCCGCACTGCCTTCTGAGACAGCGCAGGATCCTACTCACCGCAGTCCAGAGTCTGGCCCTGGCCTGTGTTTAAACAGGAAAAAACACTAATGAGAGGTCTGTTACGGCAGTGTGAAGTGGTTTTTTCTGAACACTCAGGGTTTAAGGGAGTCCCACCCAGCAAGGAATTCCTGTGTCATCAGGTGCTGGAAGGCTGCTCGTGGCGGCACGGGCATGTCTGTCTCTGGTGTGGGGCCACAGCGCTCGCTACAAGCAGTGTGCAAATACATCCAGCAAAAACACGCTGCAAATCCACTCCCTGACTCACACCGTGTGCTGCCTTTGAACTCAATTGCTTTGTAATTTCTGGCAAATGGAGGAAAGATGACCGGACAAAAGAAGTCAAGGGTAGAATATGTCTTTGCTTTCCACTAACCCATTTCTCCCTCATCATCTGCCAAAAGTAAACTTTAATTTCCAATAGAAAAATAAATCAACCTAGACTTCATATACAGAGAATTGTTTTTAAAATTCATTTTAGTTTAAGGAAAACATTGCCTTATTGCAGTCATGTTTTTAAGGTATATTAGCAGGAGAAATTAGATCTTTCAGAGTTGAGGCAGGGGATGAAATACAGGCAAAGAGCAGAAAGGGCTTATTCCTGTTGCAATCCCCCTGCGTGCTGTCTTCCAAATATCGGGATGAGTACATAGCCAAGTGTAGCAGATTGCTTGCAGTAGTGCTCTGCTGGTGGGTTAGCAATGCTAGCCTTGGAATTAGGCATTTTGTGATGTTTCACTGCTTGGCTGGGTCTTCTTAGACTTGAGAAATCTCATGCAGATAGAAGTTAGAACCGACTTAGGATAAACCTTTCTCTTCACTTATACAGACTGGGATCCAGAACCGGTACAAATTGAGATGTCCCATCACATTCCGGGTGGCATGGCACCCAGCTCCACTGAGGCTCTGGTCTTCTCCTCCACAGTGTGGGCACTGTGGCTGCTCTGCTTCTAACTGGTGTGATAACCATTACCCCTTCAGACGGGCCTGCTCTGGGGAAATTTTTGTGTGCCTTTTGAAGGTAGTAGTGCTTCAGGAGTCAGCTCTGCAGTCTGGCTATTACTTTGAATATGGAATATTTCCAATGGGATAATACTAGAAAAGCTTTTCTTTCCCTTTGCAGTCATGAAGAATTTAGGTATTCAGAAGCATTTTCCTTCTTTGCATATTCAGAGTGAACAAGTTCAGGAAACTGGTTCATGAAAAAAACCACATTTTCTCCTACTAACTATGAGCCAGATTGCACAGTAAAGTGAACTGAGAAAATCAGCTGCAGAAATGATTGTGCTGGCATGAGAGAGGGGTAACACAGGGGCAGAAATGAACAGCAAAGGGCAGCTATTATATAAACCAACACAACTATCAAAACATTAGCGAGTGAATAAAATCCCGTAGTACAAACGGAGCAGGATGTAAAAATAGCCAAAAAAGATACCCTAAAAGTAAGGCTCACTCTATTTAGCTTTATGCTCTTGGCATAGCTAATGTGGATTGAGGCATCAGAAATAAACCCCCATCATCTTCTCTTTGGTTTGCTGCATCAGCCCCCCAACTCCCCAGCTCTGTCAAACCAGACAAATCTGTAATTCAGAGAGCTGGTGTGACCACCCCAAAGGAGAGTTCCTGGCAGCACTTGTGGGTTGCCACTCAATTGCAGGATCTGACAACAGCACTGTCCTCATCAGAGCATGAGATGTGACTTTGTCTCCGTGAGCAGATGCATTCCTTTAAAACCATCTGAAACATTTGGGTGGTAGAGAGGCTGATCAAGCAACATAGACTTATGGTACAGATATGGACTGAATACACTGTAAAGGAGACTGTGCTGGGGGTTAGGTAGTAAGCAAAAGTTATACTGAGGATGAAAGAGAACAATTATTTTTAATTCATATTCTGTCTAATAGATGATGTATGTTTATTTCTTTATGTTAAACACATGATGATACATCATGATGATATTGTGTCTCTGCTTCTTTTTGCAAAGCTGACTTTCTCTGCACATATCCAGTACTGCTACTCAAGGAGCTCATCACTCATCATACATTTTTTTCAGAATAATATTTTCCTCACTTCAGCCAGATGAGCAGCCTTCATAGTTTTGCATCGAATTACTTGCTAAAGAGTTACATAGTTCTGAATCAAATGCATATGAATCATAGGCAGTTGTTTGGGGTTTTTTTAATCTGAAAGATAGAAGTTTATGAGAAAACAAATATAGTCTTTCAAGTTTTTTAATCATCGGAAATTTCAGAGTAAAAACCAAAGTAGTACCATGATGATGTTGGCTTCACGGTGATAGGTAAATATACTGGTAACTAAATTTAGTCCCAAATTACTTGAAGACAATGACTATGCTGCTCTGCAAGTAGAATGTCTTATCTTTTCTGTTTACGTGATGGGAAATTAACCACCTGTGTAAAATAATGTGACTAACTTTTTAAGACAGTGGCGTATCTGTTTTCTCTTGGAGGCTTTGTTCATGTTTTTCTTTCTAAATTTTGCAAGCTTGCATTGATGTCTCAAGCTTAACTTAGTTTTGAGGGACAGGCTCAAATACTCTTGTTCAGGAATATCTTGTAGAACATAACTTCATTGTGCATAACAATACTATGCTGTAATGCTCTGCAACTTTTAGCATTTGAACAGTATTTTCTAATATTTTATAGACAATTCCAGCCCAGCAATTCTACAAAGAAATGAAACTGTTAAAACTTCTGTTGTAGCAACGGAGGCCTCTTATTACAAATGTTCCAGGCTCAGGGTTTTTTTAACATAGAAAAAGACAGATAAGGGACTTAATTTGGTGGTGAGGGTTTTTTTGTTTGTTTGTTTTAATGCTGCTTCAAGATGACTCAGTTTTGGAAGTCTTTTGAAATACTGTGAATCATAATTGTCTCTGCCTTTTTTGGTTCTTCTATATTTATCTTATTTTGTGTATCAACTGCAAGACGTCAGACATTGTTTTGTCACTTTCCTGTCTTCTGAAATCTGCTTTTGATTGCAACACTTTGCACTAGAAGTAACAATTTTATATATCCATCCTATAAATGCTGGGATCTTGCCAACATTGGGAATTTCTACATTCCCCACACCCTTCCCTATTCTATTTAAACCAGCTAGTCTCATTTTCAGAGCTGTTTAGGGTAAGTGTAAAAGAAGATTGCCACTGCTATGGTCATAAACTATAACAAAGAACTGTGAGAATGAAGCAGAGTTGGGCTTCAAGATTCCTTTGTAGATCCAAAGGCTTGACCCTGAAACTTGTAACAGTTTCATTAAGGTATTCATGTTAGGAACGCTCTTTCTGAGTAGAGGTCTGATAGAGATGATTAGAAAAAGTCTGAATAAATCTATTCTGACTAAAGGCTTTCCTTATGCACTGAACCAGTTCTTCTCTTTTGAAATATGTAGTAATATTTACAAATTATAGAATATTGCAATGACGAGAGTTCTTCAGCTATGTCATACAGATGGTTAAAAGTATGCAGAGTATGAGAGATTGATTCTTCTGCTTGAGCAAGTGAGTTTGGCTGTATTCTCTATATTACCTGTATCACTGAGGCCTGAAAAGCAGTGTAGTTGTTTATACTGGTATAGAGATGAAAATTTTGTTTGGAAATTCTTATATGTAAAGGAAGCGTGAGATCTGCGTTACAAAACTTTTTTTTAACCATACTAATTGAATTTAATAATGTGTAGTATCTTATCACTTTACCTGGAACACACACACTTGCACTTAATAAAAATACACTTGCTCCAGCTTTCCCAAAGAAGAAATACACTGGATTTTGCAGGTCAAATGACCGCATAAGCAATGAACCATAATGTTCTTTTGAAGCGATATTACATTATTAATTGATTTTCTGTTCCAAATCTTCACTAACCTGCACACGCCTTTCCAAAGAACTCCCTTTAACTGACTGTTCTGCAGCATATTTGGGTGAGTGAAAGCCAACAAAGGAGAGCTAAGAAATTGTTTGGCAGGCTGTCTAGAAGTTGTCAGCTGAAGGGTTTTACTGGCCTAAAGGAAATCTCTGTTCTTAGACAAACCTTTTCCTGGATAAGCAAAATTTCAATGACCCTTTCTCATCAGATTTTTTGAGATCTTGGAATTCTTGAATCCACTATACTAGGTCTACGCCACTGTGTGTTTTTTATTAGGCAGTATTGATTCTTGAAGAGACAAATTATCCCTAGCCCTGACCTTCAGCACTCTGTTAACAGTGCTTTGCCTCTCTTTTGCAAAGAACTTGTTAATTCAATTAAAACGTGTCGTACTTGTGCAACATGCTTACCCAGCTAGTTATAATTTTAAGGCTGCTAAACTTAGTTTACTTTGTGAAGCCATTTCTGAACTTATCTCTCCTAGGAGGAAATATGAGTTGATAGTTTTTAATTTTATGTAACAAAATTATCTACTAAGGCAATGTTAATGAGCAGCTTGGCTTGATTTGGCCATGAAGGGAAAAGCAAAACTGTTACAGTTGTAACACTGATAAGGAAGTACAGCAATGTGTCACAGACTGGATCAGGTCAGAAGGGACCACAGAGGGTGAATCTGGTCCCACCGGCCTGCTCAAGCAGGGACGTCCCACAGCACACAGCACAGGATTGTGTCCAGACAGTTCTTGAAGATGTCCACTGAGGGAGACTCCACCCCCTGCATGATCACTGCACAGTAAAGAAATCCTTCCTCATGCTTGGGTGGGATTTCCTGTGCATCAGTTTCTGCCCATTTCCTCTTCTCCTATTGCTTGTCACCACCGAGCAGAGCCCAGCTCCATCCTCTGACACCTCCCTTCAGATACTTAGAGACATCTGGAATAATGGCAAACTACTAAGACTAACCTAGCTCATGGTAACAACACTTCTTAGCCTCTAAATCTGTGAATGCACAGAACTGTATTCCTCTTACAGACCCGTAGCTCTAGCTAGTATAAGATCAGGAGGCCAGCAGTAATGGGTTAAAATTTATTTCACCTTAGCAAAGCTGAATTCAGTCACTTGACCTTGCTTTAACTTATTTGTGCTTCAGTACATCCACTTTCCCCTTAGTAACACGAAGGAAATCATTCCTTTTCCTATAGTTTTGCCTGACTGCCCTACTTAGACTCTAAAGTCTCTGGAACAACTGCTGTCTGATCTAATGTGCATGTACAGAGCAGAGCACAATGAAGTCCTGATCTCAGCAGGAGTTCCATCTGCTACTGCTGAGATAAATGATCTTTTCAGTACTGGTTGTTTTTTAATCTCTTTAAATTACCATAAATACATTTTTAAAGCCATATGCTTTCATTCTATATCCCACTCCACCGAAGAAATCTGGGTTTCTGTGGAAATATAATTATGTAACCATATAATTAAAGACTGCATCATACCCTGTACATGCAAGAGGGCTAAGTTGAGGTCAAGTGCCAGACTGATCTGCCACTTTGTGCATCTCAAGTACCTAAACTTACTTTAGAAAGGTTATTTTAAATATAATTTTGTGTATGCAATTCTGTACTTTTTCAAAGAGAGAGTATTCTATTGAGTTGCAATTAGTTCAATTAAACTGAAATTGGTTTGCAGTAGAAGAAAGTGTGATTCTGAAGAGACCCATTTGTTTCTGATATTGAGGTCTAGTGTTGGATGCTCACTGAGGAAATACAAAGGAAATTTCTCATTTTGTTGGAGGGGTGGGAGAGAGAACTGTAGCACAGCAGGAGTACAGCCCACAGGATCAGCTATGTCAGAGTGGACAGAGGTGAGCAGAAACTCTGGGAATGACGAGGCATTCCGTATTTCTCACTCTATTTCTCTCTGCTGCATCAGTGTCCATGTGTTCCCAGTTTAGCATGTGGCACTGCTGATACTTTGGCAGAGGCATGAGCCTAACATTACAATATTTGTTAGGGTTTTGGCTGAATACACAGAATTTCTAGAATATTGCATGTAAAGGAAGTGGCAAAGTTCAGAAGTTAATAACTTATCCAAACTGAAAGAGGAATATATAGGCTGAGCAAAGAACATGTCTCTAATCATAGGTATTTTGTCATTGTCAACTTTTAGTGTTTTACCTTAAGTGGTGGAAGTGTTGCAGCCTTTCAAAAAATACCACAAGTTTCCTTAACAACAGAAATTGTTATTTAGCCTGGATGTTGGGAGTGCTGCTGTTCTGTGTAACAGCATCTGGGGAATAAGGGTCTCTATCTCTTGACAGACCTTCCTCTTTCATGCTCTGAAGAACAAGGGTAATTCTTGTGTTACCTGAGCACTCCAACTTGACTTGTTATAAACTGCTGAGGGGGCACATGTGCAGAAAAGTGGGTGGAAAAGCATTTCTTGAACCAGGTCCTGGCAGTACATGTTTGCATAACCCAGAGACTCAGACCACTGATAATTATTTCAGTATTCTTTTTTTTTCTTTCTGAACAGAGAATCTGTTTATACCTAGAGCATCTTTACTTTTGTGCAATTTGAAACATCGACGTGACATGGTGGTCTTTTAAGAGTTGCTTATGATTTTGGAGCTCTTCTGCTGGCTTAGTGAGGGGTTTTTGTTAGGAGTGGTGGTGGTTTGGTTTTGAAGTTATTTAACTTCAGGGGACATTAGAGATTTACATACAGAACACCATTTCTTCTTCAAGAAATCCAGCTAACAAAGAATGCTTGTAAGCACCAGGTGCAAGAAAACCAAGGTAATTGTCTGTAATTGTGAGATTCTTGCTAACACAATACGTCGCTCAGTTGGATATGTACACAGCATCCATTGCTGCCGATGGAAGTTACACAAACAAATTGAGGCTACAATAGGGACATTTATGTTTAGCTTCATTTACATAAAATGTATTGATTTTTTTCTTTGCTAGGGGACTGTTTTTTAAACAAAATCAAACATTTACATGTGTAAAATATAACATCCATAATTTTTCTCAAGTTGTTAAAGTCCAATTAGGTTTCTGCAATCTGTACTTACTTGATAGGAAGATAATTTGCCGTTACCAAAGAAAATACATTTGGGGTATTTCATATGTAAATTAATTTACTTCATAGAAGAATTTTTAAAGGCTTTGGAAGTTGATGCTTTTGCTAACATCAACATTTGCTTATCTTTGAATGGCTTTTCATAATAACAGAATCTTTGGCACTCCCTTTTGGCCTTCCACCCAGTCTCAAGGTACCTTGCAAACACAAAGTTGCACAATTCGATCTCATCCTCACATTACAGATGGAGCGCAGATAGATCTCTGCCTGTGGTCTGATTTAAATTGCATGTTGGCTTCGGCTTCCAGTGATGGTGGCCAGCTGGCTCTTTTTGAGATAACCAGTGTAAACTTCCCGAGAAGCTTTGCCTTACACTTGCTGAGCTGCTCTCACTTTCCAGCAGAGGCAGGTTCTGCTGGCACATAAAGGGTGCTCCCCTGCTTGTGCTGGGGCTTCACACCTGCTGGGTGCCTTGGCTGCTGACTGCTCAACCCTCACATGGAGCCTAACCACCTATGCAAAGAAGATACCCAGTGCTGTGAAGAGTGGAGGCTGCAGCATCCTTGAGCTGAGCGGGATGGCTCATGCCTTAAGCAGTCGGATAGGCCAAATCACATTATCTGCTCCCCTGTGAAAACTGCTTATTCTTTTATGCTCACTATTAGTTCCTCTTTGCATGACAAAAATCCAGATTTTTTTTTTATTTTCAAGCACCCATTAAGGACAGAAAAAATGACATTTTCATGATGGGTGAATGAACCTGCTAGCTCTGATCTCATTACTTTGAGTAGTGTCTTAGATGTGTTTAAAATTAGCCTGCTAAAGCAGGTATGACCTTTAAGGAAGAAAGAATTGAGAACTGCTTTTTATTCTGACTCAGGTTCCTCTCCAAATACTTCTTCCAAATTATAAATACTGGACTGTTTTGTTGATGTGTTTTATCTTGCAAGACAGCCAATCACTTTATTTAATGTGATTAAAATCTCTCTCACAATATTTTATAGCTATAACAATGGAAATTAATGTCCACTTATTTTTTTTGCTCATCTCTAGATAATACACAGAGCAGGGGCGTAGGCTGGAGTTACTGAGCTGACAAACTGTATCAAAAGACTAGAACTTAAAAGAAACAATTTTTTTTTTTCTACTGTTTCAGAAACAAGTCAACAAAGCATTTGTCAGAATTGGCACACAATTACAACATAATCGAATTAAAATTCAGTTACATGCTTTCAGGTGGCTTTAATAACATTCCTGTTCACACGTCCCAGTTATTGAGAATTAACAAATCAAGGACAGGATAATAACTTGTATCTCCAGATTATCCAGAACTTTCCAGAAGTCATTTTACTGACCATGTGGTATTAGTATTGTAAAGTGTTTTTTTAAAGTCCTTGAAGACTAACTAAAACCTGTCCTGTTTGTTTTAACCAGTGACCATCTTGCAGTATCCTTCACTAGCAAATGCTGTTTCTCTCTGTTTTCTCTGCTGGTTATTTAATTTTTTAATTTGCTATTGTCAGTTCCTTTCAACATATTCTAGGAGAAAGAGAGAAAGGCCTTTTCTGACATATGGGATAGTTGCTGGAAGTTATCCAGGGAAGTCTTCCAGATGTGAGGGGGGTAGAGGGGCTGAGCAATGAGCTATACCCCATAAGGGATTCCTTGTCCTCCCCTGGAAAAATCAGAGCAGAAACTGCAACAGGTGATTTCTGGGGTCTGCCAGTCTTTGTCACTGCCTCAAATGAAAGTATTCACAGCATGAAGTGAAAGTGGAGGTGAGGAACAGAACAATCACAGAAAGTGTGCCTGTGGCCATATTACCTCAGGCTGTGATCTTGCGCAGCCCCGTGTGCTGCATCAGGTCGGGATATCAGCAGCTGCACAGGGGCTGCCCAGGAGCTGGTGGCTGTGCTGGAGCACGGAGCAGTTGTCCTTCCCTGCGTCTGTGTTGAATCAGTGTCATCATGTGGCACTCTGTGTGTGTGGGGTGGCTTTCCTGTTCTGTGAACACTTGGGGGGTTGTGTGCGCTCAGCTAGCATGCTGACCTCTGAACACCACAGAGGGTACACAAGAGGCACTGAGGAAAAGGAGGGGAAATCACAGGGAACTTGTGCATTATCTCTTAATAACCTCATAAAGTCCCGCCAGTAAGTGCAATGGGAAATAGGCTCTGGCTTCTTTTCTGATTGCTGACAACTGGTTTGCATTGCAAAATGCTGGAGCCAGAGGGTACACACTACCAGGGATTGAATACAGGGCTTCATTAAAATTGGGCAGTCTGTTTTAGTCATTGTTTTAAGAAGGGGCTAAAACATCTGGAAATTGACGGAATACAAATTTTTATTCTTCTCACAAAAGAAGAGATTACCAAATTATTTAAATCATCATGGTACAAATTCAGTTCTAGATGGTGAACTGGCTAAGTAAGTTGAAGTCTGAAGCATTGGTTATTTTCACCTTTCATGTACAGCTGAAGAAAATCTGACACTTCCAGAGATAACCACCCCACCCCACAGCCACCATTCATTTCTTCCATGCACTTCAAGATATTCAAGCTGTCATCTTTGCAGATGTCCACACTAGGCTTTCCTGATAAACTGGACAGGATACTGGAAAGGAGTAGAGAGAAATGAAGGAAAAAAATACAGTTCCCCTCAAACAGATTGCAACTGCACAGGTTTCTTCATGAGGCTGATTGCTGTGTCTGTGCAGACTTCCGTGAATCCAGAATTCACAGTGTCAGTTGACAGAGCCCTGTCACATGATGGTCTGTCAGGAACACCGTTAAGTACTCTGAGCTATGCAGTTGGTAAGAATTGTCCCCAAGCCCCTGGTGGGGCTGCACTGTAGAGCTGTCTGGCCCAGCGACAAGTGGCTCTGAGACTGGGAGTTCAGCACAGGAGGGGGCAATGCGGGTGCTTGGGAGCTGTTGCTGCTGGTGGCTCACCCCCGTGTTCTGTAGGCAGTGAGGATAGAGAGGTTTGTTGTCTTAAATGGTAGTCATTTCAATGCTCTGGCTTGTATTATTTGTTGTGCTGGTGTGAGTAATGCATGGCAAATTGGAGCATGTGGCAAACACGACTGTCCAGAGGTGGCTGAGGTGGCCCTCTGCTTTTAAACAAAACTTGTCCTTGAACAATGTCTGCCATGTCACAGTCACCATTTCTTCATTTGAGGGCAGAAACCTCAATGCTGTGCTCTTGTTTGTTAAAGCCTCTTCCCCAACAGACAAAGCTTGGCATGCTTTCCCTTTTCCCTCTGGCACAGTGCTCCACCCCACCAGCATTCTCAGTGCACAGCTGCTTAAGGGTTATTTTCTCTGGGAGGTGGCTGTGTGGGGGGATGTTCATGTACACACACACGCACAGAAGGATGTGTACTCCTAAGGAAGAAACAACTTTGTCAGCAAATTATCTCATCTTATTTCAGCTATTATAATCCTCTTCAAGCCTCAACAAAGCACCCATACATGTTTGATCAAGTCACTATTAAAGAGAAATATTGTGCTATTCTTGCCAACTGGACCACCTACACCTTGGTATCACTATAACTATTGTCAAATATTATTGTTACAAGAGGGCACAAACTGTGTAGATCTTTCTTTAATATGACAGTGGCCAATTTAATGGAACATTACTGATTAGCACAGCCAGTGCAGAATATGCTAGCATACCTTTTACAAAACTTTATGTTACAGTTGAATGGATTACAGAACACCTCCTGAATGCCTAGTGGCTGGCGTTGTGCCAGAGCCTTTAAAAAAAATTGAAAATGCAGCTTGCTTTCTCTTTTTTCATAAAGAAATCTGAAAGCAGAAGCACTGACCTTGGCAAGCTTCTTGCACTAAGTTTTCCAGTAGGCAAAAGCTCTATAAATCAAACCAGAATAATCCTGTGTATGTTTTTGTTTTCATGCAGGCTGCTAGGATTGCACTTAAGGACTTGATTTTTATTGCTAAAGGAATGTTTTTAAATCATCAAGACCTAGAGTGTGTTGTGAGCTTAGTCCAAATTTCATCATCATCTTTTGCAATTTGCCTAACGCCCTGGCTCCCATGGAAATACAATTTATTTCTCTTGCAAAAGTCATTACAATCTATGAGCACAAAGAAAGAAACCTGCAGAACAGAAAATAAGCAATAAAATCATGACAAAATCTGCTACCTAGATTCTTTCCCCTAAAGCAGAAAAATAAGATAAACAGTGCTTCTCTTTCTCTCTGAGTTATTATTAGTTCAGTATTATTTATCATACAGCTTGGAAATCTTAAAAGGTTACAGTTTATTTTTCATGCATGGCTTTGGGGAGCCTTTTGACTCTGCCGAGAATTGTAACATGACATTGTTTTCACAATGAAAGCTCTGAACAGATTATTTTCCACATTATCTAGATAATAGAGGTGATAGATGGGACCAAGTCTAGCTGGTGTAAGCAGTTGTAACTCATTTAAATTATGGAAATTTGCACCAGCAAAGAACCTGCCTCTAAGGAAGGAAGTCTGGAGGAAATGTTCTAATTCAAATTCATGTTACCTTTTTTTTTTTTTGTTAATGTGGACATAACTTGCACTTAGGTTTATGGTAAAGAATATTAAACTGAACAAAAATTTAATTCCATCTCTATATGTTCTTTTATGCTAAACCACTAGAAGGTATGTTCCCTAAGCCTGTTTGCAAGCTTCATCTTTCTGTGCATCCAGGTCAGCTAAACACACGCTTAGATCAGAAGCAACTTACAAAGTCTGTGGTAACACCAGTGGGACTCCCTGTGTGTTGCAGTAAGCTTTGCTAAATATTGATCATTAGAACGCATATTTAAACTCAAGAGCTACAGTGCTTTCCTGACTGTCGTCTTCCGAGCCCTCCTAAAACATATCTTCAACTTAGACTAAATATATCTCTCTCTGTGAACATATGTACGTATTTATGTGTACTCTTCTTAATTTACAGCATTTAATATAATTACTGTGCTGTATGTACGAGCAAGAAGTATAGGACATTGGTAGGATTTTCCTTACTCTTTCTTCTTCTTCTTCAGTTTTTCAGTCCGTATTTTTGGCGTGTTATTTCTGAGCTCCAGCACCAGCTGGCAAGGGCAAGTCCTCAAACCCACCCACGACCGTTTCTGTCAAAGTATCGGATCTGTGGGGCTCAGGAGCTCACGGCTGAGCCATGAGGAACAACTCTGTAGGCAATGATCTTTTTCCCTACACATTTTCTCGGTGTGCTGCCGGCACTTAAAAAGTTAATAGTAGCAAGAGTAATGAGTGGGCCCACTTTTCAATGGGCATAGTTTGCAATTAATGTGTGTTGGTTTTTTTCATGCTTTAAGTGAAATATCCTTTTTCCCAAATTCCCACGACAGACAGATGTTTAAACATATTGGGGGCAACCACATTATCTTCAGCCTAAGTTTTTTCCTGAAATTCTTTTCTTTCCCCGTGAATCTTCTTTAGCTGACTTCTTTCCTTTGGTTTCCCATCACCAGAATAAAAACTTCTACATGCTTGTGTACCCTGGGACAAGAGTTACACTGTGAGAAACCACCTGAACCAACATTGGGAGTCATGAAAATAACTTTGCTAAGGACTCATCTATTGCTTCATCATCTGCATTTTATGTTTTTCTGTGGAATTGTTTCAACAGATGTAAATCCCCTAGATTGTGCTGCAAGAGAAGCATATTTTGCCTTAGCCAAAAACAATTCCTAAAGTATTTGGCTTAAAATAAAAGAATCCATATGGGGTTTTGCTGATTTAACTCTTCTGGATTCAAAAAGTAGTTTTACTTACATCTCTAGAGAAACAAATTGTACTAATTTAAGAGCTAGCATCTAGTTTAAGAGTCTGTCTAATGAAGGGGGAAAAAAGGAAGGAGAACTATTTCTACCCTGAAGTTGTCATATGTTAAAATGAAATAACATTTCAAGACCATTGCCTTAACTAGCTATACTTTCTAGTTTATATTGTTATAATGTTATAACAGTATGAGGGGGACTGACCTGTTTAGGGCAGATAAGGGTGAAAAGAGGAGAGAATCTTCTGAGGATAGCAATATCAGATTAAGTTTTGGTAGCTTGAGCCAGTTTAAAGCTGGCAGGCACCCTGTGACTTCCAAAGATGGGTGGTTGTGTAGCTGGGGGCAGGGATGTTCCTCCCTGGTTATACAGCTTCCCACATCTCTTGGGGTGCAGCACGGGGAGGGAGCTCTGCCAGTTCATCTCACTGGATATAAATGTGCATTTTCCTGTAAGTGTTCTTGCATGATCAGGAAAATTATCTCCTATACAGAATATCTATGAAGTGTCTTGCCCAAATGTATGCATTCAGCAAAAATGCTCCTGTAGCTTCTGTAAATAACACTGGTCCACAGTCTCACTGGCACACAAATGGCTGAGCACTGCTTGCACACCCAGTTGGTAGATGCCTTACAAATACTTCAGCTGGAGAGAAATGGCATGGGCTGGATTGCTGCCTTGCATATGCAGATTTGATAAGCGTTTTTGCACCTCTTTCACAGTGCTCAGTGCTAACTAGGTGGATGCTGTCTGTGTGTCTGTGTGTTTTGGTGAGTTGAAGCATCAGAACACAGAGTCTTTACTGGTAAGGTACAACTTGAGGGTTTTAATTAGCATCACTTTTTGGAGATTGGAACAGCAGCATCAAATCTCTGCCTATGAATACCTGCATATGGTTGTCACCTAGAAGGAAATAGGTGGTCTGGTTTGGTGCACACCACCAGCTCAGCTGACAGTACTCTGATATCTTAATTAAAGGATCCAAGTTACGCTCCTACTCCAAGCACACCTGTAGAAACACCACTGATAGTGTTCCAGTGGTGGTCATGTAACACTGAGTAGGTGTGCTATGCTCTGTTTCATTTTTTTACTGTGTTTATATGCATCCAGGGCAATTAATGAAATGAATGGTATTGATCATGAAGGTGTGGGTGGCTTGGGGTTCTGGTTGCTTGGGTTGGGTTTTTGTAATAAATACATAAACTCTGCACCAGAGCTCTTACCAGAGGTGCTGTTTCATAAACTACACTTGATGCATAATATGATAGCATGTCATGTCTCAGCAGTATACCAATAATATCTTCTGCCTTACACTGTAGATATTTTGGGATGCGGGGTGTGAAAGGTCTTGAAACTAAAGACGAATCTTTTCTACAGAGAATTGTGTGGTCACTGTCAGTCTTTGTCAAGCATACATTTTAGTCATCTTCCATAAGTCAGGACCCCCAGATTTGTTACATCCCCATGGTATAATTTCCTCATTCGAAAGACTGCACTGGTAACCATTTAAAGGCACTATTAATAGTCTTATTAATTTGACAGGCTTCTAGCCTAAAAAAATTGTGCAATTTATATTTTTATTGAGAGACAGGTATAAGTGTAGGTTTTGGGGGACCACCCCAATCCAGCTGAGTCATAAATTTTAACACTACCATGGTGCCATTGGATATAGAATATTAAATGAGCAATATTCAATGTGCACATTTTAAAATTGTGCTTGCAAATTTTTCTTACAGAGTTTGTATTAATTGAAATTGTTTTGCTTTTGTTTCAGACCTTCAGTGGTTATGGTCTGGTACAAACAGGTAGTGACTGCACTTCTAAATACTCATTTAGATCAGAATCATCTGATTTCTGTAATCTCCCCAGGTTATAATTTTATTATAATATCCTTGAAGCTTTCTGGTTTTGTCTTACTTCATCCGAAATTCCCTTCCATTTAATATTTATAGCCCTTGGGTAAATTAAGAGTTAAATGCATCCTTCTAAGCCTCATTTAACCACACTGGAAGTGTCCTTCTGGAAACAGTTCATTGGAAAGGAAGAAAAGAACTACTCAGATTGAGTAAAGACTATCCAAATGGACCAATAACACAAGGCAAAAATATACTATTAGCATCTAGGTCAGTCTGGGGCAGAGACTGGGGCTGTATCTGCATGGCATTGACATGCTTAATAGAATAATATGATGATAGGGAACAGTCGTGCAAAATTGTTATCAGATGAGCTTCTATTCCAAGAGGGTTTCTGCATGGCTCTTTTTAGATCTTCAGAGATACCATCTTTAAATCTGTGGAGATAACTAAAAGAGATTTTAAATTATTTGACTAATTGTCTTCTTATTTTTTGTAAACAAGCACTGTAAAAAAGGAAAATATACAAAAGACCATCCTCTACAACTATATGCAGCTAAATATGAAAATAAGTGAGCTGGGATCCATGCAGAGAATCCTGCAAACTTCAGCTGGTTCTCTAAAACATATGTGAAGTTCTTAAGGTTGCTAATGCTTTAAAACCAAACTGAGATTCTCACGAAGAATTCAAGAAAGATTTGGCTACAGACTACTTCTAAAATTGGCTTCACAGTAATACTCATTTCTTTCTACATCATAGTCTAAAACAGTCATTACTTCATGAGCCAATCATGCATGCCAGAGTGCACAAAACTAGAAATTAATAGTATCTGCTAACCATCCTGTACTCTGATATTGCCATGGAACAGGAGGGTGACTTTGAAACTTTCAAAGTGAATTAAGAGCTAGTCACTTGCTTAATCCTGATTCTCACTGAATTATGAACAATTCTTTGCTGGCTATCTCACCTTTCACTTTAAGTCACAACAAATTCCATGAAATGTTCTTACTTACTCATCTGCTTAAAGCCGAATGAAAGCAGAATTCAATTAACTTTATGGCGAATCTGTTAAAAACCCACAAAACATGGAAACCAAAAATTCAATCTGAGGAGTGCATCTGATTCTCCATCTTTAACATGCTGCGATGTGTCTAGAGATTGCAGCACATATGGTCTGTAAAACCACCCACCATTTCAATATGTCTGAAATACAAAGTAGTACATGTAGCATCACAAGTTAGAAACTAGGTAGAAGAATGGATGCTAGTGTTTAACCTACAGAAACACAGAATTATCCAGTTCAGACTAAATATGTGTTCCTTTGTTCCAGAATTGCACCCTTTGTGTCTCTGCTAGGCTGGGCTGGGAAGGCTCTCCAGGCAGTGGGTGCTTCATGTGCCAGGTGTGCTGCACCAGCAGGGCAGAGGCAAGGACAATATGTGTTTTGTCGGAGGAAAACCTCAGCAAGGAGGCTTTGAAATTAGTCATACCAGCGGCACCAACTCTTGCAATTTCTTGCTATTCTTAAAAGCTTCTGCAGTCTTTACCTTGAGTATCACTTTAGGTAGTTTTGTGCATGAGTAGTTTTGCAGTACTTTTATGAAATACGATATGCTATTATAGCAGCTTAAAACGGTCATCAATATTTCAAGTGAAGAAATATAAAAAGCTTCTCAAAACATGTACTGTTTACTGTACCCACACAAACAGATGCCCTTCAATGGGAATTACAGAAGCACAGCAATATAAAAATGCTATCCTGATAATAATACAAATCACAATCACTCTGATGTAAATCTGAGGACACCTCCACAATCTTGTTTCCTGCACTGCATATCTGACAAAATAAAAGATTTTTAATTTCTGGTCAGAGGGAGGTAAAAGAGCCAAGCTTTGTGTCTCAACAGTTCAGTGATACTTCTGAAATTGTCTTTACCCACCTGTCTTTAACTCCTCTTCAATCATTCTGTAATATAAGTGGAAAAGGGATCCTGCTATTGATTGAACTCTTTGCTTTTATCCAGCCTGCCTTAAGCTTGAAATAGATCTCTCTTGTCACAGAAATAATAATAAAGCTTTCTCATGGTGGAGAAGGGGGTCCTAGGTACTGTGAGAGTTTTTTGTTGCTCACAAAATAAGTCAAATCTCTTTGGATAAACAATGGCACCAGTGCCAGCTTCCACACAGTGACAACTAGTGCTGCGCAAATTGATGTGCCACCTAAATGCTACAGGATTGATTGAACATTTCCCTGCTGTTACTTTCTTTTTTTTGCTGCTGTCTTTCCTCAAGAGAACAGTGTTCCTAGCATGACCCCTTTTTCTTTGCACGTCAAGTGAAGGAAAATCACCCTTTGCTGTTCTTGTGGGGACAAATATTGATCTCGGACACAGCAAGGCAAGCCAAAAGTAACTCCTTGGGAGCTACAGGCATTGCCCTAAACACTGGCCTGTGAAGCTGGGGTCAGACTCCAACCCTGGCCTTCAAGTTTTATGTTTTGCCTAATAAGAAGCAGTATTTCTGATATACCCATGCTGCAGAGAGCCCTGAGTCATTTGGCAGAAGTGAAAATTTAATAGTGTTCATTATTGATGCCTATAACACAAAACAATGATGTATGTCACAGTCTCAATACATTTTGTTAATGGTCACATCTATGCCAAATGTATTTATATTTCTGCAAGAGTTTATGAGCAGTAATACCAACATTTAATTTTCATAAAAGCTTTTTTTCTTTCAAGGAAATCCCAGAAAGCCTCATCACATAACACAACTATCACTTACTGTGCAACAGATATTTTATGCTCAGTTTATGTCGCTTCAACTCTTTTTAGAAAGTGCTGGATATGGACATAGCTAAACTCAGGACAAATCCCTTCTGCTGTTCTGGTAAATCTTTGTTTGGCTTGTATAGTGTACCCAAGGTAAAAAGGTGGATGAAGCTGGGGCTGAGACAGGCATCAAAAAGTTTGTGCATTTAAGGAAAGACTTGAGAGATAGAGGGACTTAAGAAAATCTTATCAATTAACATAATGATCTACAGACAGATGATGTTGTACAAAACGTTAGTGGCTATTATCTCTGGAATTCAAATAAAATATGAGAGTTCTCATGCAAGTCACTAGTGGCTGCCTTATTTACAAAAAATTAGGAAGTGCAGCTCTTGGTGAAGTGTCACCACAGCTAAGTGCCACTGCATGAATTAGACTATTAGTACACTTTCTGAAAAAGGTTTGAATAGAACTGTAAAATTTGTAACCAGACTTATGCAGAACCTTTAAACATCTGAAGCATTTCTGCTGTCCAGTTAGGCTTTTTTTTCCTCTCATGAATGGTTCATACTTACGCAAAGATTTTTCTCTATAGAAAAAATACAGAAATATGATCATTGCTACCATCAGTTGTTATTAATCCTTTGTAAGCAGTCAAGACACTTACAATAAAACCACACAATCCAGGCAAAAATGAAGACTATTATTACTTAATTCTGCTTTCTACAGATTCTTGCAGTCATTGGCGATTTAATATTCACAGTAAGATTTTTGGGGGAGTGCTATTTTGGCAAAGAGGTGGATTCCATTCCATTTGCAAAGAGGACAAAATAGTGCTTCTTCTTGATATGACTTTTTTTCTCATTTTCTTTCAAATCTAGCTCTTTTTGGTTTTAAATTTTCTTGCTGATAAAGAGTTTTTACAGCTCATCGGTTGTAGTACACATCAACTAATTTGTATGGTAGTTTTCCCTCTTCCTAACTAGGAGACAGTTATTGTACTTTTTCTATCAGAAAAATGATGACTAGGGATGGGTGAAAACGAGGAATAAATGGTGATCAGCCAGCGTTCATGGTCATAAAAAATGTTTATGTGGATTTGTGTCCAAGTGTGAGCGTTCATAGAGGTAACAGCAATCCCAGACAGGAGTTGTACAAACACAATGCTCTTTGTGAATATAAATTTAGAGAGGGACAGAAGGCTGTACAAAGTGAAAAAACATTCACATTTCAAGCATTTTTTTTCTCTAACACAGTCAGAACAACATTTAACCAGCTTTGCACTTAAAAGTAATTCAGTGCTTATGCTTTGCCTCTCAGAGGATGGAAGATATTTTTGCTGTCATTCGCCTGAGATGGTACTATTTCCTGGTGCTTTAAAGTAAATAATTTATTGTAGCCTGGGGCTTTCACTCTAAGACTTTTCATATATGATACACTACTTACCTTAGCATTCCTGTTTATGTATTTACATTGCTCTCATCTCAGTGGTTCTTAGGCTCCTGTATACCAACATGTCTTCCACTCCCTGCAGAGGAGGAGTATAAGTCATTACTGCTTCTGTATCCCTGATGATTTTATTAAATGAAGTTTAATTACTTCCATTGCTTTTGTATAACATAATCTAATGCTCATTTACTCTATTATTAACATTCAGAGGAATTAAAATAGGGCACATTTGCATCAGTACACATTGAGCATGATGTAAGGCCAGGCATAATTAATTTCTCTCGCTTACAGCTATGGAGATTGTTAATTTTTTAAAAAAGCAATATGTAGGATTTGATTTTTATTTGCATTAGGTTACTTATCACTCTGGAGTTGTAAATCAGCATTCTGGTTAAAAGTGTTCCTATTTTACTTTTTGAGCACTATTTATCAGAGTGCTGTCAAATGGTAAAATGGAGTAGAGGAGATAATTTTTTTTGCTGCGGGGGGAAAGAAATGATACTACACATTCCAAGTTAAGTAACTGAACTACAGATCTAGCACCTCTTATGAATGGTAAAATTGGCAGCAGCTTCAAGGAGAGTTGTGAGTCCCTCAGTCAGTGGTTCCTAACTTTCTGGAGAAGACAAGTTCTACACAGGTACCAGTTTGGTCCTCCCCCACCGCTGCACCACAGCTTTGACCCAGTCCATAGCTCCCACCCTGGTCAGCCCCAAGTCTGTCATGTCATGGCTCTGGATGTGAGGTCTGGGAGCTCCACACCTCTCCTGTAATATACCCAAAGACCTGCCATGCGATCACATTTTGCTCGTAGGGAATGGCACCATTGGCAGAACTGCCTGGCGTAGGGAGTTCCAAGCTCTGTTTTGGTGCTTGCAGGCTGACAGAGAGACAGTGACCTGTTTTTTTACAGACAGTGCTGAAAAAAAGGTTCTTCTAAAAAATTTTAGTTTCTTTAAAAGCTCACTAAAATGGGAGCTCTGAAACTGAGGAATACCTAAATCGTAAAACACTTCTTAAAAATATATTGCTTATGTAAGAGGTTTTGCTAACAAAAATTAGACTGAATCTTTTAAATGAACCATCCGCTTTGGAAATATATCACTCCAGTAGCCTTTCCTGACCTTTTGCAAGGGATCATCTGCATGTGTTTGCTCAAGAATTTTTGGTAGAGAAATGTGGTTGCCTTTCTTGTTTAATTCTTTACTGTTTCCATGTGGCAGAATGTTAAGAGATTGCTTTTCTGTCCCTTGTCAATAAGTGACCTGCCTTAACCAGGCACTCAGAATGAATCATAACACTTGTCAGCACGTGCACCAGCGATTGCTAAGGAGCTAACCACTCCAAGGCCATCTGTAGCAGTACTTGCTGTTCATTTCCCAGTACAAGGCTTAGTGTGGTTGTGTCCTTGGCAGTGAATGTTATTCATGGAAAGTCCTCATGAAATGGGGGAAGTGAAAGAGAAATACTCTGTCAGCTGTATCTGTTTTGTTATTGCCTGATGGGCATGAAATCAGAGGGGGGATAGCAGTGTAGAACAGGGACACAGCAACTGATATGGAGGTGGTCCTGTGGGGGCAGGAGGAAAGAGTTGGGCAATTGTTTAAAAAGAGGCTTTAGCAACTGCTTTGGGAGTCTTCTGTTAGCCCCTGAGAAAATCAAAGTAAAGACAGAGCAGAGGTAGTCAAGAGAATCGAGGTCCTTTGCCACTGATGGAAATTGCTGCTGTGGACTTAATTCCTGAGGAACTCTGATCCCAGAGCTGAGGATACCATACATCTGTCTCAAAGAGTAATTCTTCTCTAGTTAAGCTAGTTTTCAAAGCCAAAGCCAAAAGCATTGAGGGAGCAAGAGGTGTCTTCTCTTGCATGCTGAGGATTCCAAGGAGAGGACGGCGAAAGAGAAAGGTTAGGGGAATAACCCACCCCTGGACCAGTAAAATGCTTCTCAAATTCCTGGTGAAGGTCTAGTAAGAAAGGTACAAAGCAGCCACTAAGATCTCCGCTGGACAGGTACAAATTTACTGTGTCTGAGTACCGTGTTTAAATACTTACTACTCAATGTCAGTTAAGTCTGGAATTACAATGGAATTCCCAGATTACGCAATTCCTGGTTTATGCATTGAATTCAGATGTTGGAAGAAGAAAGAGACATCATCCTTTCAACATTCTGCTTGCTGTGCTAGATAAACAGTGTTCAGTTTACCTTCTCATTGATTTTAGGCCATTCTGATATAATTCTAGGGCATTTGATGTTAAGAAAGAAAAAAATTCAGAAAACCTTCCTGAAATATGGTCAAATTAGATTTCTTTTGTTAAAAAAACCCCCATCCTTCAAACTGGATTAGACCAGTGAAATAATAGTGCTGTACAGCTAGACTTAACATATGAGGGTGCTTGTAATGGATTGGATTTGAAGCTATGGATAACTGCACAGAATGGGAAGCTCCACTTGAGACAATCAGCAGTCTTGTTGTTTCAGTCTAAGAAATGTATTTTAAATTCTACAGACAGAGTTACCCTCAAACATAACTTAAGAGCCAAAATAAATGGTCTAAGAAATTGTTTTTGAGAAAAGTTGATAATAAATTTTATTAGCAAAACACCTTTTCTTCATGTTCCCAAACCTTGCTAAATGTCTTCCTTGGGCCAATAAGGAATAAGCATAGACTTAAAATTAGATTCATATTGTATTAATGAAGCACTTATAGGACAATATATTTAAATTATTGATGGTAAATGTTAATTTGAGGAAATTCTAAAGACTAAAGCAGAAATTAATTGGACCTCACTGTTCAACAGACTTTGTAGTACCCTCATACCACAAAACATAGAGAATGCTCAAAGGAAACCTATTGAAAATTATGTTTTCTTTCTTTAAATTTTTTTTAATGTCTCTCTAGCCTTTTATAACAAGGAGGATGTTAAAAAGTCACAAACACATCTAGCAAAGTTATCCATATAAATTATGAGGCTTGGATGTGTCCAGTTTAAAAAATAAAAAAATTTTTAAAAAGAAAACAAAAATCACAATATTTTATTCATTAATAATAATTTTCTAATAACAAAAGTTTCATATTCAAATTCCAGGATACAGGGTAAATTGGGGGGAAAATATTTCTGTAACTTCTGCTATGTAAAAAGCAACCCTGGGAGACTGTGGGATACTCTGTCTGCATTTTTTTTCTTACTGAAAATCATCATTGGCTTTCCTCATATCTTGTGGGCAAAACAATAGTGTTTTTCTGTCTAACTTGGCTAGGCCACAGAATTTTCAATTTCTTGGTTCAAATAAGCATCAGTATTGCAATCTTAGCTCTTTTTTCATAATTAATTGAATATTCCTTAAAAAAAAGCTGTAGCTCTAGTTTTTATTTATTAAATCACACCACCATGCAGACAGAGTAGCAGAATAATCTAGATAATAATCTTTTATGCTAAAAATTCCATCCACACTTAAGAAATTAATCTGGTTTTTATATGGAACATTCCCCAACAAAACAAGTAAGTTTTGAGCTGCAAAATGAGATGGATGGGCAGTTACAGTCCTTAAACTCCACAGCGTTTCCAACAATCAGTGATTGATTAGAGGAGAGTTTTTAGGTACCGTATGCAAAGCAATTACAGTGACTCCGGCATATCCTTGGCCTGAAGAAGGACCTGGGAATGGACCATATTTCTCATAGGATGCCAACTCTTGTCTGTATTAACAGAACAAAACAGAGGGAGCAAACTGCAGCAGATGCCTCTCCAGCATCTCACTCAGGAGTACCGAGGGAGCTGCACCACTCGGCAGCTGCAAGGGATTTGATCCCATATTCTTCTGTGTCTTACATGTTAATCACCTGTGTTTTCCTTACCTCCATTTAAAAATTTGAGCTACTAAAAAAAATTTGTTTTATTGGAAGGCAAGAGCCTGAGAAGTATTACCTCCTGTTTTAATTATGTAAAATGGTTGCTATTCACACTGATACAGAAACTATTGGGCAATACAAGAGTAGATGTATTGTTTACAGCGTGGGAGTAATACTAGGGATTTTCACTATGAAACATATGCAAAAAAACCCCATCTTGTTTCTGAAATAACATGAGGTCATGCTCTTTCATTTTTCTCTCAAAGGAAGGCACATTATAATTATTGATGATATAGCTGGGCAGCAGACAAGTGAAGTTCAATGCTTTGAAATGTAGCAAGAGGTAGTTGTTGTAGAGACTACTTTTCATTTCTAACTCCAAGTAATTATTAGTTCATTCCTTCTTTCTTGTATGTCAGGAAGAGGATGCATTAGCTCATCACTTTAGAGTGCAACAATCCAATCTATCCTATAGGAATTATCCCCGTTAGTGACAAGCAGTGGTCCCAGAAGTGTCACAGAAAGGAGGAACTACATGCATGTTTGTCTGGGCAGTTTTAATGGAATATAGATAATGTGTGTGTGAGAGATTTTACTCAGGCCTTATCTAAAGGGAAAGAGTCCCAATTGTATGAATGTTTAGGTCCTTTAGCTGAACATCTTCACCTTCTGCCTTCCTGCTTTGTAGAGCCTTCAAAATTCTGGGTGTGATGCTCTCAGAAACATTAGCAGAATAATAAGGCCATGTACTGCCCTTGCATGGCAAATGCATCTCTTGCAGGAGGTGTAATATGGGTCCTCAGGCTTCTCTGTCACAACTTGATACTGTCCTGGTCTTTTCTGAAAGGTCTGACAGTCTTTTCTTTCAGCAGTCATGAAGGGAAATACAGGATTTGTTGCCTCTCTCTGCTTTTTGCCCTCCTGCTACCCCAGCTGCTGTCTAGGCTAGGGCTCTGTATATACCAAATACACTATCCATATTACTGTGGTATTTTTCTAAATGGTATCTTACCTATTGCTGGGGCACTTAGTCAAGTTGGTGGATTAATTGTACCAGAACCTTAGTATGGGTAAAAACTACTCGATTTTGGGGGGATTGGGCTTTAGGTATTTGGTAAGTATTTTTCCTTTGACTCTACACTGATAAACAAATACAGTACTGATTCAGCCTCAATGGCACCTCTGCCTAGCATCAATATCTCACAGCTGAAATAGAAGATGATTAGTTAGAATGATTAGATTGATTAGTTAGAAGATATCAGAAACGCTTTTCTGGTTTTGTGCTCATAACCCAAGCTTGATTTGCTGCCTAGTGCTAGATCTCTTCAGTTTCCTTCCTTTGGTGATTCTTTCTCATACATATGAACTTTCAAGGTGAATTGGCATGTCAGACTAATGAAGTTGTGAGTGGTTATCCACTGGGGACATCAGTGTTTAAGCATGAGATTGTGGCAGGTAAATCTCTTGATTTGAGCCTAACACAATGCATGCAGGTCTGGTTTTGGCATTTATATTTTGGAGTTTCCCCCCTTCCAGAAGCTATATTTCTCATATTTTCTGGCCTTCATAATTAACTGTGTATCTGCAAAAATCCAGCTGATTTTTTAAGCCCTTTAGCTTTCTCTTTACAATGAGACATCCGGCACTCTCTCCTAAGTGTGTGACCCAAGGCAAATCTTGAATTCTAGCTTTACTCTGGTAATGACCCACTGCCATATACCAGACGGGATAAGTAAAACCAGCAGTAGATCCCCATTTTTCCTGACTCTTGTTCCTCAGCTAGGAACTTGGTAGAGCTCAGGAGCCACTACAGAGCCCCCTCGACAGACCCCCTTCCTCTTAGGATGGGAGTATCACATCAATTGCTTCCATTCTTCCTGCATTCTGCTTTTGGGCACCATGCCACACAAATCCCTCTGAGTGATCTCATTGTGGCAATTTATTCTTACTGGGCTTTTAAAAACGTTAATACAGTTTGTACAGTCTCAGCTTTGCCCAGGCTTGTCCTATTTCTTCTGTAGCAATTCAGAGTAACACACTGGTTGTCAGAATGTTTGGGTTTATCCAGAAATACCTCCCTGACACCTTTCCCTGTAGCCTCTAGTCTGTGTTACCACCGTGTTAAATAAAGCTAGTCAGTGTTGTTAGGAGATACCCCACATAAACTAGAACAGTCAAGAGCTGAAATTCTTTAGTTGCTAAATGGCTCCTATTGATTCTGCCCTTCAGGGTCCAAATAAACATTCAGCTCTCTGGCCTCCATGAAGAGGCTATGTGACTTTTCACTGGTCAAGGGGCAGGGAAGGAAGACATGGCAGATAGGGAGCTTATGCAATTTCATGCACACAGTGGGGTGGCTGCTTGGATGTGGGTAGTTGTCCTCTGATAGACTGTAGTCTTACCTTGCAGCTTCAGCACCTTACACTCAGAGTACAGAGTATTTCCCCAGGTGCTGGGGGCCTCAGGTGACTGCTACCTCTGCTTTTAGCAAAAGCCTCTTCAGTGATCATGACCAATAGCAAGTGCTTTTCCCAAGCATTTCACAGACCTATTAGAAGGACACATAGCCATCTTGCAATGGTGAACAATACAAAGGCTCAAAGAGAAGCTATGCTAGCTGTGAAATCAGAAACAGTTTAGCTATTGATTTTGCTAGCAAGGTAATATTTGGGGGGGGTTGCAGTGCTTTTTTGTGCTGTGAAGGTATGTCAGCCTACACGTGTCTTTATTACTGTGCGAGCTGAGTAGAGATTGCACACACTCCCTTAGTTCAGGATCACCAAAACTTCTAATTTCTCTGCCAGTTGGTGAGGTAAAGAGAACATGCAATAGGTCCTGGGGAAGGCTGAAAGGAGAGGTGACCACCTACCTATTACCTTTATCAGGGAGCCAAGCCCAGCAGAGAAATATCATCAGGCTGCACAGGCTCTGCCAGCTCTCCTGGCCTCAGTTCATAGAGAACCCCAGCAAATTTTTGTTTCTCTTTCCTTGTAGTCTGCTTGGAGTCTCTGTGCCTGAGATTTGGATTTCAGAGAGGACTTTATTTTTACATTAGAATGCAAAAATGAGAGACTTCTAGAGGCATGAAAGAGCGTGCTTCACCGCTAACAAACTCTCCTGTATTGCGGTGTTAGACCTTGTCCTTTCCCTTCTGCTATGGGTTTTGGGAGAGAGAAAATCAAATCTGATTCTCTGAAAGAAAGAAGCAGAAGATAAATTATTACAATGTTAATAAAATAAAAAATAAAAATCTCTGAGTTCAAATACTATCTTTGTTCAATCCCCTGAAAGATGAGAACAGCCTGTAACACCTGATGGAGCAAAAAAGGAGAAAATAGCTTATTAAAACAATAATCTAGCTATGCACAGAAAACAGTTACTCTAAGAACAAGAATCCCTGGGAGAATTCCTACAAGTTCCAAAACAGCTGAGAGATATTTCACACTAGTGATTTATAAATATATTTTGGGTTTAAGGCAGGCATTATTTTTAGCCAGACCTCCTATTATAAAATTAAGTAATTTATTTTACTAGTGAAAAATATTTAAGACACAACTGCTGTGTTGTATAAAATCTAAAAAATTATTAGAACACATGATCAGAGCAGTCAAGACAAAAGCCTTTGACTTTTTATAATCCTTTCCTTCACAGTCTGAGAAAGGATTTTCTCTCTCTAGTTACTTTGAAGAAAGATGTTATTACTTTTACCTAACAGTCATATACTTAAAGGTTTCTAAAGAGGTGGCAAAATAAAAGGTTTGGAGGTCTTGGATTCAGTTTGCAAGTGCTACCAAGTCTACACTGCTAATGTGACAAATGAACCTGGATCTGGTCTCTAGTTTGCAGTTAGAGGGAAATGGTGATGGTATATTGATTCTAGGAAGAATAGATAGGACTACTCAGAAAAGCCTCTACGTATTTTAACACTACCTTTGTTATTTACTTGGACTGTCTGTTTCAGTCTCTACAACTCAGTAAGTTTTGTGCTTGTTCATCTTTTAAAATGCATGAATATTTTTCAATGAAAGGAATATATAAAATATTGAGTCTCCTGTGTTTGACCTCCTGGTACAATTAGCACCATGGCGAGATTATTCTGGGACACATATTGTTTTCTTTGTAACATTAAAATTGTCATTAGCTCATCGTTTGTTATGAGCTAATTCTTTGACTGAATCCTTAGCATTTATTCCAAAGAGAGGGGAGCCATTCTTAAATCCTCTTACTTTGTATTTCCGTCAAGAATGATGATGCTAAATATGGCTCCTTGCCTAGCAGGTGGCTTTGTACCTTTCCTAATGTCTAAGTGCCAAAGCCAGCAAGCTCTGATCTGAAACTGAATATCAGATGTTTCTTGAAAATCAAAATGTACAGTGTATTGGGTCCATGTTTACTGGAGCAGTTATCACAGGAAAGAAAACCTCCCTCTATATTAGTTAAGCATGCCCTTTCACAGACAATAAATCAGTCATGTCTGGAAGGTCGGTGATGGCTTTCAAGGCATTCTGGTATTCAGTCTTGTAAAATTGCTCCCAGTAATTTTCCTGTTCTGCTCTGCTTACTTGCCTATAATGAAGCTGATGCGCTCTTTACTTTTCTTTCTCTTTTGAGTAGGTGTTGTATGTTTGCCACTTGAGAGTTCTCTAGGGTCCATTCCAAAATTATCAAAGTTTCTTGCACAGATTTTCAAATTAACATTCTTAAATATGCCCACAAAATCTTCTGCTGCTCCCCAAATGCATCTTTTTACATTATACTGCACATTAACACATGAGTACCGTTTGCATTCACAGAGAATGTTCTAATAGATGCTCAACAAATTCTGAAAAGATGTTCTGTGAAAATTTTGGCAATTATTTCAGGCAAATGTTTTCTAACCTAATAGCTTGTGTGTGTGACCAAATCCAAAAGGATCTTAGCATACTCTCTGGCTTATTATGACGTAGATGACACTCACAGTCACCTGCTCAGAGAGGACCCTCTAAATCTAAATCTCACTCTAACTTTAAATCAGGGTGTGTATTTCAGCACTCCTCCGGCCTTTTTTTTTTTTTTTTTTTTTAACTCCTTTCCCTCCAACTGTTTTTAGACTCTCAAGATCTATATATATCAGGGATTAAAAACAGTAAAAGCAAGTTGGAAGATTTTTCAAACAACGCTGAAATTAAAAAATTAGATGAATAACCTTTATATTTTTAATGCATGCTTATATTCAAATAGCTTTTCAGATCCCACACACTACTCCAAAATCCAATTATGATGTATTTTTCCCATAGATTCTGGCTGTGCAGGCTCTTCTTTGTAGCTGACCACCAGTCCAATTTGTTTCCATGTTGAAAATTTTTACCAAAAATATTTGTCACTTCTGATCTCCATTGACAACGCCTTTGATGTGAAAAGCAGAACCAATTCCAGTTTGCAAGTCTATACCTGTGATTTTTACATGGGACTACCTGCTATCACCCTAAGGCTTCACACTTAGGCTGTTTGACTGACAAACACCTAGAAAGAGACTTTACATATAACAGATGTATAATTTTGTATTCTAACCTTTCAACTGTTTTTTCATTTCACGTTCATTGACATTCAATATATTTTCCTTAACTAAAAAAACTCTGTAAGACAACAGTGCATAACATCTCAGTTATATTTAAAGTAATTTTTTAATACTAAATCTAATTGGTGGCATTATGAAAAAGAAAAAATTTACTGCTCAATATGTTCTTCAGATATTCCCAATATTTTCATCTTTTGACCATTCCAGAGTCATTCCTGGCAGCATTGATTTCCCCGTGAAGTAAAAGGACTGTATTTCAAAGCTGAGTCTGTTGATCGCTTCGATAGCAACCTTTTCAAACATTCAAGAAAAAAGTCCTGCCCAGTAAAAACCTCCTTCCTGCATTTCATACAATAAAAATAATGATGTACACAGAGTCAGAAGGATTATTATACAGCAAATCTGGGCTTCTTTCTGAATTCCTTCCTTTTTCCCATATTGCACCTGTATTATAATAAGTTTATTTGCAAAATCCCAAAGGTTGCCAGGAATCTTCATCAAAGAAACATTTAGACTTATATAGAATTAAGTAACTTTCATAAACTATTTTTTTCTCTCCTCTTCCTTTAGTTCTGTCAGCTTCCTTATCTTTTAGCTTCCGTCTCCCTTAGGAAAAAAGAGTCGGATGAACACAGTCGATCTTTGTCAGATAGACAAAGTCTACACCTTTTTGAATGTCTGGAAGGTGCCACATATTTCAACGTGTGCCCACGAAGTAGCAATAAAAAGTGCATAGCTGAATTTCTGGCTGCAATTTTGAACCAGAAATAGGCCTGAATTCCACAATCAGATGTGCTTCCATAGTGCTGAGTTTAACTGTTTCATTGCAGCCCATTACAGACAGATCGAGCTCTGTCTGTAATGGAGTTCAAATCCCAGACTCCGATCTGGATCTCAGCATGTGGAAAGTTCAAAGAGGTTGGAGCAGACACTTCTGCTGTAGTCACACACTGCATGAACCCAAGCCTTGAAGCAGGACTCAATCAAGTAGGCCAGATTGACTGAACATACCTTGTGATCTTGTGATGGCACAAAAGTTATTGCTTCCCCCCGCTTTTTTTTCCTTTTTTCTCTTTTCCCCCCTTCCCTCCCTCCCCAGGTTCTCAAAACTTAGTATGAACCTTCATAAAGGCAGAGTCCGAGTTTCTGGTCTGTCACAAAGCGTTGGAGCCAGGCAAATTTCCCAGGGTTTGTGCTTTCATTCCAAGTATTTCACAGAGCTTTAAATCAGATCCAGGAGCTCTCTTCCGAGTTTTACAGAGAAGAAAAATTGCATATCTTGCTACTCATTGAAATTATAACTATTTCATTCACCTATTGAGTACAGTATACTCATCATTTGCAGGCAGCAAATGAATACCTTAACAGATGGGAATTTATATTGTTTCCATGGTTACAATAATAAATACAATGCTGATCTGCCCAGAGTAGCTCTTGTTTTTCAAAAGGGCCTTTAAATTACTTGCATTTTCCAATGGATTTTAAACTTCTTTTTTTTATGATGATAATCTAAAAGCTATTTTTTATTAATCTAGAAGTTATTTTTTATTATTACAGCATTTATGCTAGACCATGCTGTTGTTACAAGAAAATGCAATTTCTAATTCCTTTAAAGAATATAATTAGTGGGTTGAGTAAAAATAAGGCTGCACTGTGTGCTTATTCTAGCCATCACTATTCTGAAACATAGAAAGACGTTAAAAGCAGCAGTAGAGATATGGCAGCAATCTTGGGTTTCATCTATTTTCTTCTTATTTATGGGAATTGCCAAAGAATTCAACTAAGAACTGGTTAAATACCGAGAAGAGAACTGATAAAAAAATTCTAGGCTCATTTGGAAAGGGGAAAAAGAAAAAAAAAGGGAAAAATATTATTTTTAGGCTCTTTGATATTGTGACTGTATTGTTGCCTGCATTTGAGCAGTATCTCAAATTATAGGCCAGGTAGTAGGTACAGTAATCCACAAAGAAATATTGTCTGAAGCAGTCAGACAGCATTCATAAAGTCCTGTTTATGCACAAACCCATTATTTCAACGTTAATAGGATAAGATTGCTGAATAAACTGTACATCAACATTATCCATTTTTCAGTCCCTTTTTCCTGTCATCACTGAAAACTTTGTGATGTATTTTGCCACTTAGTTAACCTAAAGGTAAAATTCTCTTGAATCTCCCTGTATTATGATCAAACTCTTTGTAATGGGCATTTTAATGGAAATTATTTATTTTGGCATTTCTCTTTCTAAACAATTTAAAGACTCTCTCTTTCTGGAACAAACAAAATTTCTTTGTATATAGTTCTTCCCCTTGGAATCAAATGAAGATGCTGTTGACATGCAATGCAACCATCAATTTGAGCAGGAATTTTCCTACCTGAAGCAAATAAATACTGTATCCTGCTGAAATGAGAACAGACAGATTTGGAAGGGAGAATTTCAGGAGCTGCACTGTAATATGGCAGAGTAGGAAAGGCACCGATACTCCTGGGAACTGGTGATTTTAGTGACAGAAGCAGTCGGTGAGGACACTGAGCAAAGCTCATACATCCTGGCCAGTATCTGTTGTACCAAACCCGGTGTGGTTTGTAAATCCTATTTTCTAGTCCTCTGTTTGGTTGTCTGTGAAAAGCTATGTGGGCCTCTTTTTATTGAAAAACGAGCTTGATTTGGAGGTTGGAGGAAGGAGGGGTGGAGACTGGGAGCTGATGCTAAACATCGATTTTACTGTAACAGCCTGGCCAAACACATCGCTTAGGAAAGACTCAGTAATTATTCTTTTGGGTTGCTTCCCCAGGCTCAGGATTCAAATTATGTAGGCTGGATATGTGGCAAAACAGGATTAAAAATGTATTTAAGGCAAGATGCTGCCTGGGCTGAATACAGACCCGCTGCAACTTGCCAGAAAAACAGCGAGTCAGTGCAGGGAATTCAAGAGGGAGCCTGTCTGGATTTAAGTGTGGACCAGGCTTTGGGCTCATATATCAGCTGAAGGGCTGCAAAGAAAGCAGCACGTCTCAGGGATCCTTTTTGTTTTGTAAAGATTAGTAACTCCCTGGTGCTCTCTTCAGTGTAAAGATAACCATGCTTAAGAAATTACTTGGCTACACTTGTTTTCCTAGCCTGTCTTCCTCATTGATTTTGAGTAATCTTTTCAAACAAGACATGAAATTCAGAGGGAATACATCTTAAGCAGCCGGGTGCTTGCAGGAATGCAATGCTTGCTGGTGATCTGAGGCAGCAGCAAGGCAGAGCAGTGCTCCAGGACACAGCAGCCACCCCTCGGCATGTGCCACTCCAGCACTGGTCCCAGCCCTGCCCAGCTTTGCCTGGGTGTTGGAGCACTGGGATCCAGAGTGGTTGGCATCTCCCTGGAATAGGTTTGCACCGAATTTTGTCACCTGCTGAGCATGAATGATACCCAAAATGCAATGGAAAACAAGTAGCAGACTGTGAGCATGTGAATCAACCACAAATCATAACTACAAATTACGGAATCAAAAACTGCAGTAAAGGATTTGTGTGTGGAGGAAGGTAGAATTCTTATTTCTTTACAGATATGAATGCTGTCTATCAATAATATTGTTACTAACACTAACAACTGTTGTTGTTTTCAAGCAGCTATCAAGGAAGAATAGGAATTCTTGGGCGCACTGGGCTCAAATGCTATAATGGAAAAGATATATGTAGCTGCTCTCCCGACAACATTTTACTAAGCTTTTGTGACTTAATAAAGGCCAGAGCAAAGATCTTATTCATCCTTCCAGTCTCTTGTTTCAGTGTTATGATGCTCAGTTCCTCAGAACTGAGTGCATTTCTGAATCTTATTCCTCAAAGTGCACCATTCATCCTTGAGAAGCCATAAACTTCAGGATAGCTGGCAGGGTTCAGCCTGCCTCCGAGTCTGCTCCTGTAGTGCAGGCAGAAGTAACCAAATCTGAGTGACTGCTTCTGTGTACTTGCTTTGTTTGGTTTGGTTTGAACTCAAAGATGTAATCAAAAAAGCCCCAAGGACTTTAGGAATTACTGAAGAAACCAGAATAGTCATTTATTAGCTGAAAAATTAACTATGCATAACAAGTTTCTTTTAGGAAGTCTGTAATGAGATATTACTTATGAATGAATGCATTCTTGATTAGCAAAATACCCCATAATCACAGGAAAGTTAGTGGCACACATGGGTTTAGCCTTTCTCCTAGAGTCTCTTTTTAAGCACCTGATCCTATACTCTGAAAGCATGTAAAATAAGATATAATCCAAAAAATTACATGGTAACCATTAAAAATCTTTCACAGGAACACTGCTAACTTTTTATATTGATTTCAAAAAGGTGATTATAATTTGGGGGTGGGAGAAGGGTGAAGCAGGGAATAGGTAGAAAATTTTACTAGAAAGCTGGCTGTGTTGTGCTGCTCAGCATGTCCAAAACATGTTGATGTCTTGATCATGAGGCAAATTTCAAAGGTAACCAGCGCTAGTTAGGATTGATCATCTTGGTGATGGTATTCTGAAATGTATGTGAAAACAGACATTATGAAGATTTGGTAAATTTGGCAGTCTTTTTAGTTGGCAGCTGATTTTATGACCCTGACTACTAGAATTAATAAGGCCAGGTTTTCACTCTTGGTCTCTAATACACTGAGTAGCATACAGTTTGGAAGATTAGATTGTAAGTCTTCCACATTTGCACATTTATATCTTATTTTCATGCTATTGAAAAGGCAATTACTTTTTTTCCCCATTATTTTGATTATAAGTTTTACTATATATGTTGTATTTAAACTATATCTGGTTTTGAGTGGTGAATTTGCAGTTTAGACGAAAAGGAGTCCGGAGAACTAGAAGGCTTTGCTAAAGATTTGATATAGCTCAATAAAAAACAGTTTTCAGTAAGTCTCAAGGTTTGTAGGAGGCTCAGAGCCTAGCCATCACAAGGGCTCCACAGTCTAGTCTGTTTAGAGGCTCTGAAGGACAAAAATCAAGTCTTATGTGACTAATCTTTATACTGCCTACATATGGAGGGAAAACCACTGAAAATGCATAAACATTAACCTAGCTTTTCCATGTGATGGTCTCATGTCCTTCTTTCCACTGAACATGGTCCAAGCATAAGTTATATGGCTCTTGATTTCATTTTCTCTCTAATTTTTCTGATGTTTCTTTGGCTGACGAAAATACTCCAAAGTACTAAATCTTCTTGACCTCAGCTATATACACTGTTGAAGGGAGATGAAGCAGACAGTGGACTTCTGTGCTAAGGAACATGAAGGATACTGTTCCTTCACTCAGTGATTTTTCCTGAACTGTTGCTGTCTTCCAGCATGTAGTGTCAACATCTGTAAAATATTGCAAGTGATAACTGCTGGGTGGGGCAGGTGCTGATGAGCCGGTCACAAGACGCAAATCATGAGCCTGTTTCCTATAGCAAGAGTCAAGTATGGTAAAACAGTGCTTCATTCAGCTTTGACATTAGTACTTTCATTTCCAGCACCATCCAAACAGCACCCTTATTTGGTAAACTCTGGGTACCACAGAGTAGTTGTCATTTTTTCATTAAAGAATAATGTATGCTTTGATGATCTTGAAGAAAAGCTAAATATTCTTTTTTTTCTTAAGCTACTTATTTCTAAAATTAGAATCATTTTCTAATGGATATTTTCACCCAGTGGTAGACTTTACTCATCTGGCACTACTTGTTTCTTTTTTACATAGAGTTTAGATCAGGGACAGATAGGGATAGTTTAATTGTGTTCACAAGATTGGATATATTTAGGCGCAGATACTTCAATCTGCCTTAAAAAAAAAAACCCAAAAAACAGCAACAAAGCAAGAAGCAAAACCCATGGAACTCAGGAAGTCATGCTTCATTGACAGGTTCTTCTCCTTTCCCTTCTCCTGTAGATGCAGGTGTGTTATTCCTAGCAGGACTCAGGGTTGTGTGATTTAACCAGCTATTTGTTTTTAACACTGGGCAGAAGGCTGCAGTTTCAAAGCAGAAGATATTTGATGCACCAGCCCAATACCCAACACAAGAGTGCCAACTGTCTGTGCTGCTGTTCCATCACAGCTCAGCTCAGTCGGAAAAGAAACCCTGAGAGACAGAGGCTGCTGGGCCTCTGGGTAACTCTGCTTTTATCTTTCTTCCATTCTGCAGATTTGCTTTGCAGAAATATTCTGCTTTACTTATTATCTTCTCCTTAGTATATGCAAAAGACTTCTCTGAAACAAAACAATTCAATGGGGATGCAGAGGAATTATGCACTTGCACGGAGATGAGATGCTGACCACCACAAAGGTGGAGTCAACACTTGCTAGACAGTCTTGTGCATTTTGTACTTGCAGAGGGAGAGCAATTTATTCCCTTGAAAATGGGGGAAGCTTTTTGCTTTGAATAAAAGCGGTCCTTTGAGAGTAGTCCTCTCTATCTTTCTGCAAGCACAGTGGGAAGGCCTATGGAAAGAGCCACATCTATTTACTGTTCCTCAACATAATTTCTTCATGTTACCTAAACCACCATCTGTTTGATCTCACTGATGGAATGATGTGACAAAAATCCCATGTCATGGCTCCTAAGATGGAACTTTTTTCTTGGTGACAAAGGCAGTTTGAAGTTCATCTAACAGCACCCTGCTGTAAGGTTTTATCATCTCTGCTGTACCACTGAGGAGTTACTCCCTTGACTAATTCACCAAGGCAGCAAACGTCAATAAGTCATCACATAAATGTTTCTTTAAGGTACCAAAATATATCTACTATTAAGAAAAAATAGCCATATAATTTTTCAGTGCAGTAGTGTTTTAATTCTGATAATCAAATAAATGTGGTGGCTTCTGGAGCAATACACAGAAGTATTTTATGTATATACAGAAGTTATTTAACTTAGATGGGGCAGGGTGGGGTGTACTCCCCTAAGCAATCTGAGGTTTGTATTTCCATGTGGAAAATACATCTTTTTATTCAAACCTCTGATGTTTAACCATACACCTGTCAACTTTCCTTTAAAACACTCCATTTGTACCATTTTGGTTGCAGTCCTGGAAGTGGGTGGTTGTGACTCTCCTTGTTCTGAGCAGAGCCCAGAGCAGTCATATCATCATTAGGTAATGACACCCTAGAGCTGACAGGCTTCCAAAATCTTTTTGGTATCACAAGTGATACAAATCTTCATAATTGATTTGGATTGTGGGGCTGGTAATACAGCACTGAGTAGCAATTAATGCTAACATTTTAGTTTCATTTCATTCTGTCAAATACACTTGACATTCTTTTTATGTGTGAGATTGCCAGGTATAAAGCCATGTGTCTCATTATCTGCCTATTTGTCACCTCCCTTCAGATCACTGACACAAGTGATGCAGGTAAAACCTCCCTACTCTAAATTCTTTTAACTCACTGGTTTTGCAAGAAGAATTTATAAAATATGTGCCTATAGCTTCCAGTAAATCAGATCAATTGCCACTACTGCCTCATGAGGAATAAACACATGCAGAAAAAAATTATGCTTCCATTTAAAATAAAAATAATTTTTTTAAATGCCTAAACAAAGATATTGTTATTGTGCCACTTGGAAACAGAATCATATTTTACTGTGAATTATATGTGCTTCTGCTGTTTCAAAATTCAACAGACTTATATCTGTGCAAATCAGATTCATTGATGCCTGGAATCCCATTGAGCCAAGCCTCCTGTACCAGCAGCACCAACAGATGTGCCACAGGGCAGTTTACGTTTTCCTCTACTGTTTTTAAGCTAGGCTGAGATTCTTTTGGCAACTCATTAAAGACATTCACGGAGCATCAATTTAATAAAAAATTTTTATAGAAATTTCTCATCTTTCAGCTATTCTATTATTTAGTGAACGTATATTGTGTTTGATTAAGATTTGGTCTTGGTGGCCCATGATGCACTAAAAGGCTTTTTTTAGGGCTGCTGGGTGGATAATGTAATCATTTGATCACTGTGAAACTGCAGGTTGTTTACTTATTGTGAAAGTACTGATTCTCTAGCAAGAGTTTCCAGTTTGGGGGGAAAAATTAATGGCCTGTTCAGGGTGTTAATACGTGTATTGTCTTTTCACTTTTTGCCAGTGCTGGGAATTTTTATGCATATGGTAAAAAATACTGCTCTTACTGTCTACTCCTCTTATGCACATTGACTTGGGGATGTCAGTGTCAAACAGGACACAACAGTTTCAGAGAGCTCTTGAAAAGTAAACCTGTGACATGACAAGTAGCGTAAGAATGCCTGATCCAGGAGGGATCATGAGAAGCCTCTAACAAGTGTAGGAATCCCCATCCAGATTTCTGTCTGCACAACAGGAGGTCGCACACGAGCTGGGAGGTGACTAACAGGACAAATCCTGCTCCTGTTTAAAGGTTCATAGGTGTGGGTCCAGCAGACCCTGCTATGGCTTTAGCAAGGAACTCCTCCAGCCTCAAAGGAGACTCAGGTGCTGCCTGCAGAGCCTCTCCTCCCCCTCTGAGTGCACTCAGCAGCCTTTGCTGAGGGATGAAAGGGGAGAGGGCAGGAGAGCTGGCTGAGCCTGGGCCTTCCCTCACCCCGTGCTTCTTCCTTCAAGTCAGCACATGGGCTGTGCCAGCAGGATTCACACTGCGGCTGAGCCTGGGGCTCAGGGGACTGATCACACAAGCAGTCTGAACAGAGTTACCTGAACAATGGAGAAAACAGCTGTGAGCATTTCCCAGGAAATCTTAGAAATTTCTATCTCAATTTCCATTTTTATTGCAATTTTTGGAAGCTGAGCAAGTTTCAGTCGGTTTCATCATTTATTTAATGGTGAAGTGCAGCCCAGACTGAGTGAGCTTTGGGATTCCTTACACCTCTCTTCGTCCATCCATTCACCCACTCCTCAATTAAAAAAGAAGTGGTAAACTGAAACCCCACCACAGAGTATTGGAAAATTTGAAAATCCAGAATCTGAAATACAGATTTTTGTTTGTTTGTTTGTTTGTTTGCAGTTGTTTAAAGCACTCAAGCTATTCTTTGAAACATAGTAGCTAGCACTATTGTCTTGTGCCCTTTGAAAGTCTCCAAAATGCATTAGCATGCATTAAATAGTTAATTAAAAGTTAGTCTTGACCCATTGCCTAGGCAGTTTCAGTGTTCCAGTAATTCATAATTCTGTTTCCTTCAGATATGTCAATTCCCTAAACTTTTCAGCCTAGGCTGCTTTGTGCCACGTTGCTTTTCACTGTCTTAGAGAAGGAAAATGTTTCTTTCAGTGTTACCAAATCAGTGACTATTAGTGGTGGGATCACTAAAGAGAGACCATGAATATGAAAGTCACTGCTGTAGAGCTTTTGTACTCTATATTTGCCAGGGTCATCTGTGCAGTATCTTTGAGAAGGTGGTTGGTGTCACAGCTTCATTATGACATCTTAAAGTGTATTGTGCAATACAAATGAGTCTTTTGCAAATGTACACAGGCTGTGGTGGAAGAGGGGGTGAATAAATACATTATTACATAATTTTTAAGTCTCTCTAATCTCTTTCCTTTTTACGCAAGTTTAGCAATTTTGCAAAATCCCATTTGAGCTAAATCATGTTAGAAAGAGCCTAATAGCAGCTTTATTTCTTGTTATTAAATCATATTTCATTTAAAAATCAAAAACACCACAAAAACATTATTAAATAACATTGTGATGCAACTGTTTGGGTCTCACTGGGCTCTTTCTGTGTAGCCTGCAATTGGTGCCTGCCAGCAGAACTAATTGAATACAAACGAGATAATAGAGGCTCACAACAGCAGTGGGTGTGCACAGCTCTGTGTGTGCGTATCTACAGATGTATGCACACTGATGTTATAAGCATACATACATACCATGGTGTATTACTGTTACAGCATAATCCTCTTAAGAGCAAGATTCTTTCCCCAAATGATCTCCTGCTAGCACTTATCAGTTTTATTCTTCTAATGATTGGTACTTTTTCTATGATGTGCTGTTTGGTACATAGGACTTTATGGATTTAACAGTTTTATTAATTTGGGAGGTTTCCTCTGCACAATAAAATATCTCAGTATGACAAAAGAAGTATCATAAATCAATTGGTTTGTCACCTATCAGAATGTAATCCAGCAGTGATTTCATTATTGTGGTTATTTCCATTCAATTATCTGCAAACTTAAAATGTGACGTAACATCCCTGTATCAATTGACAGAGGAATAAATGCAAATGTGACTGAGTTTCACAAATAACCTCCAGATTACTGGTGCTTCATATTAATTTTTATTTCTTAAGGAACAATATTGCTTGAGATAAACATTTGTTGGAGTATTCTAGGTGAGCTTTGTCTCCCTGGAAAACGACGGATAAGTTGTGATAAAATTTCAGTATTTGAGTATGTAACACTGACATTATGGAGGGCTGCATGCACCCAACATGAGGTGGTTTCTCTTTAAGATAATTCCTCATACCTATCACTAATTGGGATCATAAAAGGGTTGTCTAAAATACAAACTGTTCTTATCACTGTATCTAAAAGGATATAGCACAAGTTTTTCAGCATACAGGACTGAAGTTTTCAGGGCCTATAGAACTGACATAAAATCAAGATGCTGAATTCTCCTAGGTGTTTTTGAAAGTCCCAAACTAAAACACTATGGATTTATTAGCATATTTACCCTGTAACAGCTGTAGCTGTTAAAAAATTGATTCTATTTTGACCTATTGTGAAGAGGTAAATTTAAGCAATCCTATGCTGAGATGGACATGGAACACTCATGTGATTTGTTATCATAGCCCAAGGTAGTGACTTCTTGAATGATAGATTTTCAAACATTGAAATCAAGTGAGCATTGTGAGATGCACTGAATCCTCTGGGATTTTTATTGCCTGGAAGTCTGGTGGAAAGTACAAGAAATGCTGTTGCTTGAGATGCTGCAGCTGAATATTCAAAATAAAAATATGACAGTACCCTATTAAATGAAAGTTCTATCTTTCTGCAGTGAATGTTGTTTGTCATATTATATTAGTTACTGGCACTCCTCTAGAACTGCTCGATTTTCTGGTGAAAAAGAACTCTCAGGAGTAGTGATCAGGATCTGTTGCCTGTTTTGTACTAGAGTTGTGCCTGGATGTTGGGAACCAGTTCTGCTGGGCACCTGCCTGATGAGACACAAAGAGTTTCTGGCTTCTTGTATGAGTAATGGAATAGACATTAGATGGACACAACTTTCAGACACATAACGGATTATAGAAATTCATACCCAGAGGGACAGCACAGTTCTGCATTTTGAGTGTCATTTATTAAATCTCACTCACTGGTGCAATAAGTTCAATTTAACCTCTTAGAGATCTCTTAGCAAGAAACCTAACATGGATTTGTGGACTTTGGATACTTGGACATCTTTCTCCTTCCCAAATAAATCAATAAGATTGCTCGTTATCATGTAAGTTTAAAAGCTTTACTTTTTGCTAGTCTGAATTTCAGATTTAAGTTTCTGATTGCTGAACTCACTGGAAGACGAGCAAATCATTCTAGCATCTCTTTTTCTCATGGTTTCTACTGGTTTACAGCATCCTTTTTAAAATGCAGATGCTTGAACAACATGCCCAGCAGAGTTCACCAATATTTCAATGTAAAATACATAGAAGTTGGTGGAGTTTACCAAATTCTAGTCTGAGGAGTAGGGGAGGATTTGTCCTGATCACTTCTAGATTTCTTCGTGTTTAGGGGTTTCTTTAATCCAGAGACTTTAGGAAGTGTATTTTCTTCATTTTTCAAATTATTTATAAAATTACTGTCTAGCTACAAAAAAAATTATAGGGTCATAAGATCAGGTCTCAGCAGAGGCCATGATTAAGCACACTCAATTATATGTTTTAAAATTGAATAGACAGTAACTGAACTAACTTCCTACCCCCACAGTCCCAAGCCAAAGCACTTGGTGACGGGAGGTTATTCCTAATGATACAAAGAGTTTGAAATGCTGCAAAGAACCAGAGGGAATGGAGATTTGCATTTCTTCCTTCCCCAGAAATGTAGCTTTTCTGCCTTTCACCAGCTGTCTTAAACCTGAGAGCAAAGGAGTGTCACAGAAGATAGTAAAAAAACAAGTTGTCCTAAATTATGATACCAGTTTATTGATAACCCACATTTTAATCTTTAAAAGCACTGAAAATAACTAAAAATAAATAAAATATCTGAAGTAAAATATGAAAAATAATGCGTCAGGTCTATTCTTTGAGTTTGAGAAACTGGATGGAATTATATAGGAGCCCATGCTACTATATAACATTGCATTGCATTGAACATTGCATTGCAAATACAAATATAACATTTTATCAGGCCAGAAGAACAGGTGTATTCATGTCAAGTAATTCTTTCTTCCTGAGCTTTGCTTTCACATACTGTATGTGGTTACACCAAATTATTCATGTGCACTAATTCTAGGTTTCATTGATGAGTTTGCAAGATGAATGAGAGACAGGCTCAAACATGGGAAAAACTAATAAACCTGAAATAAATTCAAGGTGAACAAGTGTTCCTACTTTCTACCTCGACTGTTTCATTACCAATCTGACCCATGGTCGCTAATAAAGGTTTACAATAAGGCTTAAAGGTTTACAAAGTTTAAAATTAAGGTTAATTTAAGTTTTAAAGTTTACAAAAAGGTTTAAAATAGGCTAATGTGTGCAAAGCATATCTTTCAGAGTAATTCTGTGGCAAGAGTGTTTGCATAGGCTGTGTTTGCATAGGGGGAGGTTACAAGTGTACCTGCAGCAGGCCAGCAGTAGACCAATATATCTGAAAGCTTGCAACTAGTGAAAAAATCAGGCAAATGTGAAAGTGCCTGGAATTTTCCTAATATCCTCAAAATCTATTCATAATCACACGTTCAAAAATTTTCAAAAGGTTGATGATTATCTTCTGCTTAAATATTTCAAATTTTGCTCTAAAGAAAATATCTCTGACCCCTCATTTTGTTTCCAGTTATGTTATACTCTGGTACGGATACCCAATGTCACAAGAGATTAAGATATCTAAGTGACCATAATAAATTAGGTCAGAATCACCTCAGAACATACACCTCCTTTTGATCTATCTATCTATCTTTCCTTCTTTCTTTCTTTCTTTCTTTCTTTCTTTCTTTCTTTCTTTCTTTCTTTCTTTTGTGTGTGGTTTGTATGTTTTATGTTATATAGCAAATAATTAAGTGGTTTATGGAAACAAGGAAAAAGGATAATTTATTTCTGTGATCTGGTATCTCTTTCTTTGCTTCATTTTTAAAATAAGATGAAGCAATGTGAATTTCATGAAGGCAAAACTGAGAAAAAAAATTGCATGAGTTAGCTTTGTTGGCATCTCATCTAGAACAGTATTTTATTGCTCCCCTTCAGCATAACATTAGTATACATATCTTTATGGAGAAACTATCTGAAAATATCAAAAGGAAGTTCTGAAATGTGAAGTCCAAGCCAAGATAAGTTTTCATTATGAAGGATAATAGTAGCACACTGGTGTCTCATTGTTACAGGCCATCAAAAAACCACAAACGTGGAAAGAACAAACTTAATATTGATTCATCCTTTATTCACTCACAGCAGCATCAAGATACAGTTCTGACCTCAGTTATGTCTCAATAAAGCCAAATTAACTCAGCAAAATTACTCCAATTTTAAGCCACTGTGGGATCAAAATCCCACCTTCGGTGTTTGTAAGTTCTAAGCTAAATCATTTCAAAGTACTTAATCCTTATCAATGTACTCACCTTTCCATTTGTTTGAACATTCATCTAACATGATGAATAATATCTAGCACCTTTTATTTATTTGTTTATTATTTTATGTATAATCATTTATATTGATTTGTTATTTGTTTCTCTTAAATCTAACATTTTTTTAGTTTTAAAAAGCAGTAAGAATTGGCTTATTTTTTCTACTTATCAGACACATTACAGATCATACAAACAAGTAAAAGCTATAGGGAAGATAATAGTGAAACACCATTCCCTTTGAGATTACATAATCAGTTGTGATGTTCTTTGGTACTCAATATGTCCAGCAAATATATTTTTGAATGCAAAATCTGCTCCAAAGAAACGAAAGAAAACTCTGACCAGCCCTTTGATATGAGCTGCAAATATCAAGAGGGCTGTTTGCTTATAATCATATCATCTTTCATTAGCACTTTCCAGCTCTTAAGGGAATCCTGGTTCATGTAAAGGAGGGTGGCCAAGGTAAATTATCAGCTACCTACAGAAAAGTAGGACCTGCAAAAAAAAGCCTGATTCAGCTGACTAAAAAAAGTCTTTGAGGGGTGGTAGTTAACCTCCCATAGGAAAATTCTCCCTACATACTTAAATCTAGTTGTTTTAAATTTATATGTTTGTTTTGTGCAAAAGTAGATAGATATAGATATCTCAAGTAATAGAATACACTGCCATCTACCTTCTCTTCAGTAAGTCTTAGCAGTGGGTAATTTTTTTCTTCTTAACTATATTGTATTTGCTGTCCCAGTTCCAGCTAGTGCTAAATAGCCAGTATATTATATAGTGTGTGTGTTCACACCTTTTCTTGCTATCTTGGTAGAATGTGCTTCAGGTGTTTGCTCTGTTTTTTATGCACGTCTCAAATCTCAAAGCGACTTGACTCTTCATCAAAAGCCTATCCACAGTGTTGGACACTGTAGTGTTCCCTATCTCCCTATAGAGTCGGACAGCTCGAAGAGAAAATGCTAACAGCACTTAGAATATTTTATAATCCATTAGTTGCAATAGTCTTTTATAAAAGGACTTGTTAACTCAATCCTATTTAGAACTTCAGCTAATCTGGGTTTCCAGAGTCTTTTGACTAATTTTTTACTCTTACTCACACTTCTGTCTTGTGATTGCAGCATGAAATTAACCTTTCCTTTTCATTTGAATCAATTATATCAGGAATGTCTTTAAGAAATTAAAACAAATAATTTTATTTCCCCCTCAAAATCCAAATGAAAGCAAAGGAGGTTTGGGTTTTTAATGCAAAGAAAAAGGATGCTTCCTGTTCAAACACAAACTTGGCTGTTGTTTCACTGGTCCGTCGGATCAGAGTGCAGACTGAGTTTCTGGCACGGTGGCAAGGGACGAGGCTTACCTGCAGCTGCTGCCCAGCGCAGGGGCCCAGCAGCCGTGGGGGGTCTGCAGAGGGAGCAGGGCTGTGGAGGTAGGGCCAGAGGGCAGCTGGAGTCCTCATCTCTGGGTGATAAATGTGTTCCTGAGCTGCCTGTGTTTGTCTGTGATCCCTGTCACAATCTCATGGTAAATTTACCACTGGTAGATTATAGTTTTTGGTGTCCTCCACTGTACGGTGAGCAAGTGTCACTCTGGCTCTCCTGTGAGGCTGAGGAGATAAGTGTCCATGATTAATGATGTGGACACTATCTAGCAGCAGGAGCCCATCAACCTGTGACAACTTTCTATTCCATGGGCATTAAACTCCTAAATGCTGTCACAGTCCTGCAATAGATTGTAACAGGCAGCTGGGAACAAGGAACAGGAAGGAGTTTCATAACCCTTAAGTAAATGAATTTTACTAGTAGTTATTTTTGCCTTCATTATTTTGTTAAATGCAAAAAAAAATTGTAAATGTTAATTTCAGCTGCCTCCCAATCTATTTAGGAAATACCAATTCACTTCTGGCTATTCCTGCAAAAGTGTGATCATTACTGTGCTTTCTGTTTGCTACTTTTTTTGTTCATAAACATGATCAACAAAGATCAGTGCTTCTCTGGGATCAGAGCATTTATTTACATAATTGCTGCAGAAGCATACAGCTTTGGTCCTGGCTAAGTTTGAGGGAAACAGTGGCTAGTTCTTTCTCTTCTGGCAGATATTTTAAAAGACAGATTTTTTTTTTTTCCTTTCTACAGATGATCTTTTTTTAAATCAAACAGTGCTGGCAAAAAAAAATTAAAAGAGTGGAAACCATTTTAAAAAATCTCGACATGTTCATGTACTTTGAACAAAATAGTTAGAATTTGCTGTGTAGCTCTTGCCCCCACAAATACATAGCATGAGGAAGCTGAAGTAGAATAACCAGATGATGATATTAAGGGGAGACTGTGTGAGCATTGTTGAAAATGCAGAGCTGGGAGGGGGCCGGGGTCTGGGGCCACTGTGCCCTCTGTGCCCACCTGCTCCCAGAGAGCTGCTGCCACCCCAGCGCTGCTGGGGCACCTGGCGTGCCAAGGACAGGGCCAGGAGCAGGGCTGTCAGGAGAGCAAAGGCTCCTAAGTCATCACTGCCTGATGAGGAAGACGTGCTGGGGAAGAGGAGAGATGACAAGAAAGGGCAGGTTTTGGCATTTGCCAGAAGTGGCTGTTGGTTTGCTTTGCTCTGGGAAGAGAGGCTATGGGGGTGTGGGTGTCGGCTCTTTGAGCCCATCTAGAGAGCCGCAGCGGGTCTTGAGGACACAAACGAGTTCTAGCAAAGTGCAAAATCTATGCAGCAAAGTTCACCACCCCTTCCTCCTGGTCTAAAATGCTCCGAGGTCGTGGGATGCGGCACAGCTCCCAGGGACGCTCCCTGCCCCGGGCACGGCTGTTTCTCCTCCTGGTGCTTTACATGTTTCATTTCAAATCACAGCTCACAGTCAGCAGTGCAGCGTTCCCTGAGAAAGAGTTAATCTCGAAAGAACAACTTCTCACAACTGGGCTTAATAGATTCCCGGCTTTCCTAGGAGTGCAGCAATGTGCAGCTAGGCAGCTGAGTGTTCTTTTAAGTCACTGTTTCTTTTTTCCGCACAATCTACGTTTTTTATTTATATGGTACAGCTGTGGATGAGCACTGATATGGAGCATTATATTCCCTCTCAGGTGTGAAAAAACAGCTGTATGAGTTATGAATGTGTCATCTTCACTTGAGCGTATTGATACATCCCATATGTTATTGACTTGTGAAATGAATACTGATTGTAAAGATGAAACATAATGAATAAAATAATTCAGGAAGATCCTAGCGGTAAAGTCTGCGCATAAAACTGTGCAATTTTTTTCCAAAGCTCAGGGAACACAGTCCTACCTGCAGTTTTGATATTTTAAGTGCATAGGCTTATATTCAGGGATTTTCTACTGATTTGCCCCAGAATTGTTCATTATAATACATCGTAGCAGAGAGAAAGGAGAGAAGGGAAAATATCACATTCCTGTAGCTTGCCATGAGTATTTGTACCTTGGGTAAAGAACTTGAAAGCAGATTCAGAGGTGCCACCACTCCAAAGCGTCTCTGGGCAGGAGCAGCATAAGACAGGCTGGGACTGAGCGCAGCAGTTCTGAGTGCTATCTGACACATCGCCTACCACCGACATAAGTGGCACGGGGCCCCTGTGGGAGTTACACCTGCCAGAAGCTGCCCCAGCCTCTAATCATTTTCTTGATGCATGAAAAGAAGTGTAAAAAAGAAAACTTTCTTCTGTTTTTGCAGCTTCTCTGACTGGAAGAAACTATTAGAGATACATTCTCTGAGGCACGGAATCGCTGTTTTGTGCCCTTAGGCACTAAAAACCCAAAGACCCTGAAATTGTTCAAATACAATAAGAATAGAAAAGCACCTGCTTTTTGCCACCAAAACAATCCTGTGTTTGTGCAAGTTAAAACTGAAACAGTAGCCTTAGATGCTGAGAATTCAAGGAGCTTTGTTAGTATATTCCCCATTATTCAAGAAGCCTTTGACAAAACCAGATTCTCTTGGAGGTCTGAACAGGGGCTTGAACTGGAGTCATTCTCTCAGTGCTTCTGGAAGCAGATATTGTTGATTATTGCTGTTGGGACATAGAAGCACAATAAGAATATCATGCAAAATTTAGAGACTGAATTTTGAGTGTGCAACACAGTGGCTCCCTAACCCTGGAGTCTGGACTTTCTGGGGATAGAGCCAGCAATATTGCAGGAGTTTAGTAAGGAAGCATCCAGGATGGACTGCTACTGGTAATAAAAGCCCAGAGGGCTGAGAACTCTGGCTTGCCCACAACAGCTGCCTTTATCAGTAAGTGCTTTTAGGAACTTATTATGGCTGTAATGTGTTAGTTGCACCAGCCCCAGACCCTGGTGATGGGTTTGCTTTGCAGCACAGAGAGCTGGGACGTGGAGGCTGACTCTCACAGCAAAAGCAGCCAGTGTAAGAGATGTGCTAGAAATTTAGAGGAAGAGACTGTGTGAGGGTGTTAAGCCAGGAATTTCTTTGATTCTGTCAATCAGTTTCCAAAATTATGTATTCAAATTCCTAAAAATGTAGAAGTGACTTTGGGTGATTTTGGGGGAGGGGAGTAAGTCAAGGTGAATTATAATCCTTCTGCCGCAGTGTAATTCCAGCGTCCTTTCACAGTTGTAAATCTCCCTCAGAAAGCTTTGAAAGTCTTTTTGAGTGTTAAAAGCTTGGGTGGTCAAGGTCAGGTGAGTTCCTTCCTCCCTCTTTTCCCAGACAATGAATACTTTTAAGAGGCCTACCCTTCTAGTTAGGTTTCGTTATCTGCACTTTTTCTATCCCTCTCCCTCCAGGAAACAAAGCGGCACATACAGCCAGCTAGGGGCTCCACTGGAGGACTGCATAATTCCTAACACAGATTTAAAAGGGAAAAATCCTTCTTTTCTTTCCTTGCGTATTCCCAGAAGACATGATCAATATCTAGTGCAGCCACGCAGGCGTGGATCCATTCTCTCCTGTGTGTGAGGACGGTATCTTCTGAGCCATACCTGCGAATATCATGTAGCACAAAAAACAAGCACCAACAAACACCTTCCAAAAGAATAAAATACTCTGATCTAAAATACTGAAAATCTTTCCTGGGCCATATTCAGACCCTGCTCCACTCCAGTTTTTACTTGTATGTGTCCAGTTTTGAATACTAGCTTTGATTTGGGAAAGAATAGCACACACACTGTTGTAGATAATAGGACACACTGGGCGTTTTGGCAGAGAGCAGCTTGAAAACACTGGCTTGCTCCAACAGTGGTTTTAAAGGTACAGGATGATGTTCTGAAAGGAAGTAATACCTTTACCTTTGGTTACCTTAAAAATTTCCTATATGCCTCTGTAAAAATGATGCACATAGCTGTGTTTCTCAAAGGTTAAACTACAGCCTGCAGCATATACATCACATTAATTCCTTTAATTCTTAAAATTCCTGTCTCCCTTTCATTGTCTGATATTGACAAAATTTCTGTACCCTTGAAAATTGAGGTCTAATTATTAGAACCCTTCCCAATCAGGTCTCTAGATGCTTGCTCATATTAAGAAATAGGGCCAAGGTTTAATCACGATTACCTGCCATGCTGAATATGATTTGTTCTGATCTACACTGACAGGTCACTTATGGTCATCGTTATGTCAAGTTCCAAATACAACAGCATTTCATAATGAGAGCGAATGCACAGACAGGGAATTTGAAGCAACAGAGTGTACCATTTGGTGTACGTGTAAGAGGTTATATCATGGAACTGTGTGTCCTGGGCACGTAGAAGGAGATAGTAAAAGCTGTGAATGTTCAAACCCTTCCTGTACCTTAGAGCAAAATCCCCACTTAAGGGGAGGTTTTGTTATCACCAGACTGTTTTTAAGAGGTGCTGTTCTTTCACTGGGGTTTGAGAAGCAGCAGCATTTGTGGCCACAGTAGGTATCTTCAGAAAGACAAACTCAGAAACTTCCCAGGTTTCTGGACCTCTTAGAAAAGACATCACAGCATTTATAAGAGCTGGAACAGTGCCAGAACTACCTGTCTGCAGGATTTATTCTCAGCTCTACACACAGTTCTACCTTGTAAATCTAAACTGAATTAAGGATTGGATCCTAAATTCCTTTGGTTTCAGCAAGACTTTGGATCTTAATAACCCTATATATCAGGATTTTAGTGGTGGATAATCTAACTTATTGAAGAATCTTGTCAGTTATGGCATCATGCCAGTAACTGATCAAATCAAAACCTTCAACTTCTTACATATATCTACAGAAGAGCCTTTTTTCCCCTCTTTTTTTCTCTTCCAGGAAGGAATCCAGAATATTTACAATACGGATAGTGTTGGTTTTTTTCAGTTCTTCCTTTCATTTTTCAGGTATCAAGATTTAACTAAGCCTTGATTTTTCCTTTCTTTATACCTATGAAGTCTTCCGTCTCTTACTTAGATCTCAGGTTTTATAAGGTCTATTATAGTAAAGGCAAACATCTGTTTCTCAAAGAACATTACAAGGCAGGTTTATCATTTTGGAAAATGTGGGTTTCTGGATGTGTGGTGCTGGCATGCACGTGCACCTCGCAAGAGCAGAACTCCTCACTTACAATATGTGTTTGAACTGGTCTGTGCCATGAAGTTATAATAGAGTCACCATCTCCATAGCTGTCATCCCCTATTGCACGGATACCCAGCACAAGTTAAATTTGAATGGATCTCTTTCAGCACCTCATGAAAATTAAGTGCTTCCTGTGGAGAGAAACAAGGCAGCGGTATCCCAATTGGCATTTTAGGATCTAAACTAAACAATTCTATGATTTTACAGGGTCAGGATGCTCAGACAAAAGCATGGCATATATAAATGAGCAGGCCATAAACACTTGCTACACACTGTTTATGTTTGTGGTTGCTCTTGCCTAAATTTAGATCTTCCTTATAACCCAGCTGCACAAACACATCTGGCCAGGCCCAGTTCCAGCTGTTCTGAGGGCTCTCATTACCTGCATTTATTAAAAACTGAATACTTTTGCTCTAAGTTATTCTGGTTTTAAGTAGGACTGTTCAGGGTTACTCTTCTTTGTCCTAAACAGTGTCTCAGTGGGATTTAGTACCAGGCTTAAAGTCAAGGACATATTTCAGTGTTTGGGAAACTTGGTCAAAACCCACTGTCCTCCTATATCAAGGACAATATGATCTGTTGGCATAAGAACCATTCTGACTTGCCCAAAGCTTAGCCAGCTTCCTGGGCTGGCTTGGTTTGCCTCTGAGGCTGATGGTGCAAGAAAAAGAAGTTCTACAGCCAACATCCACCTCATTTCCAGCACGGTGACATGGGCTGAGCACAGTGTCTGTCACACCAGCACACAGGACCCAAGCTCCCACCTCTGACCTTGCTGAGAGCCACCATTCCCTCTTGTTTTCTCTGCCTCACCCTGCAGCTGATGCTCTGTGGGTGCTGTCAGCCCAGTGTGGACACAGCCTTTCCGACCCAAATTCTACCAGCAACTCCCATCTTTGATTTCCCTGGGAAACTGCCAACTTCCTACTGCTCTGTCAGCTGATTTCTAATTACTATAGAGCATTTGCAAGGGAATAGAAGCAGATATTTCTGCTCTGGGTGTGCAAAAACTATAGAAGCTTAAATTTTACAATGGAAAGGGAAATCCAGGTGTTCTCCTGATGGCAGGAGGAAATTCCAAACGCCAGTAATGCTATTTGGGTGGGAGAAAATAATTATGGGGGTTGCTTCAGTTTTGCCTTTGTTTCATGTAATTATTTTCTACTTGCTTCTTTGAACTATTAGGATGTTGAAGGCAAAATCTGAGTAATTTTCTTTTCTGTCATACCCAGCAAGACACTAGAAAATATATCACATTTTTAGGATAAATAATAACCACAGCAGCTCTTGAAGGCTGGTGTCAGGCTAGCAAGTGAACCACATGTTAAAAGCTTTGCTGCACTGCCAAAGATAAAACTCATCCCCTTTCTGGTGTGTCTCTTATACACAAGTCAGAGTGCCAATTCCCCACTCATATGTATTGACAGTTGAAAAACAGGCTGGCATTTGCATAGAAGGAAGCAAGTATGGAAATTCTCAGTATGACACTCAGAACATGCTAAAACAAAATACCCAGTTGCAGTAAAAATATAGATGGCCTAGGTGACCCTAGCCCTGTTTTGTTAAAACCATATTTAAACAGGTCACGGAATACTTCTACCACTCCTTTTGCACCCCACATTTCTGTCCTTAGCTTCAAGTGGGAAATGTCACCAGCACCTCCAAGTATATAAAAAAATCTTGCCTGTTTCTACTGCTGGCAGCTTCTTTAGTCTGCACAGATGGGGCACTTCTCTCTGAAAAATCATGCCATAAATTGCACAGACAGTCAGCTGTTGTGATTCTGTCCTTGCTGCCCATTTCCCACTCCCTCTCTGCCAGAAAAGATTCCCCTTTTCTGAAGCAGTGTAAAGAAATTCCTCTATTTCTACTGAAAATGAGAAACAGTGAATTCTTTAACTTTTTTATTTTTTTTTTTAATTGCTATTTAACAAACTCCTTTAACCAAAGATGCCACTAAATGGCGATGCTGTCTTTGCCACACACCATCGTTTAAACCTTTGGAAAAAGGCTGTTCCATGAAGTCTGTCCTGCTCCAGGGGACCCAGGTATTCAGCATCCCTTGGAGGAAGGACAAACCCAAAAGATGGTGCTTCATCCACAAACACAGCTGTCAGTCAAGTGTTTCCTCATGATTGACACATGCACATGGAGATCCATGGGCTTTGGTTCTCCCATTGTAGCTGCAAACCTCCCCCCTGAGGTCTCTCTGTTTTTCTCTGTGTTAGACAGTGTCTGACCAGACCTTGGTAACAAGGGGAAAGGAGCACAGCTGCTCATAACCCACTGAGGTTTGCAGCAAGGGCAGAATGGACCTGTGGCTCCTGGCGCATAGCACGGACAGAGACACTGCCAGAGCCCATGTGGGTGGAGGCACGAGTGGCCCTCTCTGTGGCCAGCCATGCCTGCTCCACCAGTGTGCTCCAAAGGAGCTCAGAGGCACCGGGACCTGTGTCTGGCCCTTCTGAATGCAGGCTTAGCACTGACGAAATTTTCTGTTTCACTCCCGTCTGGTTCTGGAGGCTTTGCTTTTTACTTTATTCTCTCATTTGAGTGTGTAGATTTAGTACCACTGAGAACTCCTGGATTATCTTTCTCCTAACCATGAATATTATGTAACTGTGCCTGCACTTCTGCAACCTTTCTATGGCTTCTTACAGTTATGTATATATTTTAATATCTCCTTCTTTGCTAGATTCCCAGGTTGACAAATTATTTGTCTTTTTTTAGAGTTATGTTTAAATGATACATGCAGCACTTGCTTTCAAAAATATCTTCTGTAGTTTTGAAGGAAGGGCCAGAAATAAGCAAACACTACATTTTCCTATCCTTCAAAAGGCCATTGGAAAATTATATGAAACTCCTTTACTGCTCACAGTTGGAAGTTCCCAAGAAGACGGTTTCTTTTTCATGTTGAGGAACTTTAGGAAAATATCCTGACCAAATGTTAAGTTACAGAGACACTCTGGGTTAAAGTTACTCAGTCAGTTGCCAAAATACTTCTTTCTTTCCATTCCACATGACAGAAGCTTCTACTGCACTCATCATTTTAGATAGTTAACTTGTAGTCACACTAAAAAAAAAAAAAAGCAAGATAGAAAAAAGAACTTCCTGAAGAATCTCCACTGGGCTTTAAAGAAATTAGGGCCTGTTTTACCGTTTTGTTTTGTTTTATGATAGGTGATTTCAAAGAAGGCATAGAAGTACCAGGTAGAAAATTCAGACAAAAGAGTTGCATCTAATAAAGTTACTAAGACTTTGCATTTTTTTCAAGTTGGTAATAGTCCAAGATTTACAGCTCATACATTTTTTAATTATTTCTCTGTGTGATACTTGTGTTTTCTGCTGGGTTGATGTTTTGATAAAAGGGATTTGTGAAATTGGTTATTTTTCTTCATCCCAAAAACCAGACATTCTCTTCAGTTTTTTTTAAAACTGACAAACATGTTAATCTATAAAGGTCCATTAGTCCTGCAAATTCCTATACTAAATTTTAAAGGCTAAAATTTTTAAGGATATTTCATCCATGTTTCATACCTGTACTGAAACCAAAAGTCAGATGTGCTTAATATGCTTACAGATCTCATAGTAATTGGCTCTTTTCTCAAACTTGAAGGGTTTAGAGCATGTGTTTTTCAGCTTGAGATAGGTTTTCTTTAATCTGATGCTAAGGTGAAGTATCATGCAATAGCATTAATGTTATGATTTACTGGAGCCCATTAAATCCAATTCATCATCTTATATATTTCCATTGCAAATTGGGTGTCTAGCTTCCTTTGTAGCTCAGTTTTCAAGCACCTTGAAGTACTGAGAAAGCGAAACTACTCACATGCTTTTAATACAGGAATTTAGCAAACTTTAAATATATTTTAAAATTTATTTTCATTATTATTTGCCTTGATTGAGGAATGAACTTTAAAAGTGAAGCTGGAAAATACCTGCCCTTAAGCCTGCTAATAAAGTCATTATGTCCATTCTTTACACGGCATGAAGAAATTTTCACTGGCTCTTTGGTAGCCTATGATTTTTAGTGTACTCCTTCAGGTTTGTCAGTGAGAAAAATCCAGCAAAGTAAATTAAATAATCTGTCTGAAACTACAAAGCTGGCAAGAAGTGTTTTATCCAGTTTCACTTGCCATGATTAAATTTGAGTTCAAACAAGACTCAAGATGTGAAATCAGTATGTGATATTAGAGATTTTTTTCTTACACTGTTTTGTGCATTTATTTATAATAAAATCATTTATGTGTATTGCAAACCCCTTAATGCAAAGTCTGCAAAGGGGATGATTTAAGTCAGATCAGCACTTGTCCTTATCTTATTTCAAAATATGTAGTCAGAGGCAGTTCAGTATCCCCAGAAATTGTGCATTTATAAATGAAAGAATGATACCTTTTGGCAGTCTGGGCATAAACACCCCTGGTTTGGAACAAGTCAGAGAACCTCATCACTGGGGCCAATTTTGCTGTTGAACATTTCCGTATGTTAATAACAGGAGTAATGGGAAGGCTTATGTTGTTCTGTGTGAGAAGTGAAATAAAAATAAATGGAAAATAACACTGAATTTATGCTTTTTCTTCACATAAGATGATAATATTTCTTTGCATGGTTCTAAGGTAAAAATATTTTTTATAGAAGGGTTGTTTTCTCTTGTGAATCACAAAGAGAAAGTATGGGGGCTGTTAAGGAAAAACTGCAGGTCTATTAAATTTACATTCATACCAACGTTAGCATTAAGACTTTGGGACTCGTTTCTCATTTGCTGCGCTGCAAATATGTTCCATATTTTACAAACACTTCAAGGCTGTTTTTTTTCTGCCAGAACTGTGAAAAGTGCCCAGAGGGTAAACAAGAATCAACAATTAGCCTGTAGCCAAAGCCTCCAGCCTCCAGTCTGGATTAGGACTGTTGAGAAAATGTCTGTAACAAGTCCTCAAGATCACAGTCTTTTCAATCTATTATTCAAAACTTGTATTACTGTCGAATTGACAGGGAGAGAATGGCTGTTTGAGGGTTAGACATGAAGGTGCCAGAGCTTGCACCTCCTTTTCAATATTTGTCAGTAACTTTCCAACTTTTTGAAAGAGTGCTAGCAGATTTCTCATAATCTGTTTTATTTTTCCACTGTACTTTGGCTGCTAGCTTGTGCAGGTGACCAATGAGCCACTCGAGTCAGCACAGGTGGCTTCTGACAGCAGGATCTGACCTTACCTGCAATGCTCTGACTGGAGGCAGTGTACTCCGGTAATAAAACCCTGGGGAATTCTAAGGTTAATGACTGACTCTGGGCCCACCAGAAATATATTTTCCATGCAACATATATCCTCCATTGTTCTTGGATAGTGCTTTTATCACTTAAGCTCTCCTGGAGCAATAGAATTCTCGAGTCCTATTTTGCTATGTTTCACTTGGCTGTGTCCGTCCATGATTCTATGAAGTCAGGATGAGCATAAATAGCTAACAGCATGTGCTACACTCCCCTCCTTGGAAGAATTATAAAGAAAACAGGCAGACACTGCCTTGCCCAACAATTTGCTCTTGGTTCTGTACCCAACCCAAACAGCCCTTCTCAGGATGATGCGATTCTTCAGGAACCACAGAGATTCAAAATCTCTTGTCCTAGAGAAGAGTTGGGCTGGAGAAGAGATGTCTACTATATCCATGTATGACCACTGAAGATAGCATTTCAGCACTTGGGGTTAGTAATGTTTGGTCAGAGCAAGGATTAAAAGATTTAGAAATCCTTCCCAATATAAGAAGAAACAAAAGGGTTCGGGGATTGATTGTTTATTTATGGGGTTTTGCTTCTTGTTTTGTGTGGGATTTTTAGAGGGGCTTTTTTAGATTTTTATTGAGAAAGTAAAAGAATTAAAACAAAAAAAAAGGGGTTAAAACATTCAGATCTTACTTCGACAAATGCCTTCAGAAAAGAAAATTATATCCCAGCACAAAAAGCACATGTTCATTTTGCGGCCAAACCTCCTGGATTATAAAAGCTATAGACCTTGACCAAATAATTGCAGTGACATGATGTGTAAATTCTCTAGTTCCTGAAAAGTCCTCAATATTTTGGAAGAAAGTAGCAGAACATAGAGGACAACTCTGAGCCATTCATATTTCTAAACAAACTCAGTTTCCTCGTACTCACTTCATATTTCTCACATGAGAGACAGAAGCTCTATCAAGTACATATCAAACCACAGTTTAGAGATCAAGGTAGCAAATAAGTAAAAGGGACTACATTCCTGTCATTTTCTGTTGCTATGATCCTTCTCCTCAAGACTGCATGAGATGTGATGCAGAATATACCAGATAGGGCCCTTGTGAGAATAAAGGAATTGAATATTGCAAAGTGGTGCAATGGGAGCCATATATAAATGCTAAGATAAATACAGATTTGATAAATTACTAGCAAAGGCACTGGAGGGAACAATACAAGATGATGCAGTCAGGCTTTTTCATCTCACTCTCACAACCCTTACAGAAGACATGACTTTCCAGAACTCTGCACCTGAGGCAAGATGTTTTAGTCATTTCATACATAATTACCCCTTGAGACCTCTTAGATTCTAAGATAATAAAATGTAGCTCTAGGTCTTCAAGTGTGGTGATATACGGATGTCCATTTTGGGATAAGAAAAGACGCAATAGGTCCAGATTTCTTAGCTCAGCTTGCCACAGCTAATGTGTGTAAATGTACTGAGAAAGCATGGTTTCTGTAAAAAATTAATCTTAGCTGCACCTCGTGCTCAGCACTGCGAGGGTTCACTCCTGAAGCTTCCCACACGATAGTAGGGCAGACATGCAAGTTGCTGGGATTTGCACTGAAGACAGCTCCTACCGAGCTGAGGATTTCTCCCAGCTATCTCTGCTGAGCAGATATTTACCTTAGCTTTATATATACTAGCACCTAAAAGCTAATTTAAAATCAAAGATTTCAGGCAACTAGTGAAAGGAGAATAGTCATCTTTGCTCCTGACATCTGTGTTTCTCAGAGCTGTTAAGCAAAGTGATAATTTTCTGCAGAGGAAGTATACTAGATAGAATACATTTTTACAAGACTATCTTTATTAAGGAATACCTCTATAAAAGCGATTTTGTCTTGCATCATTTTGCCTGACAGAAATATTACTTACACTAAAATCCTTAATGTGAGATGCCCTATAAAAAAGTTGTTTAATTTAATAACATTCATTGTATTAGTTCCCCCTAAAGTAATCACTTCGTTGAGAACACACTCTGTGTTCCTTTATTTGATCTGGGAATAAAATTATCCTGTCTTTACTTCAGTATCTCCTTCTTAGTCTTTCTAGAATAAATAAACATGAAGCTGTCACTGCAGAGCAGGCACTGCCTCTCCCTATTATAAACCTTTTGATTTCTGTGCTGAGAGAATTTTTCTGCAGAATGATCCTTTTAGAATATGCTTGAAGCACTACATTTTCTTGCTTTCTTGTCTCCCATGTAGATACATGAGTAATCACAGGGAGCTCCTGTTGTCCCAGTAGATTCTATGTCCTATCAAGTTTTCTGTCCTTCTCATAGAACTGATCATAGTATTTATCACGAAAAAATTATTTGACATATCAGGCACTAACTTTAGTATAATTGTTATTATAGCAACCAAAGCCACCAGCTGGGACATTTGAGCCCTTTTATATCAGTGAAACATAATGCAGCCCTCTGTTCCATAACAGAGGGCTGTTGCTGTTGCTGTGTCTCCTATTCTTTGGTGCAGACTGTCACATTCACCAAGGGCTGCAACACCTGCTGGGTAAATATTGGAGATCCTGGCCTAGAATGTGGTGACTTCTTGGCACTGCCAGCCAAAAGATCTCAAGTCAAAAAGCAAAAAAACCCACAATTAAATCCAAAACCTGTGGAATTACTGGGTCTTTCCCAGTCATGTTATTGTTATCTATTCTAGAGCATGGGGATAGCTCTTTGAATGCCAGCTCAATGTTACATCCACTCACCTCTGTGTCTCTTTAATTTTCAACAAAGCTGTAAACATGGATTTAGTACACTGTTTGTGTACTATATAAATGTACTAAAGATCAACAAAATTCTTGTTAAAGTAGAAATTTGTGGCTTTATTTACTAGAAAAGAGTGTATGAAATCATGAGATATAAATGATGTATGTTTTTCATTCTTAAGAAACACTGAATTTCATGGTTTCTGAAAGTCCAAACTCGTAATCTATTTCAGACACCACCAGATTTCAGGGGGTGTATTTAATCAAAATGTTATTATTTGCAGGTTTCCTCCTAGCTTAGAAGACACCAAGCTCCTTATTGCAATGTTTCTATTGGTGACAGTATACTTCCAGGGACTAATGAGGAGATATAAAATCACAGTGAACCCAGTGACCATTTCAAATCTAGGCCAAGTAAGTATTGTTCATTTGATCTTTAATCTTGTATCTGATCAAAGTAGGTATTGGTCATTTAGTCTTTAGTCTGGTATCTGTCTGATAAAAGCATATGAGAAATGAGTTGACAGTGTCACTGCAATTTGCCAGGCAGTTGTAAGAAATCATCTTCCAAACTGATGTATGTATTTGGTAGCACCCGTGAAGAGCTAGCGACTAAACAGAAACAGAAATCCTGTCAGCATTAGTCAAAGGACTGACACGCTCAAAGGAAAAGAATAAATACCCTGGGCTTATTCCTGGTTTTCTTCATAAAGAGCAGCACTTCTTTGTTCAGATAACATCTGAGAGCTTAGTTAAGCAGTGGGGAAAGGAGGTGGCTTTAAGAAGCAAAGAGAAATGCACATTTAGACGTCTTCAGAGCAGGTGGAAATAGATGTATCACCCGCGTACAGAGCACACGAGGCTAATTTCAAGCCTTGTGAAAAACGAAATACCGGAGCCTCCAACGCCTCTGTGCCCCATCCCAAGCCATTGAGGAGTATGGTGTAACTGCAAGGTTGAAAATAAGTGGGCCCTGAGATCAGGTTTCTTTCTTGTCATAAAGACAACATTTAATGTTATTTACTTCTAGCTGATTTTCATCACTGTTAAGAGGACCACCAGTCCATCAGGAACCAGTCAAGCCCTTTTTTCATCCCTTGCAAGACTTCAGTGTTTATTTCAGTTTGAATCTTTTTGTGCCATAATTCAGAGACCCTTATGGCCATTCCTTTATGAAAGGGCTCACAGAAAAGGAAGGCTCACAACTCACTAGGTTTCTTTGGTACCTTGAGAAGCTTCCAGAGCCCTGTTCTGGGCACTGCCAGGAGGGGTAGACCCTGTGCTCTGAGGTTGGGTGCCCGAGCCCCACACACCGTCACCAGAGCCTGACCAAAAGCAGCCCCCACTGCCCCACAGGGCAGCTTTGCCCCAGCTGCAAGTCCCAAGGACTGAAAATACAGCTCATCCTTGACAGCTGTCTCAGGCTTGTTAGCCCAAAAGCATCCATGTTTGGTGTGAGGAGGACTTCAAATTTTTTTTTGTCCTAATTCTCCTTAAGTTAGACAAACTGTAAGTGAATGAATATAAACAAAGAGCGAGTAGTCTGTATAAGAACAAAGATTACAGATTATGAGCTGAGGGACAGGGCTCAAAAGGCAGCAATTCAGCAGCCAGTCAGAATCACCAACTAAATTTTTCTTTACTTACTTTAGGGTTTTTACTGCCCTCTGGAAGGACATCAACAAGATTTAGACACAAGCATATCACTACTGTAATGAACACTGACAAAAAAATTGAGAAACTGGAACTGGAAATGCATTTGCAATACTTCTTTGGGAATTACTACTATAATTACACCAGTTTAGAAAGCAATACCTTTGTAAGTGCTTTTACCCCATCATGTATCACACAAGGGATTATAGCATTTTAATGACCTTGGTGGCTAAATTGTACAATATCTGTAACAGTATGAAATCTAGGAGAATTTTTGGCCCCATTGAGGCCATAGAAAATCTCCTACTGACTTTGTTTGAGCCATAAAAATCCATCCTAATTTTTCAGGTGACCAGATTCAGCCACAAAAGGGGCTTGTGTTTTCCCCACACTCTTAAAAGAAGACTGCACTGATGCTTTTCATATACTTATGCTACAAATGCCCTGAATTTTATTTCATGAAAGATGTTATGACATGGAATACACTGTTTCTTCATGAAAAATTCACCTTTTAATAGCAGTTACTGAAAGAGTGATACATATATCGCTATTTCTCCTGTCACCAAATAAAATGACATTCATAGATCTGCTCTTAGCTAACATGATACACATTTTATGGCTAAATAAGGCCTTGAAAATGAAAATCCTCTGCCCTTCTCATGAGGTATATAGATCCAAATTAAATGAACAAGTTACATTAAGGCACCTGTAAACCTTGAAAAGGGTGTATTGGCTTGTTCATTGTTCCTATGGATAATAAACTCACCCGTCAAATATCTAGAGAGCAAGCCAAGGAAAGTGAATGTCACCCTGCCTTAGCTTCCCTTATACGTTTTCAGTTTTCTGAAATTGAACATATCTTCTGTAGATAGGACTATAAGAGATTGATAGATGCCTTAAGATCAGTTTTCACATGAAAAGGTAATAATTGATCCCTGGCCACTTCATGAACCAGCATTTAGTGTGCTGTGCAATTTCAGAAATAAATCAGAATAACTACTCAAAGAATAAAAGGAGGTAAAAAAACTCACTTTCCTTCAGCTTTAGAAAATATATGTTGTGTTGGGGAAGGTGTTAACTGACAACATGTTTTAACTGACATGGTCATAAATATGACCAAGCACCAACATTTTCTCCAGTGTGCAAACTGCCTTTGCAAGAGCCTGGAGAGATTCCCGCTGGTCTCTGCAGGATTTGGCTTGAGCTCCTCTGCAGGAATTAGTTCATGCCAGTGGAAGTAAATAGGCCCTTGGGGATGCTGCTGCTGCCACTGAGGTATTTATTTTTATAATAACTTGTTGGCTGGTACAGAGATAGGAAGTCGCAGCCACAGCTCTTGCATGCACAGCTCCACACCATTCATCCTTATCAGTTAGACCCCTTGGTGAAGATAGAAATGCTAAGAGCCACAAACCTCAGGGCCTGGCTCCCAACACCTCTTGCACCCTGATGGCCACTGGCCACACTTGTGGGAGCAGCTTCTTTCCCAGTGCTCTGCAGTGCCTGCCGTTGCCTCCCAGCCACCAGCAGCCAAAGCTGACCCCTTGGAACACAGGGTAGTCTACAATGAGGGCAGCAGATCATGGGATTTCTCTGACACATACAGATCCAGTAAAATGCATTGCTTAGGAAGAAGCCTCCTTTATTATTTACTATTTCCAGTGTGTGCTCACACTGTGCTATTATTCAACAATTTCTTCTCTAGCTTGGCCCCTTCCTGGCTAACAGAGCTCAGCTCTGGCTGAGAGGCTCTTCTTCTAACCTCCAAAATTGTTACAAACAAAGTACTCTGTTCTTACTTTCAAATCAGGTAGGAAACATGAAGGAAGCACAGCCTTGAGGGCAAAGAGGGCAGATTGGTCAGTGACCACATTTCATTAGTCAAAGAAGAAATGGAGTTATTCTCCTTCCCTTGCCAGACTTCATCACTCAGAGAAAACTGAAACAATAATAATGGAATAGCTGGTGATAATGACACAGCACTTTCACGTGTGCTCTTTTATCAGTGCTTACAGACTTTTGAACACAGAGTGGAGCGCTGTAGAATTGGCTGGTTTTCACATTTTAAGAGTTGTTTTCTCACTTACTTCCTGTTTTCTTACCAGCAGGCCCAACCACATCCAGAAGCTAGATAATAGTTGTGTCAGTATCTCTGCCAGCTTTGTTTAAACTCCCTTTTCTACTCTTTAAACAAGGTTGGAGCTCCACTTATTCCCTTTCTGATATATAACTTAAGCAAAACTTGACTTGAGGCCAACAATATCTAAGAAAGGAGACAGAAAGCTTGGGCAGAATAGGAAATAGGTAATTTTGCTGCTGTTGCAAATGCTGGAATATAGACGGAGCATTTTCTAATAACTTTCTCCAGCTGCCAGTTCCTTTTTCAAAATGAAACACATATACTGCAGGGGGAAGGAGGCTGGTGTGTTTTTAGGTTAAAAGAAATGTTGTCCAACATCTGTTTGCCACATGGTAGCCTTGTCCAAAAATTTTCCCTCCTCCCAGATTTTGCTTGCCTTACCAGGCACCCGTTTGTTGCCTTCTCCACTCCAGCAGTGGCTTTGAAGCTACTGCATGATTCCAGAATCTGTAGGCTACACTTCATTTTCACCAAGTCCAACCTCCCATTGGAGCTCACCTGGTGAAGCAGCCAGAAAAAGGGACTGAGAGCCTCAAAACACAGTCCAGAGCCTCAGAGTCCTCTGAGTTCTGGCAGGAACCAAACCCCTCTGCAGTAGGTGGCCTCCACAGAAAACCATGAGCCCTCTGAACATGCACCCAGCCGCACAGCAAAGCCTCCGTCGGTGTTGGACAGCCGTAACACCTTCATGGTCTGTGAACAGAAAGCACCAAAGGCCCCTGAACGCCAGAGCCCTGGCTCCCTCTCCTGGCAGAGCAGCGCACCGGAGCGGCACCGGGGCAGTGCGGGTGCTCCCCGGAACGAGCCTGAACCCCAGCGGCAGCTCCGCCGGGCGGGAAGGGAGGAGCCGTGCCCTCCGTGACCAGGGGCTGCTCTCTGCAAGGAGCCCAGTGGTAATCACACAGCTCTAGCTCTACCAGCAGATTAATACAGGATTAGCAAAGGCAAAATCTATTCTAGTGAAGAACATCTGCGACATAGCTTTAGCTGCATAAAAAATATGTACTTGAGCACAGATAAAACTTCATTGCTGAGCATTATCTGCAGTCCTTAAGGTTGGGGGTAGTGCAATTTATTCTCTAATACTCTGATACCAGACTGGCTCATGCAACTGTGCCATGTTCCTCTCCAACACCACAGCCTTCTTCTGTTTGCTGATTCCTGTGCCCACTGAGCCCACAGAGTGCCTCCCCAGACTGTAACTTTCTCCTTGAGAAACACACATCTACCTGGCTGGATAACACCTGTCACTGTGGCAGGTGATGTGCAGCACCAGCGATCTCAGTAGCGGTCTCCAGCTCTTCAGAAACACATGGCATTTCTGTACATGAAGGCACAACTTACTGCCCTTCCATCGCAAGTAGCTTCAGCAACATCCCTGCTTAGTGAAACACCCCCCGGCAACTCCTCCTTGTCCATGATGGCAGTGGCAGCAGCAGAGGTGGCAGTGTGATGCCTGCCTTCATGGCCCAAAGCTGAGGCAAGGTCCTTCTCGGCCAGCAGCACGTGTGTCTGCGGCTTCAGGGGACGAGCTGGCTCCTAAACAGCAAAAGACAGCAGGGGCTCACCCCAAGCACACAAGCCACTGAGAGTGACACAGCCTGCAAGCCATGTACAAGTACACGAAGTCTGGCCATCTCAGCAGTGACCACAAGCACCCTGGGTTGCATACACCAGCAGTTTATTTCTGTAGTGGTTTGATTGCATTATTGAGCCACCATGGGTGGGTGAAGGCCCGTGAAAGCCTCTCTAGCTGGTGGGTGGGCTGGGATGCTGGGGACAGGGCTTGTTAGCATCAGATCTTCTCCACTCCTGCTATTTCTGCGGAGAAAGTGGGAATGAGGTTCCTGCACAAGTAAAACGACAGGTCCCTCTTAGGGCTCTTTCAGTCTTTGGCAATGAGGTTACAGCTCTTGTTTATGAGGAGCTGGAGGCAGCTCACAGATGTGCAAGCTGATTTCTGCTCTGGTTATTTCTTCTAGGTTTCTCACCAGTGCAGTTTTCCCAAGAAAATGGTCTTTCACAGGTCAGTGTCTTACTTCAGGAGGCCCCTTCAATCTCCAGCACCAACTAAAGCTTAAACAGTGAAGCCTTATGTTCTTAGAGATCCATAAAGCAAAGCTGAAGCTGCACGGAACCCATTTAGTTAAACCAAACTCATGGCTCATAAAGTATTTCATTGTAAGTTAACCATATCAGTTGTAGGAGACTTTCTGTATATTAATCAATATTAAATTATTGTTTCTTCCTCAGGGAGGGAAAATGAGATAATGAAGAAGAGAGAGGAAGACAAAGAGAAAAGGATACTTCTGGATAATGCAAAGATGTCTAAACTTCACTACCAGATTTCACTGGCATGCTCATCTATTTCATGTTAAGTATTGCAGGCAACTTATCTGTGTATTACTATAATGCCAAAATTTCTTCAAGAAACAAAGGTCCTTCCCCTGAAAATGCTCACAATATTTACTTAGTCAGCCCTCAGCCCTGCATCCATCATCAGGCTCCGGTTCTATGCTGTTCTACAAAGTGTTAATTTACTATGAGAAAACTTAAAAACACCCGAAAAGGAGTGGTTTCATTTTCTTGCTTTGCCCCTCATTGGTATTTTGTCCCTAGCAGTTATTATGTTCCTGTGATAAAACCAAAGCTCACTACTAATGTACTATATTCTGGAATATGTGTCACAACCAATCATTCAATGATGGTGATTACTCCCAGCTTACACAGCCTTGCTAATGTTAATGGATTATATCTAGTTTTCTTTGTTCAATCTGATATTTGGACTCAGGATATATTTTGAGATATCTGAATATACTCATGAATTTTCTCATAACATTTTCTTTTAATGCTATACCTACTTTTCTCAGTTTGTACATGTTTTCTTAGAGTACACAAAGAAAATCTACATACTTGACATTCTGCTTCCTCACAGTTCAGGATTTATCCCTTTGTCTGGTCGTCTGTCTTGTGACATGGCTAGCATTGAAAGAAAGGGATGTTACACCTAATGCATTCTTCTTTTTCATTTATGTCTTTTCATCCTCTCTCCAGCCAGAGTAGGTAAGCAGTTTTAAATCTGAGAAGTAGCTTGTGGTGTCAGACAGAGAAAGGGGAGCTGAATCAGTAAGAACAAAAGTTTCCAACACTGCAGAGCAGCAGATGAAGTGGTGGGGTCAGTCCTGACCAGCCGCGATCCCAGGCTGAGTCCTTCCTCTGAACCTGAATCAACAGGCCCAGCACAGGGCTTGCTCTCACCACCCTTGCTCATGTGAGAAGCTCTTTTCATGCTGCTCACTACACATGCGATTTATGCCAATACTTGTGGTTGGTAAGTGTTTTGTAGCCATGAGAACAGCAAGCAGGCAATTACCTAAACTTTGTAATTGATCACAAATGTGGGAAAGTTCTCCATCAGTCAGAGTCTTTAAATCAGAGCTGATCATCTCTCAGAAACAGACAGTGTGATTAGAAGTGTTTGGGGCTGACATAGAAATTATGGCGCAAAATAGCTATATGGCTATTTTTATGCAGTAGACCAGATAAAAGACAAGGACTGGATTCTGTACCTGGGACAGGGCCAGCCCTGGATGTTTGTATAGACTGGGAAATGAGAGGCTGGAAAGAAGCCCTGAGGAAAGACCTGTGGGTCCTGGTTGATGGCAAGGTGGATATGAGTCAGCAGTGCCCTGACAGCCAGGAGGGCACACCATGTCCTGGGGGGCATCATGCACAGCATTGCCAGCCGGGCAATGGAGGGGATTGTCCTGCTCTGCTCTGCTCTGGGGCGGCCTCACCTCCAGTGCTGGGGAAGCTTTGGGTGCCACAATATAAAACAGACATTGAGCTGTTAGAGAGAGAACAAAGGAGGGCCACAAAGATGGTGAAGGCCTTGAGGAGAAGCTGATGAGGAGCAGCTGAGGTCACTTGGTCTGTTCAGCCTGGAGGAGACTGAGGGGACACCTCATTGCAGCTACAGCTTCCTTGAGAGGGGAAGGGGAGGGGCAGGCAGTGACCTCTGCTCTGTGGTGACAGTGACAGGACCCGAGGGAATGGCCTGAAGTTGTTTCAGGGAGGGTTAGGTTGGATATCAGGAAAAGGTTCTGCACCCAGAGGGTGGTCAGGCACGGGAACAGCTCCCCAGGGCAGTGGTCACAGCACAGCCTGACAGAGCTCAAGAAGTGTTTGGATAACACTCTTGGGCACATGGTGTGACTCTTGGGGATGATCCTGTCCAACGCCAGGAAATGGACTTTGATGATCCCTGTGGATCTTTTCCAACTATGGCATGATTCCATGAATTTTTATCTGGAGAGGGTGGTGTGTATGCCCAGAGGTACTAATTTTTATTATTTTGCAGAGCTGTGCACCTATGGGTGTAGCTGTCATTCTGCCTCCCACGTACCTGTTATGGAAGAGATCTTAAAATGGACTGTGTTATGTAGAAAACATTCATTCCCTTGCTTCCAGCGGCAGCTGATGGAACTGCCCACCTTTAGTTGACAGACCAGTTTGGCCCCACAGCTTGCTAGGTGAACACAGGCCAGCACACTCCTGTTGGTGCCAGGAATATTGCTGCTGATTGTGCTCACCCAACCGTGCTCTATCAGCATGTCCAAGACTACTTACAGCTAATAAGGCTCTATCTGAGGGAAAAAAATGAGACCAGAGTGAGATTTATGACTATTTCAAGCACAGAATAAGCAATATAAACAGATGAGCCTCAAAGAATGGTAAGGTGCTCTTTACATGGAGATATTTCGGCAGGGGGGGAAGAAAATAATAGAATGAACTATAATAAACACTTTTTCTAAGTAGAAGTTTTCTGCATTTCCCATGACAGTTAGTTGAATGAGGGAAGACAAAAACAAGGAAAAGCAGAAACTGCTTGCAACACACAAAAAACCTCGAGTGCCAAGAACATGCTCCAGATTTTTTTCAAAGATGCATGGGTCTTATCTCAGCCCTGATTCATCACAGCTTAGTCCCAGAATTACTCAGAATTCAAGGACCTTGCTCCTGTGAGGTTAATGGGTTACGTTCAGCATTAAAACCCATGATACAAATAGTTGCTTAACTATTCAATCCAGATTCGATTTAGTGGTAATGGAAATAAAAATAGCAATGGCAAAAATTACATTGTTCTACATTTTGTAGGTGAAATTATTTTTTCTTTTAACTGTATAATTCAGGGCTGTGCACAGGCAGGAGGAGGCCCATATAAAGGAGGGGTTGTGACACAAAAGATTAGCATGCCCATGACTGAAGAGGAGGAAAAGGAAAACACTGCCGTAAAAGTGACAGTAGAGGTGAAGAATTGTGGTGAATGTGTAATGCACCACTGAAAAGATGCCGAAGAAAACACAGCAAATGAATAATCCTATCCTATGTACCCTGCTATTCCAAAGCACCGCTTAATTTGAAGGGAAGAAGCTGCTGTTCTCACACCATTTGTTCATAAACACAGGCAAGAAATGTGCTAAAGCGATACAATTACCATAATTATTATCTTTGCTCAGGATAGGCAGGGGTGGTTTTCCGTGCTGAATTTCATCCAGCAGCCCTTGTGGCTGTACCGGTCAGGAGCTAAAGGCACCGACCGCGACTGCTCTGGGGGCAGACGCAGTAAATCTCGCGCCTCAAATGCACCAGCCACATGGGATGTCACAGCAAGTCACAAACATGGGAGCACCTAGAGCTATCAGCCAGTCCTGTTACAAGGAAATTGTGTGCAGCTAACCAACAATGCAGTGCCAAACCAATCCTGGCAGACGTGTCACTCCAAGAGAAGGCAAAACCCATTTAGAGTCCACGGGTCTAAACTGGGGTTTCTGCAAAATGTCACACTTAGCATTTATCTAATTGAGCCCTGTTTTGAAAGCATGCTGTGCAGCAGGGTGGAAATAGGCATCCCAAAGAAATAAATAGGATCACTTTAAGTGCAAATCATCACTAAATGCAATGCTGCAGTGTACAGGGGCTATCAAATTAGGGAGCTGATTCCCAACTCCCACCAGATTCCCGTCTTGCTGCAGCTTTCCAGGGCACGAGCTACTGATAGGGCTCTCCTGTAAAGCCCTGGTTAAACAGGTGTCTGTTCGAGTTTGGATAGGGCTCAGAGTAAAGCAGGCTAAATTACTTGTTCAGCGGATGACCCTTGGCAGTCCTGGTCACTGCTCTCTTACCTTCTCACTCTGATTTGCTGTGGTAACTGGTCTGATGCAGGTGGGGTGGGAGTGTGTGTGTTAAGCCAAAACATTTTTTAACTTAAAAAACCCCACAAATGTTCACATGTAAAGTATCCAAGCCAGAGCAATTTAAAAGGCTAAGTTTGGGCTCAAGTTCTGAGTCACATCCAAATTTCTATCTTCCTCCTGTTCCCCTCTCCATGATAATTTTTCATTCTGTCATTGAAAAAGAAGGGAGTAAAAACAAACAAAAAACCGTAACGGCAAATATACTAGGATATCCATATACCAGTTTTTGTCTCTCTCTTTAAACACTTGAAAAAGCTGAAGATTTTTTTAAAAGATTTTAAAAAATTTAAATGTATACCTTGCATTTTGCACTATGGTATTTCATACTGCTCACTGGTCAGGTGAAGGTTGTATTTGTACAAATTGGGAATAAAAGGATGTTGGTGCGTTCTTCATAGAATGGACATAAGGGCTGCATTGTCAAACTTATATTGGAGGAAATGTAGAGAGGATCAGTTTGTGTTTGGCACCAAGATAAAGGGTTTCTGCCTGCATGCTCCTACAAGTAAGGGATTGGTCTACAAGTGACACTGGAGGAAAGGGAATTTTGTGCTTGTGTCACAGAAAGAAAAGGATTGCTGTGCAAATGATGCTCAAGGAAAAAGTTTAGACCATGTATGACACGGAGAAGAGAGATCATTGTACACACATTGCAGAGGGGGCAGGGTGGAGTGGTATTTCTCAAGAAATAAGAACATTGTTCCCAGAGTAAGCCACAGATGAGACTGGGTGCCACATGCAAGTACTGCTGGTCTGTTGGGTGTCCAGGACTTTCCTTCTGACCTCGGAATCCCAGCCTCCTAGCTCTAAGATAGATGATCTTTTCTACATATGAATAGAGGAGCAGTGCAAACCTAGGCAGATTGCTGTTGTTGTTTCCTTAGAAAAAAAAATATGAAGTTGCATAAGAAAAATATGTATGAAACAAAAGGTTTTCAGTTTCCTCATGGCACCCAGAACTGTTTCAGACATTGTCTCTGTGAAAGCAGACATTTCCATTTCCACATGGCAGCAGCCATCAAACCCCAGCTTTTGGCTGTGTTTTGTAAGATGTGATAAGTAACGGAACAAGTTCGGGGTGAGGGCTGTGGTGCACTGCACTGGTTTTGTATTATGAGAAAGGAGAAGTAACATGCAAAGATAGGAATTATTTCTACCTTTATTTTGCCAGTTTCTGGTTCAGGACTTTCCAGTTATTTGGGGATTTGTTTGTTTTCACACAATGATCCTGACATCCAGTTACTCATAACATGTCACTCTCAAGAGCCCTGCAACACTTTGTACCAGGAACTGCATTTCAGAGAAGGTGAAGCCAGGGTCAAACGCATTCCTGCTAATTGTACTGACTGCAGGAAAGTTATTCTATGATTGAATTTGCTCTCTGAAGTTAAAGGGGGAAGCTGCTAATTGCTTTTAAGGAGGACCCAGAAAAATGACTGGGGGCTGGCCAAGAACTCCCTGCCCAGGCACACCGGCGCATGCTCCCCAGGCACACACAAGATAAGCACTGCTAATCTTTTGGGGGAGTGTGGTATGTGCAGCTCAAACTATGCAAGGGCTTGGATGGGGATGCACAAAAAAACAGTGATAGAAAATGGGTTTCTGTACATCCATGCATTTTGTACTGTTGGTATTTACTGCATAGAAGAAATGTGCTACGTGGATCTGATCTCTTCACAGCTGCCACCCATGCAGTGGCATGGCCACTGGCCCTTTTCTGCAGTGCCTCTGCAATGCTCTGAATATCCTCAGGCTTCACAAAGCCTGCATCTACTCTTACCATGATCCCACAAGGAAGCATATATGTTTCTTCCTGATCTAGCTTTTTCTTACAAGGTTTCCTGCTTGTCAAATCCACAGTCTCTCTTTGAGTTGAAAAATTCATGGTTAGGGCAAGGACAGACAAATAAGGTCTAGTTTGTGCAGAATATCACAGAGCAGTCCTGGCCTATTGATGTGCAATGCCACAAGGACGACATAGGACAACCAGAGTCTGCTTCTCCACTAAAATTTATGATTTGGTATATCAAAGTAAGCCTCTACTCCTCATCCTGTTTTAATTGTTTCCTTTTTTCCACTTTCCTCAGAAATCCTTGCTCCCCAAACCTTTCGTACGCAGAAGTCCAAGTTCTGAAAACCATCTAGAATGGTATCTTGTTTTGTGAATATTTCTGTTGTCCAAGTCATCCTGCCCCTTATTGCTGAGAAGTGTAGCCCTGCAGAGAAAGGGGTGACTGCCTGGGGCTGGGCGAGGTTTGCAGCTTCCTATGCAAGGAGGTGGATGGAGAAGATCTAAGATGGTGTATTGGCTGCACTTTCTCAACCTTGGGCTGAAATTCATGAATGAGGGAACTAGGTAGAAATTTGCAACATCCTGAGATTGCTTTACTTGCAGAGCTCTTACTAGTGACTACCTTAGGAGGTGGAGAAAGCTGTAGCCAATCTTGCTCTAAAAATTTTATTCTGTCCTTGCAGAAAGAACACCGGAGATTGTAAATAAGATTTCAGCTGACAGAAGTTTCTCTCTGAGTTCTTTGGGCTGATGTAGCAAAGCTGTCAGACTGATGCTTTGCATTGAGCTCCAGCTGTCATTTCCCTTGGCTTGCTGGATGTTACCGCTGGGTGCAGACTCCCATCTGAAGCTCCTGGCTATTGAGAAGGAGCACCTCCTAGAGCTCAGGTAGGCTGCTGCAAGCTCTCACCTTCCGATATGCCTTTTCTCTTTGAGACCATGAAGGAGGGGAGGAAATTGCCCTGACAATTGAAATTTAGCAGGTCTGCTTCATTGTTCACTGAAGTTGCTGGGAGACTTTCCCTTGGCCTCGAAAAGAAAGGACCAGGGCATAAGTACCAAGATGAGCAGAGGAATTCTGTTTTATGCAAAGGAAAAGGTAGAGCAACACCAGCTAAGAATCAAAAGCTGAGAGATACATGTCCAGTTTGAAACATACATGTAACAGGTAAATGTTACCTGAAAGTGACTTTAAGTAAGACTGGTTCTAAAACTATTTCTTATAAGGGGTCTGCAAAATATCCATAAAGCCATTTGCAGCCATTCCCCCATGCCAGCATGTGGTCTGGGCACAGGCTTCAGCATGCATTTCCCAGGAGGCACGCAGTGCCTGAGGAGAAAATTTTATGGTGAAATCAGGAGAAACTCAGAGTTTCATCTCAAGTTTCTCGAGTCTGGAATGAGTCAATGCTGACTTGAACCTGATATCTATAAGCAAGATGAACACAAACCTCTCAAATGAAAAATGGGATCATCAACCACATGCAAACAGCATCAATGCTGCCATGCAAGCAGAATGACAAACCCTCTGGTGCTACTGGGGAGGAGTGGTTGGCACTGGCCCCAAGGGAGCTGTGGTTTGAGGATGGAAATCACTTAGCTTATCGTTAGGGCCACCGTTTTCCAACACTCCTTCTCTGGGTAGAAACAGTGAAGACAAGCAGCAGTAAGGCTGCTTTTCTATCAGGTAAATGCCTACCAAGGTGTGTTTGCTTGCAAAGAAATGGAGCATGGCCCAAATAAAGGTGATCTGGCGGCACAGCGTTCTTCCCTGATTTTGCTCTTTCCATAGGCTGGTATTTTGCAACCCAAGGTTTCAGTTCAGACTCGCTGTTCAGAAAGACATTTGAAAGCAAGGCAGAAGGAAATCCTTTACTTGTAAACCCACCTGTATTGCAAGGCTTTCTGTTTTCTGTGTTGAAGATGATGAAATTGCTAACCCAAACAGCTCCCTGCCCTTCATTTAGAGATTAGTGACTTCATCAGCACGAGAAGAACAAACAGAGTGCTGAACTTAGAGCTTGGCAAGTTCAAAGCCTCCCAGTCTGAGATGAGAAAGCAAGGGAACACTCACAGCAGTGACAGTATTTGAGTCTTTTTAGCAAATGAAGGGACCAACAAGCTTAGAGATGCAAGCTTGGGAACCAATCAGCCAAGCCCATCCCTGGTGTAAACCTGGTATTCTTCCAATTCAAACATGGGAAAAGGGGCAAACAAGAAAAATCCTTGGTAGCAAATGTGATTAGATGAAGCAAACAGTAAGGACTCTCCTGTAACTGCAGTCCATCATGCAATTAGTTTCCTAACAGCTTCACCATTCAGACAGCCTCTTCCCTGGCGCAGTGCCACAGCCACCAAATAAATCAGCTTTACATACACGGCTGTCAGGCAGAACTGCAGCTCCAGCCCTCTAAAGCTAAGCTGGAAGGCTCAATTGAAAGGGAGAGAGGCTTGAATACGTAGGGGAAAACAGTTCGATGAGGAAAGGAGGATGTAGCCAAACAGCACTGGAGTAATACCTGGAGGCATCCAGGAGCCCCTGCAGAGCAGCAGGGCTTGCAAAAGCAGTTTGTAAGCAAAGGCCCTCGTGTCTCTGGCCCTGTCGTTGAGATTAAATGCGATCATTGGGAATAATGGTGAAGTGGAATGCATATTTAATTAGAGAAATCAATGAACACAAATGATTGGGAGGGGGCAAATCATTAAGATCCAGCTCCTGCTGCCCCTACTCAGCAATATTTCAGACTGCCAGCACTGCAGGCGGGTCTGATGTGCACATCACCAGCAAAGCGGAGTGGACTTTTGTGGCTGCTGTTTCACACGGGGAAGGGCTGCATGGGAACAGGGAGCAGGCTGCTCTGCTCAGGTGAAAGTTGCCATCTTCAGAAATGAAAGTAATCAATAGGAAAGAAAGCAGTCACTCAGCACTGGGGCAAACCTGAAACTGTTGGGCTCAGGAGTGAGTCACAAATGGGCATGGTCACACCACACATTGGGAAGGATTTTTTTTTTTTCCACAGCAGTGTTACTTTGGAAAGCTGGCTGAAAGTTATTTAACAGAACCCTTTTTGCCTGTAAACATTATTTTGTCAGAAAGATTTACCAGTATATGTGTTAATTACAGGGGAAAAAATCACAGCAGGGATTTTTCTGGAATGTTTTGGGTTTTTTTTCAATATTATCATCTCAGTGTTTATTTTCTCTCATAGTATTTTAGGAAGGGTAGGGCAGAAAAGTGAAAGTAAAACTCAGCACCTAACTTCTGACTGAGTGCCAGCATTTCATTACACTGGCCATTTTCACTTCATTTTCTTTTGGTTTTATTGTATACTGAAATTTTTAAAATATATCTATTTCTGGGGAACCGTGTTACTTAGTGCTCATGTAACTCTAGGAAAATGTTCCCTGACTTCATACAAACAGAATTAAAAGGGGGCCCAGATTATTTTAGAGGCTTACAGAAAGGAGGCAAAATCGGCATTTTCTGTACTATATGCAAAATCTGACGGAAAAAGCTGTGAAGTTTCGCAGTAAGTAACCTTGTAAATCTACTTGGTTTGTGGTTGGGAGGGGGAAAGAGATGAAAATTAATCAATAAAATGCTTCACAAAAATAGTAGGCTGATCTGAATCAAGAAAAGAAATTATTTAAATTCCTTGGAAAAGCTTGGCTATGTAACATGCCTTGTAACTCCCCTAGAAAACTCTGGAAAGGAAGGGATTTTCTTGCAACAACATTTTGGGATTAACTGAGCTATTTTGCCCAAGGCATGATTGAAGGTACTTTCTTATTAGGCACAATCCATGTCAGTTTTTGCATAAGAAACCCCAATCTGCAAATATTTCTAACGTAATACCACTGAAGTCAGTGAGTTTACACTAAGGATGAATTGGCCCTCATCCTGTTTTCTTCACTTTATTTATGTGCCTTGGAAAACAGAATTACCCCAACGTAGTTATTTATCAGATCTAGAAAACTGGCACCCCTTTGGAAAAGCATTAACAGCCAATTACAAGAGATCCTGCTCAAGCTGATACCTGTCACGCTATCGCAGTGCGACACTCGTGATCATTTTAATTGATACTTTTAGATTAAGTGATCTGGCCTGCTGCAAACCAGCTGAATTTAAAAAAAATAGTAGCATTTGCATATTAATAACCAATTTCTCCACTTGAATCCACGCAGTGGAACTGCCATTGACTCATAATCCAGATCCTGAAGTACTTCCAGTAATATAAAGACTTTTTACCTTGTGCTTGGCTTCTGTGGGAATGGTTTGTGGTTTTCTGAAGACAAGACACTCACTCTATCTCTTGGCAATTTTTGGTTTTTTTATCTAAAACAAAGGATTCTTTTTTTTTAGCAAGTGAAAAAGAAAATGTGTTGGTCTACAATTAAATCTAAAGACTTATAAAGATGTTTCAGTATTGCTAAGATGCTGTTAAACTACTCAGTCATCAGATTTAAAGATATTTTAGGGTATGTTTCATTTACTGGAAGATGTACCTAACCTTTAAAATTGAGCCAGTGTTCTGTGTAACACTGATCATTTTCAAATTATAGCTGATAAAAATATAGTTGTAAATTATTTGAAATACTTGGCTGTATGTTTTTACTTTTAATTATAAATTTACACGTTTTGACATGTTCTAACCAGTGGTACTGAAACCAAATTCACAGGGAGTTGGAACTCCCCATCACAGTCCTGACACGGAATCCATTAAGCCTCTTGGTGTGGGTTGCTCTGGGGGTTCTGTTAAGTTTTTTCTCTGTATGTATATACCTAGAAGTTAAAGATATTCATTACAAGAACCAATCACACTGAGATTTCAAATCAGGCTGAGATTTCAAACTTATTTGCAACACAGTAAGTCAAAGTAACTTGAATGAGGCTGAGGAAGTTACTCTGTATTTACGCTCCTCAGTGTAGCCAATAAAAAATGTGAGTTAGTGCTGGTTAGGACAAAATTTTATTGTTTTTTCACTGAAAAAATAATGAATTATTTTTCATTTGCAATAAAAAAGTTCTACTCTTTTTCATGTACCCTGAGTGAAGTGAATATTAAATATGGCCAGAATACCCATTTTCTATGGAAAAGTGGAAATTTATATTGTTACAAAGCATCCCATCTACCTGAAAGCTGTCTTCTTTAGGAATTTTTCATCGAAATTTTCAGATCTGCTTCATGCCAAATTCACAATTCATACAAATAAGATGTTCCTCAGCAGATGTTTGTGAAAGACCAAGCCAGTGAGCACACATGTACACATCCCTACCTGGTTACACTTGATGTTCTGGGAGTAGAAAGCAGGAAGGATGGGACAGTATCTGAGGGGCTATGAGAGCAATTGGGGCTTAATTCAGAAGAGCGTCTCAATTTTTGTTTCCAGAAAAAATAAAGCCAGACCAAATTTCATTCCAGATTAAATAAAACTGCTATTTTTATTCTTAAGGAAACCTTGCTGAGCATCCCTTACCCTTGCTGTTGTGAAGTTTGGTTTCTTTTTAAACAAAAAATGAAAATTTTGAACAGCATGCTGTAACTATGCACAAAGTTTGAACTCAATTTTGTAGGTCTGAAACCACACTTCACAGTGAATAAGCTGATAGCATGAGAAAAATCTCAATCTGGGGAAGACTCAGAAGCCTTGGCTGAGGATCAGGTTCACTCTGTGACTGAGGATGTCACCCAGGGCAGACCTTCACAGGTATCTGGCCTCCAAAAAAGCAGTATTTTGAAGATCTAAGCCACAGTGTCTCTGTATTCGTTCTATAATTGCATCCTAGGATAAATAGATGAAGGAGCAGCTGAACTGAGGTACCAGCACAAATGGAAAGAGCAAAGGCCCAGCCTAACACGGTGCTTGCCTTACTGGAAGCAGTGCAGGCAACACCTGATAGTATTTCCGTGTAGAACCCCCCACCCTTTCTTCCCCCAAAACATAGGATTTCCTACAGAATACTAAACCCACTTATTCTCCCATGCCATGTGCAGTTCACCTCCTGTTTTCTAGATGCAAGGAGCAGCAGCACACAGAACTGGATCCTCCTCGGCTCTGCAGCCCTGCTTTGTGCGCTGCCGAGGCCAGGGGCCGGGCAGCATTCCCGGGAAGAGCTGCTGTCTGTCACAGAGATGGATTGGCTCTGAACCTGCCTCCAAACGCTCCCAGCTCACTGAAAATGGCCAGAGCTGCTCAGTTTTGGCCATTGATCCCCTGCCCTCCCTCTGTCCCTCTCTCTCCCTCTTCCATTCTGGCACTGCGTGAGGGTTGGGTTGGCTGGCTGGAGGCACTGCCTGGCTAGGACAGGCTTCGATGGCAGCTCCAGTTGCTGGGGGAAGAGGTGACGCAGTGAGGGGTGCAGGCTGCTCTGGGTTTACAGTGCCAGCTTTCTGTGAATGAAACTCCTTTTAAAAAAAAGTAAAATCAGGCAGCTGTAGCTGCTGTCAGAGCCATTCCATAGTAGCTGAGTGCATCTGCTTTTTCTCACCTCCAAAACGAATCAATATGGCTTTAAATGATTTCCCTGATGCCTGGATTTCTTGCCTTATGCTGCTGTTAGCCCAGACACGCAATTGCCTGATCATTCCTGCCTTGTCTTTTCAGCCTCTCTCGCCTGCTTTCTTCTTGTTGCTGTCTCTTAAAAATACATACTAAATACTCAGCGGAGCAGCTTGGTTTTGCTCATGTGCCGTTTCCTAACACACAGTTTGCCATCCTTTGCAGCCGCACGCACACTCACCACAGTGCCCTAATACCTGGCTGCCTGGCTGTGCCTCCATCCCTCTCCCCCTCCACGCACACATGCACTGCCTGCCTGATTGCTGCCTAAGCAACATCTGCTTATCGGAGTTTTTCTCCTCATGTAGTGGTTACTAAGGAAGTGCTCAGGTTTTCTTGCAACTCTATCTGTCAAAGATATTAATGCTTTAAAAAATATTTTTAATAATCTCTGGAGTTCTGGGGGATTTTTTCTCTCCCATACAGCTTCACACATCCCCTTACTTTGGGCAGGCAAATTTGTGTGTAAACCTATCATTACTGCTAAAAATAAAAGACCTCCACAGAGATTAAACCCATGCTTTGGGGCTGCCCCATTTTCCTAGATCCTGCCTAATCTTGGATTTGGATTGTTCAGAACATGAGGTATCACTGGCGATATAAAAAGCCTTCAGAAATGCTTATGCCTCATCTGGGTATATTGACATACAAATGATCAGCTCAGAGAAACCTGCAGTCCGTCAGTGCAGCCGGCGGAGGCAGGAGTCCCCCAATCCCCTTATCACTTCAGTGGTGCACATAAACACATTAGCTGCTGATTTCAGGCACAGCCCTCAGCTTACAAATCCAAACTGCTTTTGCCAGCATCGTCACTCTTTTGTGTTTATTTGTCTTTACTGTGTATTGCTCCCTCACGAATTTTGTATTTCGAGGTGCTTTTATATACCCAGCCACCCGCTTGAAGTATGTAGGAGATCATTACTGGCTTCTGATTAGCGCAGTGCATTTGAGTGGCATGCTGGAGGCAAAAATTTAAAGCGTATCAAAATGCAAATATGTCCCCATTGACCTCTGGAAAAATGTGTTGCATTACGAAGTACTTTCAAAGAAAGCCAGAAAGGAAGAGGAGAGAGAGTATGAATTTGCAAAGGTTTGTGTTACTAAAAAAAAGTTAATCAGGAATTGTTACTTAGAAGCTTGAATTCTGTGTAGCACATGCAGCTTTCTTTTCTTTAAAAAGAGGCAGGGGAAGGACCAGATGATGATACTTCTGCCCATTTTGTGTCTTGCTCCACTTCTTTTGCTAAAGAACCACCAAAGTGAATGGGGTTGATTGTGGTGCATATTTTTTCAATCTGCCAAGACTCAAATATGTAGTCTAATATATGGCAATGGCCCAGAAGAAGAGACACAGAAATTATTCATGATCCCTCTTTCAGTGTGAAAGACTCCTTCTATAACCTCAGATTAATAACTCTGCATTTAAGAAGTAAATTATTTTCACCAAGAAAATGAGAAGCAGCCAAATTTGCCTGGAGTGGTATTCAGGCAAGTGACATCCCTGCAATGAGGGATGCCAGAGAGCTGCACTGGGGAAAAAGCACAACATTACCCAAGTTATTTGAGCTGGTTGCTCTTTTTACCCTCACCAGTAGTAGTGAATATGCTCTTTCACTACGGAGGACTGCAGAGAGACATTGGATTATGCTAGCAAAAAATAGTCCTGTGCCCCAAGAAGAAAGCTTATGGCCTGCCCCTATGCTTAGTCTCCACAATGCTTTACTGCAAATACTTGTTTGCCTGGAGGCATCACTTCTCTCTTACTCCCTGACACAGAACCAAAAATGTGTCCAACCGCAGCAAGTCAAACGCTTTGGAATTAACCTACGCCATCCAAGCAGGAGTTTGTACAAGAGTTTTTATTCTCTCAGTGTTGAGATTACACTCCTGGTGTGATGAAGGCAGGGGTAGCAGCTCCCTTTGGCCCCCACACTGCCTTCTGCACCCTTGCTGTTCCGTGTCTGGGGATGGAAGGAAAACCATGTAGAGGTGCACAGCTGCTTCTGACTGCACTCAGGAGCACATCCTTTCATTCTTCAGGCCTTCTGAGTATCTGATGTGATGCACACGATGGAGCAGCAAAAGAAACAGGCACAGCTGTGATGACCTCTCGCTTATAAAGAGCACGTGGAAGAAGCAGCAGCATGGAATGAGCCCTGGACTCCCAATGGTTGTTTGCCATTGCTTAGCTGGTCTCTGTGTCTGGCTATTGCTTCATTGCACTTGGTCATAAATGAAAGCTATCTAATGCTAATGACCATGGTGCCCACCCTAATCATGCATTTGAAATATTAATAAAAATAATTTATGTCATGTGACTGCTTTTTAACTAGCTGCTTTCAGGACTTTAGATCAGTATTATAAAAGACGTGCATTTATAAATTATTAGTCTTGAGCACATAAGCACTGTATACTATGGGGAGCACTTTTGTAGCACTTTAAATTAATTTATTGTTATTCATTCCAGCTGTCTGTGATGTAAACCTTTGGCTATAAATTTGTACCATCATCCAACATACCATTAAACTAAAGTGGTGCCCGTGCTGGAACATATAATAAAACATATGAATAAGATTTCTGTGGGGACACTTTTTTAAAACTCTCTTCTTGGTTAATGACACAAGAAAACTATGAGATAACATAGTCACCCTGTAACTATGCATTCACTAAAATATGTCTGGTGGGGGGACAATTTTAATTTTGCACTTCTATTGAATACTCACTGAATGTTTTTCTTTACCAGATTGTTTCAATTCATATCATGTCTTGAGCAAAAGGCTTTGTCTGAAGCTATCACGAAGTCACTAACTGAGACTGCCAGAGGATTTTTGTCGGACTTGAACTTCTCAGTAGTGGAAATACCTCCTGACCGCGGAATCACAACAGTACAAGGGCAGAGCAGTTTTACTGTCTTATCTCCTCTGCAGGCAAACATTCTTTCTCCTACACATCACCATAAGGGTAACAAAACCTTATCAGCATGACTAACACCATAATGTCTTGATCCACTTAACGGTATAGATATATTTTGTACAAGCCCATTGGAATATAATTTCCTAAAATTTAACACAAGTTTTGATCATGCAGTGCTCTACCAAGTGAAGCTAGAAGCACCCATGGCTTTGCTCTTGCCTTACAGGTTTCATCTTGCTCATGTGCTTGTTAATTTTATCAGTTTTGTGAAAGATGACTTCTATCGAGCCTGTTTGGATTCAGTCCTGCCCATCTCAGTCTTTCACTTACGCCAGTAAGAGTTTTGCTGCTAATTTCTCTGATTTAGGCTCCTGATAGAAAATACAGCTGTATGAAAAAAGGGACAAAAGTTTGAACTTCAGATTCTCGGCTGAAGTAACATAGCACTACTTCCTTAATTTGTACCATCTGCTCATATAGGCTGTGCTTGTCAAGTCTAAAGCTTTTTGAGTCACTCATCCAGTAGCAGGACTTCTGGAAAATTGACTGAGAGTGGAAAATGGTACTCATGAAGAATAAATTTTGTATTATAACTAATCTCATCAGTAAAAAGATTACTTTGATGGAATAAAGTGGGGTTTTTTTTCTTTTATTTCTGTATCCCACTGAAATATCAAGGTTTGGGAATCTGAGACTTTGATTTGGAACCATCTGTAATCAACAAGCAGGATGTCTGAAGTACTTGGGAATATGTGTATACCAATAACTGCCCTTTACAGGCAAAAGGCAATTTGACAATAGGAAGAGTAGATATCAAGACCTTGCCAGAAAATTTTATTTTGATAAAATATCTAGTTCAATTGCCCAAAATTATTGAAAAATGTTTCATAGAAACTTCACAAAGGGGCCTCTAACACACCCCAGAACTGAATTCTGCTCCAGATTGTTGGACCACACTGGTGCTCTCAAAAAAGATTGGTACTCCTTGGCAAGCACATACCAAAGGCAAAATAACATATGGACACTCTTCCTGACTCTGATTTGAATGCCACAGCAAGACCCTCATGTGAAGATCTGCACAAGAGGGAAAGATAGCACCGGGATGGAGTATCCAGAAATAACCTGAGCTTTAGTTACACTTCTGGGAAAGAGAGGTGAGAGATCAGATTTACCTATCCATGCTACCCATGTCCCTCTGAACAAAACATAATGCACTATCCATTTGCACTTTTATATCACTTCCAAGGAAAAGAAAACACAGAAATCTTATGCCTGGTTAGCCAATGCCTTTCAGCTTTTGCCTAGACATAGGGTCTTCACCAGAGAACTAGGAACCAGGGAGTTAATAATAGTGTAAGCTTCCCCGACACTGGAGATTAGGACAAGAAATACAAACCAGGTGCCTGAGAGGCCGCAGATGCTGATTCCTGAGCTGGAGGGTGGGCTTTAGCTGTTCTCTCAGCTGAGTCTGAAGACCTTAGTGGCCACAGCAGTCAGGGTGGTTACAGGCTCTCCCTTCCTGCAGAGATTCTCTACTCATATTGAGTTTCCTTTAAATATTCCTTTAAGTATTCCATGCCCTGCTACTTCCAGCTTTAGGGTTAGTCTTCACCAGCAGTTTTTACATTCTGTCTGAGGGTACATACAGACCAGCTCCTGAGTTTTGCTGATGTATTGATGTGGAGCCATTTTGCTGAGATAAAATGTTATTTACTTTATCAAAGTTTTCTTTTAACTTAGTACAAAAGAAGAAAACTTGGTTGTGTAAGGAAAGGTATAGAGAGATTTCATTTTTTATTAATGGACTTATCACTGTCACTGGATGTGTTTAATTTAAGAAGAGCTTCCACTCTTTTAGCACATAGTTTATAATTAGTCTGTAATGTAGATGGTCTCAAAAGAAGGGATTGAGTTGGTTTAAGTTACAGTAGCTAACACAATAGTATTCATCTCCCAGCTGCTAATTAATCTGTTCAGCTATCTGTACCTTCCTTTCCTTATAATTGCATAGAGAAGGTGCTTTTTTCCCCTTCTTAGTTAAACTGTAATCTTTTAGGAATTGGTTGTATTGGCTTCATTCTACTGAAGTTTGTCTGAGTGCTCTAAAGGTGTCTCATGGAGGAGGAGAAGAGGCATTTATCTTCAGTTTCCTTGTTTCAGCTGATGCTGAGACAGCAGCTGGATATGGTATTTCATTTTCCCTTGTTTGGCAGGACCAAGCTCCTTAGTCCAGTACAGGGCGCAGCAGCTCCAGTGAGGCCTGAGGGACTCTCCATGTGCCAAACCAGCCAGGAGCGCCCTACACCCACAGGAGGCATCTTGGATATGACACAGGAGAATGGGTGGGTGCCAAGAACTGAAGCCATTTGAAGGGTTCATGGCTGCACCCCTGCGGCTTGGTGAGTTGCCTCCACAATAGCTGCTCCGTGAGGAGTGCACTCTGCCTGCCACCCACAGATGCTGAGTGGAGAGCACGGGAGAAGGGCTGGGAGCTGCTCCTGTCCCAACTGATCTCAGGGACATGGGGCCTTGTGCAGCTGTGAGTGCCCCTGCCCTGATGTGAGTCCTCGGAGCGATTGCCATGCCTGCCACATCCCCTCCTCACAGGCATATGCTTGCATTTGTGCTATGTCAAAATACGCTTTAAAGCCCATTTCAGCAGCAAGCTCGCTTCGTTTCCTTGCCAGGAAATGTTAATTACTGTGGTGCAGTCTTCTGTTTTCTGTGGCACAATAACAATTAATTTACACCATTGGAGAAACACTTACACTTTTTTATTAAAAATCAATACAACCAAATCAATACAGCATAGAGTATACAATATCAAAATGAAAAGCTCTTGTTTTTATACTTGAGCATCCCTAATAAAATTCCACTGTTGATTCAAGCATCTTGTCTATTCTAATCTAATGAGAAGCTGTCAAGTTTCTTTTTAGCATTTTGGAAATTACTAAAAATGGCCGTCCCAGTACTTGGCAAAATAATGCAATAATTAACCCCTGAGTTGTAAGTCAATATGATGATGCAAATGCTGCTGCATTCATCTCTCTGCATTGCATCACCTATGCACCTGGCAGTCCATGGAATCCATTTTGAATCGGGATGGAGGTTAGCTTTTATTTATAGCTGTAATTAGAAAAACACTAGCACTAATGGAGACTGCTCTGTTGCTTGAACGTGTCACACAGAGTAAATTCCACAGCAATTTTTGCATTTTAGCAGGTCAAAGAGTAAAACAAATTAATTGCTTCATCCTGGGACAACCTGTTTATTCTTCAGAATCTGATGATTTACTGGAATATTGATTTCAAAGCTTTTCAGGGAAAATTCCCTCGGTTGTTTTTTCTAGCACCGCTCCAACTACACGAGGTGCTGCAGAGCCTGGGAGGGCAGCTCGTGCCGCTCCTCATCTCATGGTTCCCAGGCTCCCTGCAGCAAGGGCCAGGCAACACCGACATTTCCAGGCAGCTGCAGTCCCACACGGAGGGGACAGAAGCTCTGGGATCTGTCCAGCAGTGCCCCAGCCCAGCAGCTGCAGCAGGTAAGTTCTCCCCGGTGGGACATATCAGCACAGCATTGAGGAACATTTTACCCTTTACAGCACAAGCTCCTGCTGTGGTCTGCACATTTCTCAGTGCATCCACAATGGTCTCAGCTGATTTTCAGGGGCTAGCCAGAACAGAAAGGAACGAGGTAACTTTAATCCTCATTGGATGGGCAGATCACCATTTCCTTCCCACAGACAGAACCACCATGGGTTCGAGTTTGATGTGTTTTCTAACAGCAAATTGATAGATGGTCCTTTTAGATGTGTGAAATGATCCAGAGGTGACAGTAGGTTTTTCAAAGCCATTAGACAACTCTGGTAGCCATGGCAGTGGGCTGGGAGAACAAGTGTCACTGAGATAAAAATGCATTAACTAGACTAATTTAAAAGGGATAGAGAACTCACACAAAACCACCAAAAACTCCTACTTTGTTACAGTGGTACTGGGAATCTAGATGTGATAACTAACACGGAAAAAAAAAGAGACTTAAAATCAAAGTTTTGTAGGTTGGGATATTTGGTTTGAATTGCCTTTGGAAATTCCAAAGTGTGGCAATATGCTACTGAGATACTGAATAGTATTGTAATCTGTTGTCTGTACATGGCACATGTGTATGCACCAGTGTTCCCTGCTGCAGCAGAAGCTGTGATGCAACCACCATTTTGTTAGAATGATGAATGAGTTTAAGGTTTCTCACTACTACAAAAATACACATTACTTTGTCCTGGGTTTTGTGTGTGGTGTTAAATGTTTTTTTTAAGTTCTGTTCTCTGTGTGGTAAAACATAACCGCTCCTGAATGACTTTCTGATGCCTGTTCCAAGCTAAGAAAAGCCCTGCAAAGGTAGGATGAATATTTGCATTATCTAAGTCTTTCAGACTCTTGAAATATGGGTCTTAAACATATTATTAACTTCAGACACATTAGTAAGTCCCACCAAAGTAAAAAGGATGTGCTTTAGAGCATTGACGACTATCAGCTAAGAAAAAAGCTGAGAGATCTTGTTTCCTTCATAAGGGTAATTGATTACTTGTGGAATAACTTCTCTCAGAAACCATCACTTGATCTGTATTTGAAAGGTGTAAGGACTGTGCTGTAAGTTAGTGATCTCCTCCTACTGCAGAACTGATGAGTTTCAATAACACTCTAGTATTTTCAAATAGAAACAGATGTTCTGCTGGACATTCCACAGCAGAAAATCAATAGTATGTGAGCCATGAGTAGTCCTTCCCTCCGAGAGGGTTCCACCGTGACAGCAGTGCAGGAATGACCCCACCCTTGGGCTGGACTAGCACATTAAGACTAGAAAGTTTTTGGGGCAGGCTTATCATATTCCCACTATTTGGAAATCAAGTAAATTAGATGCTTTGTATGCCCTCCAGAGGAGCAGTGCACTGTTTTCCACCCAGAGCTGAAGCTGGCTGCCTTTCAGCCATTAGCATGGGCTTGTACTGCATTTCTGCATGGATCAACCAGGCAGAAACAGAGTAGGAGAGGCTCTGAAGACACACACCGTAAGATTGTACCTACCCCAAAGATCTGACTATTTAACTCAGCCTGACAAAGGATGGCTGGGGTAAGGGCAGGGATAAAGCTGTGACTTTGCTTGTATCCAGAAGTTTATGTAGAATAAGAAGTAGCAATAATGGTTTTTCAAATGTTATAAACGCATAAGCACATTCAAAGATCTTTTGGAATAGAAGATGCATTTGAGGCTTTAAGTATTCCACTGGTCCTCTCATTCAGGTAACATAGCATGGTACCACACGAATGTGTAAAAGGGATTTTCCAGTGATACGCCTTACTTTCTTTTAATGGATGTCATGACATAGAGAGAAATATTAGATGCAAGCAAGCCCTATGGTTTTGATTGTGGTTAGTCTGACGGTTCTGGTTTGCCTTAAGTGGAAGCTGATGAACAATGGTTTAAAAGGAGAAAAGAAAACAGCCTCAGCACTGAGGTCAGCCAGCCACTTCCTACACCCAGCTGTTTCAGTTTATTTTTTTAATTAAGTTTGGCTTAAATTAATGATGACAGTTTAAAGAGAACTCTTTCACCTATTTAGCTTACTTTACATCTGAAACCAAGTCCCTTCTGTCCAATTGCATTTTGTTACAAGATTTGCAGTTAGGTTCCTAAGAGTCCCTGGTTTCTCCACACTTTATTTTGTCGTCTCTTTGCTCTGCCATTGCCCTCTGCCCTTTTGTGCCCTTTCAAGGGAGGGCTAAAGCTATTGCTGCTGCGGTATGGAAACAAAGTGCCTCCTAATTGATCGTTAATACTGCTGGAGTGTGAGGATGTTGGGAATTGCTAGATCAAGCCCATTTACTCCAGCTTCTGGGTCAGCTCTTCAGATGGTATAAATCAGCATTCCTTCCTGCCTCCTTCACAGCTCAGTGTAGGTTTGCACCATGGAGGAGGTGGGTCAGGGGCTCTGCACAAGCACCAGCTCTCTGCTTCAGAATAGTGGTAGTTTATTTCCAGAAGCCTGAGAATTAGCAACTCCAGTACTGCTATAATTATCAGCAATTTAGGTGATGGGGGAGAGAAACAGAAGGCTTAATTTTTCAGAAAGAATACAGCTTAAAACAAGAAGTTTTCTAATCCTGTGAGATGCCACAGAGTTACAGGAGTGGGCACAATCCCAAGGGCTTTTCTAAGCAAGTAGAGTCCTTGCTTTTTTAACAAAATATTATGTCCTATAGGGATTTTGGCTTCATTTATGCAGGGATTACTTAAGCCCCTCACAACTCTCAGTCTAAACCTTCTCTCCAGGCTTGGCTACTTTTCTTTCACGATTAGAACAAATTTTTTTTGACTGGGAGACCTCGCCCTAGTATTTAAGGTGAGAGCTGATGACTCATAACCAAAATAAGAAATGAAGTGCCACTCCTTATACCTCTCCCCTTTTGCTAGGAAAGCAGCAGGAATTGCATCATCACTCATTGCAGAGTGAAGCATGATCGCTATGGGTGGCAGCCCTCTGTAAATAGTGAAAACCTTGAGCATTTCTTAAATTAAAAATAATCCCATGGCCTCGGTGGTACTAAGCTTGGCGATTCATACAAAACTACCCAGGGAACTGCAGTCTTGAGCAGGCTGGCAAAACCAGACAGACTTGTGGTGGTTTGGTCATTGCTTGGTTAGGACCAGATTGTGTCTCATGCACCTCGCCCTTCCCAGTGAAAGTGAGCAGAGGGAGGGCTGCATGTAGTAATAAGATAATGACAGGGGAGTCCCACACCCGACCCAAATCTCTGACAGAAATCAGCCTGTGCTAGGAAGAATGACGGAGGATGTTCTTCTGGGTGAGTCGTTCACTTTTTTGCAATATAGTTCCTCAGTTACAACCATTTGTAATGGTGACAAATGTTTTGTGATGCCTAATTATAAAAATGCTTTACATTTTTGCTATCACACATATTCTTACTGAAATGACTATATGGCAGGTATGAGATCAAATACAGTCTGCAGATATTAGGTGAAATCTGTAGAAGGTTCTGGGCCAAATTCAGTTAAGATAAATAGCTATGTATTGACATATAAAACTGGCAGAAATTGAGATGAATGGCAAAGAAATTTGGTACTTTATACGCATATAAGTCATGGGTCTAAAAACAAAAGCAGTTGAGAAACGGCCCCTATCTCTGTCTGCTCTCCTCCAAAAGTACCTAAGCCATCTGGTTTACTTGTGATGTCTTTTTCCTCCTTCATTATTAAAATAGTTAACTCAAGTTTTAGACAAAAATAGAAGCATTTGAAGAATGTAATCACATGTTGTTTTCTTCCAAGAAAATCTGCAGAACCTACTTCACTGAACTTTGCACAAATTCACAATTAACTTTGACTGACATTGAACTATGGTTTTTTTAATGTTCCTCTGTGATGAAAGTGTCTCTTCACTTGAAAAAATTATCCAGCTGTATTTCTGGTCTTTGTCTAAGGTGTTAACAGCCAGACACTAGCACCTTGTTTTCAATTTTTCCTGTCTTGGAGACACTACTTACATTTAAGGCTTTTCTTTTACTGGCAGTAGCTACAATGGTCTAGGCTTTAATCACCAGCAGCTGTAGAAATGAGAATAGGATTGGAATAGCAAACGCTGTCCCCTTCAAGATCAGTTCAATTCACATCTGCATGTGCACTTTTTTCCTAGCATTACGCTCCAATTTAGTAAGGTTTTGTATACCTTGGGAACTCATTCTTGGCTCTCTTCCCACCTTTGAATTAAAATCATGTGTAAAATACTTATTGTGCAGGGAATGGTGATGTGAACTGGGAAGAATATCTTTTGTCTGGCTTATTTCAAAGTAAAATTATACAGAATTTAGCTTATTGTTTTGCAGAGCCATAAACCTCCACAAAACTCCTTCTGAAATCAACCAGACTAGTTGTGCTAGCCAAGCCAAGCGGATGCAGGAGTCTAACAAAAATCCAGCTTGATGTGATATTTAATATCCAACTTTTCATGCCATAGCTCGATGGTACAACACAGAAGGGGATTTGCAGGCTCTGGACCACGGAAAAATCTATCACTTCCTGATGGCCATGCCACCCTCCTGGCAGAAGTGACTGGAGCAGGGTGGCAGGAGGGACAGCTTCCCTGCTCTTGGGCCGTCTCAGTTCACAGCACGTGGTGCATTCATTCCAACATCTATTGATTTCAATTTATGTTAACATGCTGGGCTGTGAGCTGCAGCAGGAGGGATCTGTGGTTCATGACTCCTGTCGGGTTCAGAAGAGCTGAGGTTATCACCTCAGCAGTAACCTCTTTAGCCACCGAAGTTGAATCTGATTCAATCATGAATCAGTGTCCTTAATTAATTCTCCTTTATGAAAGCCCAAAGCAATCGTACTGGTGTCAATGAAAAAAGTCCCAGATGAGAGTTTGATTGTTTCCTCAATATAAATAAAAAACATAGTTAAAAAGCTAAAAACCAAATGGGTCCTTGGGGGGATGGATTGGGTCATTAATACATCACACACATATGTCAAAAATCTTGTGTTAACAATTTAACCTCACAGCTTCTTAGGACAAAAATAATTACTAGTCTGAAAGAATGACTTACCTTCTCAGTATTCCTTTAAACCAAATTGCATTGGTTGAAATTTGAGAATGCATTTTAAGCAAGAAAACTTATGCTCCCAACAAGTTCAACTACACTCCCATATTTTTATTCATTGAGGTTTCCCTTCTCCAAAATAAAACAACAAAGAATAATTCACTTCACAAGTTGGCCATAAATAGCTCATAAACATCACTGCTACCTACCGACTCTCCCCAGTTAAGATTCAGATAAAGAAATCTGCCTTTTCTGTAGGTTTATGTATAGAATAGTCTTTCTTACTCTCTAGGCAGATCTCTCCACTTGACAAAGTCTTATTTATTCTCAGTCCTGCATATTTGAGACCTGTGAGCAGATATGCAAGCTATAAAGGACTGTATTAAGTTTTGGTAGAGACTAAATTCTGAAGACTGCTGTGGCTAGGCCAATATTGTTTTACTGTTTAGTGCAGACATATTAAAAGAGATTGGAAAGGGGAAGTGCTGTTCCAGGAAAAAAAATCTTCTTACTTTGGTCTGTGGATGTCCTTACATCCCCCTGGCCTCGTTAGAATATTTCTGCAAACACTATTTCAGTATGCAAAGGCTGGGGCTGGAAAAGGGCTGATGGAGGTATGAGCTGAAAGAATTGATCACAATGAACAGGAAAAGCTCTCACCCCATCCCATCCCAAGGGACCACAGTGGAGAGGGAAGCCAGGACCACAGGGCAATGGGATTGTGCTGAATTGCATCTACAGTGCTCTGGACTTCAGCCCTTCGGAGGGGATTGGCCATGGCAAATTACAGAATTGTGGGCCTGCCCGGTCTGCCCAGTGCCAACACCAGTGCCCTCACCACACACACATAACAGAGACATTGGTGTTCCAAGTGCCCACCGTGACAGGGTGTCCTGACAGCCACCAGCATGGCACAAAGCAGCCTTCTTCCTTGGGGAATGTTGTGTGGCATGAGGAGCTGCAGAGGCCCTTGAGAGCATAAACCCCAGTGAGGTACTGCTTGCCCAGCCTCAGGTTAGGGAACAAACTTTGATATAATCCAAGAGCTTGTGTCTCTGGTGTGGTGCCTGGAAGTGAAGCTGTCCCCCTTCATGGGCTTCATCTCCATGAAGGAGGGCAGTAGCAAATGTGTGTACGGGTGGGGGCAATGGGAGAAACTGAGTCTAGGAACAGAACAGAGCCAAGGAGGTGCATGGCCCAGATGCAAACTCAGCCAGAGGGAGCTGCTTCACTGCCGTGGGTTGCTTCCCACAAATATCTACAGCATCCCTGGCACTTAGCAAGCAAGTGATGGTAAAGCAAGTTAACTGCTGTTTGATTTGTAGCTTTCTTTCTTTCTTTCTCTCTTTCTTTTTTTTTAATAACTGAGCTTCACTATGGCACCTGGGAATATTTAGTAATGATCAGGGAATGAGACCTCTGGCAGCAGGATTCTGCAAAAGGAGGTGGTGGCAACCCAGTTCTTATGCAGCAGCCTCACAAGCCTGGGTTTCATATAGCATAGCTGGATGTTTGAGTGAAAGCAAAATAATTCTTCAAGTTCAAACTAGGGCATATTTAATCTTCTTTGGAAGTAACAACAAAAAATAAGCCGGTGTGCTTTTAAAGAGAAATCTAATAGAAGTAGATGAGCACACGCCAGCCAGCCCCGCTGAACCTGGCCACTGCTGTGCTCCACAAACACATTTTGTCCTGGGAGAGTGGCCGGGAGCACGGCTGTGCCTGTTAGTTGTGAGCAGAGTCCCTGCCGAGACACAGACAACAGGTTGCAGCAAGCAGAGCTAACATGGAAAAGGTTTAACAGTGCTCAAACTGGGAGGGGAAAAATCTCCTGTAAAACAGCCTCGGCCTGGTCCACCTGTAATGAAAGCGTGGGTTCATCAGTAGGCCTCTCCCACAGAGGCAGGACACTGGGTGCTGCCAGTGCCACTCTCCTTCTGTGCCGGATTTTCACCATTTATAGAACCCAAACGGAAACATTTTTGGCTGTCAGCTTGGCACAAGGCTGGGACTTGCCAGGGACAGAGTAACCCTGAGCCTGGGGCAGGCAGACCCTGCCCTGTGTACAGCAGTGGGGCAGTGAGGGCCTGGGGACACCTACCAGAATGGGCAGGGACAACCGGCAGGGATGGCCTTAGCAATTGGAAAAGCAATGTTTGGGCTTTTTCCCACTATTTAAATACAAGCTGTCAGAATCTGGCAGGTTTTTTACAGAACACAGTTACATGCACTTAGGTGACAACTGCATGTTGAGCCTCTGCTTGCCTTGCAGTAAAGCCACCACTGAAAACCTGAGGCCAGAGCCAGCAGAGAGGGAGCCGTGCCTTCACCCACCAGCGCGGAGGAGATGCTCCCTCGGAGGGGAGGTGGGGCTGCCATGGAATGGCCATGGAAAGCTCTCTGCAGAACCCCCGCCGTGTCCCCATGGGACAGGTGGGACACTGGGGAGCAGCCACAGCTTTGACACGACCCAGCTGAGGTGCTGAGGTCAGAGTCACCAGGTCTAGGGACCCGCAATGAAGTGAGACGTTTGAGAGCAGGACTGTGTCCCAGCCATCCAGGGGCTAGGGACACCCACGGGCTCTGCCAGGCTTTCACCACTTTGGGGATGGGGAGCCCAGGCCGTGGGCTGCTCTCCAGGAGATAACAGCCCTGGCAGCAGCTGCTGCCCAGGGATGTGTGTGTGCAGGTCCTGGAGGGTGGGTTTGGGCACCTTGGCCTCCAAGGGCTGCTGCTTATGTGAATAAGCACAATCAACAGCAGAGGGCTTTTACAAATTATTTACAAAATGGGCAGGTGCAGGCTTTGTAAGGCATGGGTGAAATGCTTGCCCAGAAAAACCTCTTTCTCAAGGGAAGAGTAGGGGCAGCTATTTGCAAAGTGAGATCTGCTAAGCTCCATCTAAGAGAGAAATCATAATGCAAGCTGGGCAATGCAGACAGGATGCCAATTTTCTTTTTTTAATGGGTTAAAATGGAGCCAGTTGCAGCAAACAACACTGTAGATTTATTCAGCTGCAGAACTGGCACACAGCAGGTGCCTTGGAGGGACAGAGGGAAGGAGCAGAGGAAAAATGAAAAAGGCTGATGAGAGTGAGCAGCCAGGGAGAAACCTCTGGAAGGTTTGGGCATGCAGGCGGCTGCACTCATGCTTTATGTCACTGCAGAACATTAAATGAGCACTTAAAAAGATAATTAGCACCTTTTCATTGGACCAGAAATCAAAGGTGTAATTTACCAGAAGTCAGTGAACAATGTAAGAGATCTAATTTAATCACATTGCGTAGCATAGCCAGGGTGAGAAATCAGCAGCCCATCGTGGCTGAACAGCTGCACATACAGCAAATGTGCCCCCAACAGGACAGTGCCACCAGAGCCACAGCTGGTGCAGGTGGTGAGGCCACGCAGAGTATTTGTGCTATTTGAATTCTACTGCATCATTTTCATTATTTCACAGTAAAAGCAGAGGGTATGCGATATATGAAAAAAAAAATGCTCTTGTCTAGAAGAGGCAGCAAGCTCTTGTCTAGAAGAGCAAGCCAAGGGTGGCATCACAGTTCAGGTGCTCTCTTCCACAGCCTCTACATGGGCTGACAGGATCAGACCACTCCAAAGCTCAGGAAGATGAGCAGGAAATTGAGGTTTTATTTTAGCACCATAGATGAAAGGTGATCTTTCAATATTCAGATTTCAGTTTAGATCTGGACTGCCCAGTCTTGCCTTAAGGCTTTGGAATGGGTGATTCAGCTTCCTTCTGCTTTTGGTATCAAATGACGTGTTCAAAAGATCAATAAAAGAAAAAAAACACTATTAAATTTTAAGTGCCATATAAAGAAACTCAGCTTCTAACTCAGTTATTTTTCAAGCCATAGATATAGCACAAGGCATATTACCTTTATTGGGATTTCTTAAATAAAAGTGTTAACTGTATGTGAGCACAGTTGTAAAATCAAGCTGTTAGCTGACTAACAAAGCTGCAGTACAGCAAATCATATTCAACATTACACCACTTAATGAGGATTAAACTTTGTCCCCTGAACACTACTGCCTTTCACAGATTTCTGTCCTTTTTTTTTTTTCCCTTGGTAAATCTCTATATGTGTTTCCATGGCAGCTTGGAAAACCTGGAAGTCCTAAGCATGGTGACCAGAACTCTAGATTAAAATGGCTAATCACACTGGGCACCTTTTGATAAACACAGGCAGATCCCTGCCATCATCCTTCCCAGGGGCTTCACAGATGCACATGGAAAGGAGCCGAGGGGCAAGGCAGGACTGTTTGTATCCATGTGCAGTTCCTCTGTTAGCGATCGCAGTGAGGCCAGCAGAAGGTAACAAACCTGGAGGGGATGTGGCCTCTACCAAACATGTCAAGAGAACGGTTTCTGCTGATTTAAATGATAGCCCTGACAGGAAGATCAGACCTCACTTTCTTAGAGATGTAACCTCAATAAAACCCACATGTGTAATAACCATAATGTAATGGGACTACACAAACCAAAATTTCAAGTTCTCAGCTTCTATTTTATCTATGATTTAGCTCCTGCGGAAGTGCAGGTGACTGAGAATAGTCCAGACAAACAGTATTCATTGCAATTCAAGAAAACTGAAAAAGCAGTAATCAAAGTAGTAAGCTGACAAACCCTAGGAAATAGAGTTTGCTTAAGGAAAATTCAAGCAAGAAAAGTGTGTGTCTTTACTGCAAGACACTCACTCAACTCAAATGATATATTACCTGGCTCCTAATTATTATATCTAATTATAGATTGGCCTAAGCACATTGGCAAGGGAAATATGTTGTAAAATGTATGTTGAAATATTACTGTGCTATTGTTGAGTCAGCTCCTGGGATATGAGGCATTAAATATCAGAATCTCTGGCTGATTTCAGTGTTTTTATGTTGCTTAACCACACTGTTAAGATGTATTGCTGCAAACTTCTGCTTGCTGGTTAAATTTAGCTTCTCGGCTCTCCAGGTGCAATCTGATTCCTCCTAGAGAACTGTCTTCCCTATTCTTGCACTTCTCCTCTACCAGACATTTGTTTCCCCAATTGGCCTTCTTTTTTTTTTTTTTTTAATCTGTACTATAAACACTGATAGTTTCAAGTTTCACTGTAACGCTGCCTGAGTGGCTTCCTGCTTTGTGTTGCAGCCTGGTATTACTGTCTTGCAAACCCTGCTGTTCCTGTGTGAGTTTTGTACTCTTTGTCAGTGGATGGGATACACTGTCCCCTATATTGTGTATTATCACTGAACAATATCCTACAAACCACTTGAGAGATTTGCACCTTGAAGTTGAGCACATGTTAAGTGAATTAGGATATTGTGCCACAGGGAAAAGATATTTGGATAAAGTACAGAAACAAAAGTCCCAGAAGGGAAGAATTATTTTTCACTGTATCTGTCCATGTTCTGGTAACAGGAGAAAGTCTGACATAGGCACTGTGTATCAGCACCCACATAAAATATATGACAGCCTTTCTTAAAGAAAAAAATAGAAAAAAAAAGCAGTGATTAAATATTAAAATTAATTGTAATAGGATTTTGTTAATAAAAGGGAGGGAAAGGACCCTAAACTGTAGCATTTATTAATTTCTAACCACTATTTTTAGAAGCAATCCCCTTAAAACAACTCTGAAATTAGTAATCTCCAAGAGAGTTTCAAGAAATTACACAAAAAATTACGTAAAATAACCATTTTGCAGTCACATGGTGACTTTCAACGCAATTCCTGTTTCTTTTTCTCTCAGTTATGATCACGTACTGCACTTGATGACTGTACCAGAATGCACAGTGGGCTGCACTGCCAGAACAGCCTTACACTGTGAACAGCTCGGTAAGGATAGGCCAGGAGGCCACAGATGTGATTGACATGACCAGTTCTTTAATAGAAACCTTTTTGAGTAATTAATTCAGGCTGAATTTTTATCAAAAAACCACAAACACACTTGCATATGGAAAAAGAACATAGGTGGAACAAGCAGATTACAGTCGATTGTTGATGTTCCCATTCTTGGGACATACACAGAGTAGAGATTAAAACTATTATTAGAAATGTAAGAAAACATCTTGATTTTGCTGTTTACACAAATCACACAGACCTGCACAGTATGACTGCTGGTTTTAGTGAAAAGAGGAAGGAAAATCTCAATTAAATTCAGGCTGTTTAGTCTGAATCTGGTGCAAAAGTCTGAGGGAGAGTGTTCTGTCCTTGGAAAGTCTGCTTTTATCTCTTTATGAAAACATTAGATCTTTCCACTATAAAGGACCCTGATGGTGTTTTCCCCCATCTCAGCTTCGTACTAAAAATGTCTTGAGGTTCAAATACTCTGTGATGGCCTTTAATTGATTTCCAGTCAAGACTTCTTAAATCATGTTTCTGAAAGATCCACTTATTATTGGCAGGCTCTTTTCCCCATTTTGACTAGTCTGTGGTTCTTCAGTTCTACAGAACAGGGAGCAAAATATATTTACAGGCAAAAGTTACCTGAGGCAAAAGAAACCAGAGGACAAAGTTGCAGTGGAGCCAGCACACTATGGCTGTGATCTCTGAAGTGCTGAAGCCAAAGAGACTGGCAGGTGCCCCTAAATATAGACACGGATATTAAAAAGTTAAAAGCACAATACACAGAAAGCAAAGTGAGGAAAATTACAAGTTTCAAAGAGTGCCTTTCTCTTTTTCCCTTGTACATGCCGCAGCCACAGCAGTCTGGCCACAGGCCTATTTGATATTTATAAAGTTCAATTCGGTCACACACCACAGAAACACCGAAGACAAAAACCCCCACACAAAACCTGTTCAAATGGTCTGGTGTGTGGCACTTAAGGCTGATGAGCATTGCATGTAATGACGGCTTTGGGTCTTCTCCTGGGGCCTGGGTCAGACCTCTCCTTACATTAAAGAAGAACATTGTCCCTAAGTCCGTGGTCTGTGAATTGGACCCTTAGATGTCAGAGCAGGTAAAATTTTCAAAGGGAAAGGACTCTGGGGAGAAGAGCATTTATTAAACCTCTTCAGTTCTTCATTCTGATAAAGAACAAATCTTCAATGTAATAAAAAATAGTTCAATCTTTTGAAAAGATATACCAGCACAATCTCACTTACTTAGAAGTTCAGCATATTAGCTGCTAAAATGGATTCCAGCAGCCCTCCATGCATTTGTCCAAAATTTCCAAAACTTGCCTGCCCAAGCACCAAGTTAGGTTCCATACTGAGGAAATGTAAATACGCTGTTACATTTTCCTAAGCTGACAGTAAAAGTTTGTAAACCTCGTTTCCAGAGCAAACCCCTGGACAGAGAACGCTGTGTCCTGTTCAGAAAAAAGCACACATTGCCTTCTCTTTAACAGAGAAAAACTGGAAATGGACATGACTTACAGCAAATTTCTTAATCTCTCTAACCATAATTTTCTGGAGGACTTCAAGGTGATAGCATACCTCCACCGCTGCCTGACAGTCAGGAGTTGAGCAGTCAGGAAAGCCCTGATCCCAGCTGCCACATGCAGTGTGGTCTGAGCAGTGCCGCTGCCTTGGGGCCAGCGTTAGCACCAGGTGCTGCACTCTGTGTCCTGCAGGGTAATACCGATACAGGCTGTTAATGTGTCTGTCTGCACAGCTCCTGGAGCGGTGCACAGTTAGCAGGGATGGTGGGAAACCTTCCATGGTGCAGCTGTACAGGCAGTAGGAATAAAGGAACTGCTGGGAATGATCATAAAGTGGGGTAAGAATTAGACTGTGGAAGTGGATGCTGCTGTCAGAGAGCATAGAGCCCTCAGCAACAGGTTTGTGTGGGGCAGTTCATTTCTGGGAAGGGCTCCCTTGCAAACAGGTAAAGCTTTGTGCATTTGGGTATTTAACAAGTGCTCTACATCAGTTTAAATCTAGCACTGACTCTGCAAGGAGTATAAAACTGACATTGATTTCCAATTGATGTCATTAATATTTTATCAGAACGTGGCCAAGCATCTCCTCACAGCCTCGCTTGCTCACTGCACCCCTACTCCTAGGGAGACTGATTTTAAAAAAGCAGGACCCTGCAGAGCAGAGACCACAGCTGCTGTATGAACAGAGATAGCAGCACACACACAGGGAGTGCTCCGGAACACATTGAGTAAACCTCGGGGGAGATCCACTTCATGGCAAAGACACTCAGGAGACCTCATGCGTGATTGGGGAATACACGGAAGAACACAAACGATCACAGTATGAACTGAGATTTCTTCTGCAATAGCATCTTACAGGGAATTATGAGGTCATATTGCACTCACCTTGCTTAGAGAAAACCTTTTGATTCTGGAATAGATACTGGGAAAACTGAGGGGCACTGCCTGCAGCTGGTAACGCAAGTACTGCAGTCTCATGTTTGTAACACACCACGGGAGCCTTAGAAATGCTGGTCCAAAATAAACAGAAAATAAAGAAAATGAGAACAGGACCATCTCTGTTAAAGAGAAAGTAGAGCTTTTTCCCAAGCAGGAAATGATGTCCTTACATGAATCCCAGCCAGAATGAAACTGCAGAATGAAAGTCTTATTTTGCAGATTTTATGTTTTTTCTGTGCCATTCCAAAGACACCAGATCTTCAGGAAGGCAACCTAAAATTTTCAAAATATTCTTCCTCACTATCATTTCTCAAAATTTCAACTAACTGAACAAATAACAGTACTTCTGTGAATGCTGTGATTAGTTTCTTCTCTGATGAAATATTTTTCAGTGAAATAGAGTGAAACCTGATGAAATGCAATAGTAAAATGCACATATCAGAATATTAAGTATATTTCATGTAGGAATCCTAATTTAATTTAAAAATCACTATTGTTAGTTTTATTATATTTTAAAATATCAAGTAAACTGTTTCCTAAACAATATTTGTTTCCTAAAAGTAGACAAATTCTGTGCAAGAACTCCTTAACACTGACATGAAAGCTGTCAGAGGAGACAAACTATCTTGAAATCACAAAATAACTTTTCTTATCTTATCAGACACCACCACACAGAGACTGTTTGAATTTTATACTGCTGTACTGCTGACAGCTTCCACAACTGTAGATCTTATGAGTGACAAGTGCAGAGTTAGGCCAAAATTACAAAGGTAGCTGGAGACAGACCTTGATGCCTGGTAGCATTTAAAGAAATAAATGGTTTTGGTGTCTGACTCCCAGTGAGATGATTTGTCATTTAAAGCAGGGAAGGAGGAATGGACATGTTAGAAGTTAGCAATCCACTAATCCTTCTGCAGTGACAGAATGGAGTTGAATAAACCATCATAAAAATGTTACAGGTGAAATACAGGATCTTGCATGGCAGAATGTCCTGGGCAACAGGGAGAGGGAGGACCAGATTTCTTTGTTGCATTGGGAAAGTACCAGGCCACAGTGAAAATCAAGGTTTTTTGGCTTTTATTTTGGAGACTTTTCTTATGCAGCCTCCATCTCACATAGGTACTAACCTTGGTGTGAAGACAATATAAAGATTTACCTTAAAAGAATTTAACAGGTTCATCCCAGCACCACAGCAGTTTATGGTATGATCAACTTCTGCATGCACTAATGGTCACATATACTGACATGCTAAAAGAAGGTGATCCTTCCCAAAGTAATTTTTACATAAATCATGGGTATAATGGACTTAGAGAGCACAGCAGAATAATGGTTTCATATATATGCAGCTCATTCATGTATTATTTGAGATTATATTGGAGTCATTAAGTCAAATCCATACCTATTTGTTTCTGTTCTGAATTTGGCCCAAATATATTTAAATACTAAAAATTAAATATTCTGATAGCAAATATTTTCAGGAAACCTAACATTGTAAGTGCAGGTAGAAAACTGGGAGAAGAAAAAATTACTCTGAACAGTGCCAGCAACTTGATTCACTCAACAGCTGAAAGGTAAAATAATGACAATAACTAGGAAAGGAAAAAATTATGCATATTTTCTTTGCTCCATTTGGTCAAGATTGGAGTAAACTTGGAAAATGAATGTGGTGTAGTGCCTAGGGACAGTATATACCAGGATGGCTTTGCACATAGCATACACATAGCATAATATGCAGAGGACTAACCAGAAGGGCTATTTATTTTAAATGAAATATGGAAAATTAACCTATCCATTAATCATTGCAAGCACCATGACTGTACAGGCTAAGTACCATGCTAAATGACTATTTGCCTGCCTACAAGTGCAACCACCATAATTTTAGCCCTGGTAGGATGCTGGAAGAGTGCATACTTCTTGCTTTCTTCTTGGAAAAAAGCTCTTATAATCTGCATTGGTTGCACTTTCCTACTTTGTAAATAACAGTGGCTCCAAAGGCTTTACAGCAGATGTACTTGAAAGGTATTCCGAGAGAGCTTGAAATTGCAGTTTGCTTTAGAACAGAAAAAATTGCCTTCCTTCCTGCCCTTAAATGAGCAGGAGCTTTTTTCTACATTTCCGTTCCTCCATCCTCAAAGGTGGGAGAGTGACCCTCGTCCTCCCTACAGACCACGCTCGGTCACTGGCATGGGGAGCTGGTGACTGCTGCTCCCCAAAAGACTCTGGATCACGACGGTGCAAAGGTAAAAAACACGGTGCTATTGATGTTATTGTTCTGCTTATGTGTTCTTCTAATGGTTTAGAAAGCAGAACTAGAAGCACATGTTTATTTTTATCTCTCTATCTGTTGTGACAGGCAGAAGCAGGCATAAGGGGTGATAGGACCTGTGATGAAAGGGTGTATCAGAAATGGGGGCTCTCTAACATCTTTTTTTAATAAGTGAACTATGTAACTCTCCAAGTAAAGGCATTGTTTGGGTTATGGGAGGATTGGGAAGTGAAGACTGAGAACTTATACCTTTCTCAAAATACTCTACAACACTCATTCTTTTGCCTATATAAAAAGAGAGAATTAGAACTGATTAGAACAGGATAATTTTTGGGGAAAAAAATCCCTACAAATTTTTGGATTAACTTTCTGCAGTAGCTTTATTCTTCTACTTCTAAAATCACCAAGAGTTTCACAGGGCATTGAAATCCCTCTGTATTTTTAATACCCTTATTAATGAAATATTTTAAATTAATATCTTATGGTAAAAGAAAGATAGCCAGGGTCAGCTAAAAATTACCCACAAGGTGTTAACTACCTCCATTCCTCCCTTCAGCTGTTCTAGTCTGCTCTGCATCTTCCTTGGCAAAAGCTTATTCCTGTTTTTCTCACCGCCTGCCTGTGACACAGCAAATGTTCCGCCAAGAGCAAATAACCGTGCACAGTGGTGGCTGTTCTGATGCACAGGGCCAGTGTGGTACAAAAACATTTCTGTTACAGCCTAAGATTTGTCATGCGAGCGTAAACCTTTGTGTGGAGAACTTTATCTATGCTTAGTGCGAGCGTGTAAAGCAGCCATAAGTAAATTAACCGGCACAAGACAAATGTCAGTGAAGTTAGTTTAAGAAATTTAAGCTGATCCAAAATGAAACATGCTCCCTTTGGACTTGCCTGCTGTAGGATATTTGTGTAGCAGATTTGCATCTTAATTTTAAACCAAACTTAAATGTTACTTCCTATTTGGTTTTTCCTTTTGCCACAGACTTTGGCAGGCGGCACAGAAAGCCCCAGCAGCCATGACAGTGCCTTGCCCAAGCAGCTGAAGAGTTTGCCTGTGCCAGGAGGGCTTTGCCCACGCACTGCCCCTGCCACTGAACGGCCTCTTGCTGTCTCTGGTACTCTGGGTGTTTTATCTGCCAGGAAACAGAGGAACCTGGGCACTCTCAGTGTGGTCCATAATGATAAGAAGATATCAACCATATGAGCTTCATTTGAGTTGCAGGGAAAGGGTTATCGCTTTGCTATAAAATTTATTCACGCTGAGGCATTCTTGAAGATTACTCTGCCATAAGGGGGTCTACTTTATTTACAGATCTATACCAGGAGGCTAGAAATAAAGACTGGACTGTGGCTTTGCTCCAAGGCCTCAGTATGGACACTTCACTGCAATAGAGCAGAAATAAAACAGAACACCTTTGGAAGCTCAGTGGAGAAGTATGTGGAAGAAGAAATTTTCTATAAGCTTATACCAGCAAAAAAACCTCAGATGCCTCCTTCTCTGTGCTTAATCATCTCAGCTGCTCTGAGCAAGAAATTTGGGAACTACAATGACATTTAAAACTCCTCCCTCTAGCCAACCCACCTGCCCAAGTCTAACTTCATCATCTGCTTCTCATACACTCCTATTCTGACAAATACTAGGGGACATGCCTGCATGTCAGCTGCCCATGCACAGCTCCTGACACCCCAAAACGTCAGAGACGGTCCATGGAGCCGTTAACTTGCTGCAGTGGATACACAGGAGGGCTCTTTTCTGCACAAGGCAGCATGTTCCAGCTCCCATGTTTGCTCACTACATCCTGTGTATTTCTGCTAGCATAAAGTTCCTCTTCATTGCAGGCAGCAGTATTAAAGGCCTCGTGGTCAATAAAATCCTTCACAACCTGGGGGATGGCCACCAATGTTACAAGGTGCCCGAGGGACTGACCTGTCATAGTTTCAGTTAAAAGGGAAAAAAACACACCCTTCACGTAATGATGTTATAAAAGATCCCCCTTTGATGTACATGGTTTGATGAATTAAGGGTTTTCTTCTCAGAGTTATGCCGTTTAATGAATGTTTTCCTGTGTAGCAATAGCAGCAGTGTTAGGTTAAGTGCTGTTAGCAGCCTTTACAGGCTCAAAAGTAAGAGAACGGCATAAAACTTGATGCACTACACCACAGACTTTCTCCTCTCCCAGCATGCTAACTCTTGAATTATTAAAGACATGATGGGATTTATTGTTCACATTCCATTATGAAATGCAATGTGCTGAAATAAGGCTGACCTTGAGGTCTCTTTGCCAGTTCCAGATCCGGTTTCTTCTGGCTGTCCTCTGCCAGATAAGTTATTAAAGTTGTCAATGGTGCCTCAGAAGGCAGGTCCAGTCCTTTCTTTCAGAAAGGATGTGTGTTTGTGAGTGCTGTCTCATGCCTCTGTAGAAAAGCAGTAGGTGCGAGGGTCTCAAAGCCTCCAGAAGCCTCGGCCATGCGCAGGCGACTCTGGGCAATGGGAACAGGAGCACTCTCTGTGCTGGCTGGAATTTCCTTTCTCAGGAGCTGCAGCTGGCACTCTGGGCCTCCCAAAGATGACTGCAATGAAGTCCTTTTTCCAGACTAAATAATCACGCTAATGTAAGCAGTTCTCTCAGAGGCCTGAATATTTTTAACAAGATTCTCTTGGTTTAAATCAAACAGGTCTCTTACCTCTGGCTCTTCCAGAAGCTCAAAAAGCCTTGTGGGACTTTCAGGAAGGCAGTAAGAAGAGAGACTGTTATTTCTCTCTCTCTCACACACAGTTGTCTTTATCATTTTCTCTGGGATTTGATGAACCTTTCTGTAAGCTCATCAGTTTCAATAAAACCCTCACCTGCTGTGTGAAGGAGACTATCCCATAGAATTGAGCAAGTTTTGGATCAAGTCTCATGCATTTTTAAGTGGCCAGCTCTTTACCAGCAAGCTTCACAAGCTGTATTTAACATTTTTCACAGTCTGTCAAGAGTTCCTTGCAAAACACTGGCAAGCACAGGAGCCTCTTGAGTAAATTCAGGTCTACTAAAGGAAAGAAACTTGCAATAAACTATGTTAGTGGACATTATGATTTAGTTTTGTGCCTGAATTACATAATTTCAGGATCTTCCTCAACAGGAACTATTGAGGAAGAGCAATAGGATAAAGACTCAGAGATGCCTCTTCCAAGCTCTTTCTTGTTGGAGCATCTGTGGATGCAACCCTCCTATTTCAGCAGAAAGACCTTTCTGACTGATCCTGTGCATTATGTGAAGAGAGACACAGAGCAGGTACATATTCCAGATTTTTCAGGTGAGCTGTGAAGCCCTGGCCACTGTGGGCACTGATTAAGCAAACCACCTCTCACTAGCAAAGTATTTTAAAAGTCTTCAAAGTCTGGCAAGTGCTGTAGCGCTCGACATCCTAACAAGCACTGATATGAACGGCTAGGTTGAGTATAAAAGATGTGTGTAAGCATCTTGCTAGCTGATGACCTAAGGATTGCACAGAAATAGTCATAGGACTAAAGCTTTTATTCTCAAATGTTAAAAGTATAACTGGGTTCTTACTGTCTCAAATTCCAGAAGCATTGTCAAGCAAAAGCACGGATTTTTTTTCACACCTCTGTTGATAATGTGGTTATGTATCTGCTGCACTGCAGTAAAAGGTAAAGTAATTATCATATGGTGTTTATCCTTCTGTTTTGGAGTACTATGAAACTCAATTGAAGGGTAATCTAAATGTATGAAAGACTACTGATATACAAAATCTTGTTATTACTTTCAGAACAGAAGAAGGACAAAAGGCACAGTAGTATATAATTTACTAAACACTCTGTCTTCCACAAAATCTCAAAATCTTATTTTTACATCTAGTATTTCTGATAAGCCGTTCCTTAAATCCATTCTGTTTAGCAGTTTTGCTTGCATCCCTATACTTTGCTTCTGTAGTATCCAAAAGAGGCCAATCTGCACTAACTATGGAAATTTCGTCTTGTCCCTTATCATCAGAACCAAAAAAATGGCAGAGAGCCCTTTCCATTCCCTATCCCCAACAGATGTTAAAGAGCATTTCTGTGTATTTTGAGTGATACTTGGTTTCAGAAGATGAATGCTCACCCATACACAGGATTCAATTAACATTCTTTTATGACTGCATCCATATTATTCTTAACGAGCAGACTCCTTGGTGAGAGTGAGTATTTACCTCATGGCATTAAATCCACAGTTTTCTACCACAGTCATTAATGGTCCTATAGCAAATGATCATCCCAACACCCTGGCTACATTCCAGTTCAAGTAATTATATTCTGCCTCTCTTAATTTCCTTTAGAGAGTAATTGGACCTGATAACAGTCTTCACTTGTTATCCTAAACTGCTCTGCAGCCTGACCACATCTCAAAGCTTCAAGGACTTAATCATAGCTCCCAATAGGTGAGATACTGATAGATGATCTCTCTGCTCACCCCATCATTTTATCACATACAAATCCATTAATTATTGTAAAACCATCTAACAAATTCAGCTCTGCAGGTGCTGTAGACTATACGATTTGTATATTGCTAGCTGCCCGAAGACATAAGTCAGGAGCTTAAATGATCTCGGAAACTTATGAACTCATTGATTTTAGGAAGCTGATGATATAAAACTGCTGTACCTTTTACGCGCCCCTGACTTTGCCTACATTAGTGAGCCATTAGGCACAGTAAGAGCAGATCAGCAGGACAGTGCAGCTGCCTGGGAGGGCTCACCATCACGTTTAGAGTGCACGTGAGTTGCCACTTCACTTCAGACTGCGTTTAGTCTGATTTACTGGACTGGACATCCCAAATCCATGTGGTTTAAATGTAGGCTGTGGATCCCTTTTCTCCCTAAAGGAATTGAAACATTGTTGGTGTGTACCTCAAGTAGAACTTCTGGTTTAGTTTCCTTCACAAGGACTATGATTCATATGCACCAAAACAACAAATCAAACCAGCATGGAATATAGGGGAATAATTGCAAGATTTGCTGCAGAACTGTTCTGCTCTCCTGAATATTAACATGGCTGGGGACCACTGTACACTGGAATGGATTGTCATCTATTCAACCACTGTTAAAGGACAACAGACTTTAACTCAGGACAGTTCTCACACCAACCATGAGACATGACAATAATAAGGAAACGTATAACTGACTCATAATGTTCAAAAGGAAGTTTTTGGGGAGGAGAGAGGAAGAGACAAGCATGCTTCAGTAGCCTGGTGGGGGGAGGTCTTCAGGAAAAAACTCTTGAGCCCAAAGGAAACTGTTCCAGATGGTGAAGAATCTGAGAGACAAAACATGTAGGGTTCATCTGATATGTGCTGGTTTATTTTTGAGTGATTCCAGAGAGACCAAGCACAGAAGCAGTGCCTTTGCCCATTTATACTGCAAAACAGTTAGAACATGGAAGAAATCTCAATGTAGTATGAACTGCTACAGCTGTGACAGCGGATGGGGGCTCCAGAGTCACTCTGGGGGGTGACTCAACAACTCAAAATACTGGATCACGATAATATGAAAAAGCTTTAACATCAGGAGAAAGCAATGAGAAAAGGTTTTGCATTTCTGATTTCAGATCCAAATCTACTTTAAAGTTATTTAAGCTTAAAATAATTCTGAAAATGTTTAATTTTAGCAAACTTCTACCAGAAAGGAAATGAAAAGCAAAGAGACGGTATTACCTCTTTTTTTTCCCTCTTTGGGCAGAAAAATACCCATCAAAATTATCTATAGCTTTTTTCTTATTTTTTTTCCCACAAAAAGAAATATGTCTATGCAGAGAGATTGATCCAGTCTGGTTTTTCGGTTGAAATGTACCCAGCAGTTCTCTGCATGCACCATATAGCCCAGCAATTTATTACATGATGTGAAAGTCAGCCTCTCAGAAAATAAATACCTTAGAGCCAGCAGCAGCCAGAAGCTGAGGTGTCCTAAAATGAGTATTAATCTGCGAGGAAAAGGGTGACTAGCTGGAGACTTAAGAGCTGTGTTGCAGAGACGTGTGTGGTTCCCAGGGAAGCTCATGCTCAAATTCTTGTGAAATACACCATTTAGCACTCGCTGCTCTCCAGTCATATTCTTTCACTTCACTGTTTATATTTACTCACCTTTTTCTGCCTTCTGATCTTTGCCATGGCTTTATAATTTTCAGTTCGCTTCACTAACATGAAGTGCAGACAGTGTGCAACCAAGTAAGACATGGTCAGGAATACCACAAGGAACTTGGTGTCCTAGGCCAGGCATTATCCCGAGGAGCTAGGCAAGATTTTAATTATTTCAGCTGCCTTCTCTATATCCCTGTGGTGCCCCTCACTGAAGATCATGCGAGTGAGGTTAGGCCTTTCTCTGTCACCATATTACAGATATTACATATATTACAGATATTACATATCACATATTACCAGATAGGAAACATCTCCCCTACCTGGGGATGTGACTCTGGAAGGGACACCCAAGTCATCCAAAGTGATTCCTGCAATGGTGTGGGAGATATCCAATGACAGAAGGCTCCTCAGCATGATGACTCCACATCCTCTGCCAAGGAAATGCTTCCTCATGCCCCCCAGGATAAATAAAAGCTATAGATTAAAAAAAAAAAATACTGTCAGGTATTTATGATTTATGACAGACTGACAAGAAGGGCATCAGAATACCATGAATACCCTGTGTCACTGCAGTAACAGAGATTCACTGAGTTAAACTTCTCAACCATTACAGATAGCAACTGTGTTCCATGACACAGAAAAAGCAAAGGCAAATTCAGCCTTAAATGGAACAAAACTTTCTTACTAATTCTGAGAATGTGAGGACACATCGACCAGATAATTTACGGAATGTAATGTCAGCCACATCTTGGACCTAGCAACTTCTGATCCAAATACATCTGCTAGGAGAGAAGAGCAAGGGTGAGCTGTCCCACGTGGTATGAAATAACCTGTCCCTTGCCTCAAGAAAGAGCAGGTGAAATAGGGTAACTATTTAATGAAATGGTGCTCCATCTGCCTGTCTTTTGTCCTGCACTGCAAAGTCTGTTGCCATTACTCCATCAAAATTAGAAAACAAAAGTCTGTGTGCCAGTAGCATTAAAAATATGCTTCTCTCACAAATTATAGGTTGCAGATAACCATGGGAAGTGGCTGCAGTGCTTAATAAGAGTCTTTAGCTCTGTCAAAGACACCTATGCTCAACCAACTGTAGCTGCCCATTATACTCTAAGAGCTGTTGAAGTCCTGTCTTTATTTACAGGCTTTTGGTAACAAAACTGTGCCCTGTGGATGGGGATCAGCTGCTCATTCAGAGCACACAACCCTCTGCAGGGTGTTGTGACTAGTCCTCTCTGTCTCCCTTCCGAGCAGGGGTCAAGCTCTTGCCAAATTGCCACATTTCTTCCAAAAGACATGGATGAACAGACAAGGGTGAACATGCTGTTTTGTAAGTCCCACGCTGATTATTTTAATGACCGTGGGCCCTTCTGGAAAGCTTGTGGGGGGTACAGAACATCACAGATGTGACAGGAGCCCAGCAGCTGACTAAATGCAGTCCTGGGGGACCCACTTATTCATGGACAGATGCAAATGGTAAAAACAGACATCCCATCATCCGTACTGCCATGGCCAGTTGGGACTGTGAGGACTCAAGGTAAACCCCAGCAGTATTCAGCCATAATTCCCACTCAATGGGAATTGTCTGGATTAAACTAAGAGTGCAGCTCATGGAGTATTTGAAACTCCGCTTAAAAGTAAATATTGATATGGTTTAAAGGGGTTAACTAAGATGACTGGATTCTTGTTTAAAACTTTTTGAGAGTAAAAAGAGCCTTTTACAAAGTCTTTACAGTGTTTTGAGATGTTATATCCTGTGATAAAATAGAAAAAGGGGAAAACTTGCTTTAAAAATACATGAAAATCTTATGTTCCTAAACACTTATCTTTAAATGATCAACTCTTAAAATAATAGCTCTCATAAAACCACGCATCAAGTAGCTCTGTGTGTGACTTATTAAAGGACAGTGGATGATGAGATACTGGCAGCAAAGAGGTAAAGAGACTTAATTTCCCAAACCCATATTCTTTACTGTGTGTAAGCAACATGAAGTTGTCGGTCCTGAATTTTGTCTACTTTTATTTCTCCTAAGTGCATAACACTTTGCTTGCCTTCATCAGTCACCCCGTGTGTACAATGAGAATCATACCTGTAACATCAGCTCTGTAAGAGATTTATAGGCAGGGGGCATGGATGGATGGATGGATGGATGGATGGGAGGGAGGGAGGAAGGGAGGAAGGGAGGGAGGAAGGAAGGAAGGAATAGGGCTTTGCCACACATTCCTGCTCTCCAGCAGGAAGACTGAGCGGTCCCCCCAGAGCCCATGACCACGCCAAAACCAGAGAGGGAGGCTTTCCCCCTGCTTTGTGGCCGGATAACCCCACGGCAGCTCTGTGCCTGACCCCATGCTTATCTCCCGATGGAGCTGGAGCCTGCAGCTTCCCCAGAGCCGCTATCAGCGTCGCCCAGGCGATGCGATAGCCACAGCAGGGGAGAAAGAGCATCCCTTGTACAGCCAACCCTCAGCAGCAGCCCAGCAGAGGCGGGGCTGTGCCAGCCCCGCCAGCTCCACATGCACACGCAATAAACCACAGCATGAGCTGCTTGCTGGGGCTGGGGAAGGGGCCTGGGCTGTTAAAGAGAGGAAGTAGAGATAATAGTAGAGAGATAGCAATATTACAAAAGTCTTTCAAATCAAAACAAACCTCAAAAAGAGCTCCCAGTTTTCTTTCAGCAAAAATCCTAGAATTAAATCTTTGACTTTGTAAATTCTTTCTTTTAGAAAAGCAAATTTAAAAATGCCACAGTGATGAACAACGTAATAAAAAAGAGCCATCATATTATTCTTGAATGAGGTTTAATAAAAATCAAATAAAAGCAATTATCTGAATTTTCAAGAGGATCACTTCTTCCTTCCCTGAGGTACAAAAGAGAATGAATTCAGGAAATCATTAGAATCAGAAACTGGCGCTGCACAACAGAGCCAGTGTTTGCTGTACAAAGACAAACAGAAATCTCCTCCCAGGCTGACAGGCTCCTTGCTAAAGCTGTTGGAGTGGAAATTCCACCTATAGGTGAAGAAGGGTAATTATAGGCACAAGAATTTCTTTGTAGTAGGGCTGGCTTTTCTACTCCAGAGCAGGCTTCGGCTTTTCAAGTATTCATATTCTTCTTTACTCATATGGAAAGAAATTGGACACATCACAATCTTCAGAGCTGCCCACGGATCCCTCTAAGCAGGTACACCCACTAGCACACACCATGTAGCACTTGCTGCTCTCTCTTACTCCAGTGTAAAGCCAGAGGGCCCAATCCATCTTTTCCTTCTGCCTCTTTCAGCCATCTCAGCTGACGGAGAGCTTGCAACTTCTCAGTTGGAAAGGGAAATCCAAATCTTTTGTGAAAATGTGTTGATTTCAATTACATTTTCAAAGGCAGAGAGCAGAAATGCATTATTTCAATACTCTAATTTATTTTGATAAGAGGAAAACATTTCATGCTGACTTATTTCAATTTCTTTTGATTCCAATGTTATGGTATACTAAGTATTGCAATATTGATATTACTGTTGAATATTTTGATGACAAGCATGGTTTTTTAAATATGCATGAGAAATCTTCAATGTGCCAACTGTTTTTTATTCACACTTTGAACGAAAACAAATTCTGAAGTAGAAATCTCACCATCAAACTAAAATGTATAGAGCTAGATTAGACATATACCACATGGCAGCCAGACTCAAAGCAGCTCCACTGACTTCAGAGGAGCAGCTTCAGCTTGCAGCAGCATTGTTGCAGGAGAGCAGAAGTATGTCCTCTGTGCTACCAAGCACCACTTGTGAATGGCTAAAGGCCATTTCAAAGGGGCAGATCTTACCCTGCTTGACTGATAGTCACAAATGCTCTGACTGCTGCCAAAGGAGGACAGCTGAAGTTGGATGCCACATTTTCACTGTGAATGTCCCATGGCTTTGCCATACTCTTAGATGATTGAGGACTTGGCTCAGTCTTGGAGAAATGGGTCCTTATATATCTCATAAAATATTGTCACTTTTCCTATGAGCCTGAATCTTGCCCTGAAGTCAAAGTCTTCATCACTGATTTTTGGCAGTCAAACAATTAAAGAAGCAGAGACTGATTTAAAATATACTAAAAAAACCATAACAACAGAAATATAAGATTGAAGGAGAGAGACAGACACAGAGAAAAGAGCCCCTGATTCTAATCTTGCAATAAATTGTATGCAAAAGGTCCCTCAGAGAAGGCACTGGGCTGCATGAGCTTCCCTGTTGAGCATTTTGTATAACTTGGGTCTTAACTTCATGTCACAAAAGCAGAATAAAACCACTGAAATGGAGGGAAGTTTGACTCTGCTCCCATCGATGCCCTGTGGGATTCATTTTTCAGCATCCTTGAAAAGAAAGCAACAGCCTTCTTGTTACATACGTTTTATAATACTTGGAATTTAAGTACTGTCGGGCCAGACTGCCATACATTTTCCCCAGAGAAATAGCTACCCTCTTCAGTAGTCTCAACAGCAAAAAAGACTGAGAAGTGCAGGGTTTTCAAATTAAAACATGAAAAATAATCTCACTACACGTGTCTAAATATTACATCAATTACATGAATTCAGCTCTGGCAAGAGGTGTCTTCCACATTCCTGTAAAACAGCAAAAAGATTGTTCATATATTTTAAAAGATCAGTCACTTCTCTCTACCCTTTCCTCCAGATCAATTTAAAACAAGAGAGGATGGATGTTTCATATCAGGCTAAGGGATTGTTTTATCACTTTTTCACTTTTTCCCATCTCCATCACTTGTGACAGAGACGGATGGTTGCTCTGCTTGTCTCTTCCCTGCTCTGTAGGGCCAGACAAAGTCTCCCTTTAGTCTCCAAGGACTGATTCTAAAATATCACACAAAGAGGCAACATTGAAGAGAGGATGGGCTGCATTAGCAAGGATTGCCCATAACTGCGATTTCTGTCACCTGTGGAAATGATGAAGCAGTACAGGCACCATGAGAATTCACACTTTCTTCTCACTAAGACTTCCTTTAGTAAAGGTGCCTTGTGATTCCAGGATATTGATGAGGGTACCCTGTATTGCACTGATCTAATCTTTAAGTCCTACTAAGCCATTGTAGAACATAAAGTTGGAGGTGTTACTGGTAACCCCTGCTCTTCCCATCACACGAAATTATGGAGTGTGAATAGAAATAACTTCGGTTCCTAGTTTCCATCCCAAGTTTAATTCAGTATTTAAACAAAACCCATAGTAGCAGTGATACAACCCACACTATATATGCCTCCAAATTTTAGGAATATTTCAGGTTTTGAAGATGTAGTAAGAAGTGGTCTTAAAGCCACTTCTAGGTCTTGGGACTATTTTGATAGGGTATAACTGCCGCATGCCAGTTGCCGAAAGAAAATAAAAAATCCAGAAAAGAAATATAGAAAAGTTGCATTCACAAAAATAATTTCATTGAAAGTCAGGAAGCCATTCAAGTCAAACTTGCTGCATGAGCCACTGTTTAAAACAAAACACTCACAGAAAATGTAGAATCACTAACAGGAAATCAAATGGCTGCTGTTTCAGTGTGTATACTGGAAAAATGTGTATGTACAGAGATTAAATAAAATAAAAACCCACAGCAAAAGAAATGGCTTAAATGATTACTTTTCTGTTTTCAAATTTTCAAGGGGAAGGGAAAGTGGAACAAGCGTAATTTTGCTTGGAACGACAGTGTTATTATTCTTCTTTAAAAGAACAAGCACAGCAAACAAACCACTGCTAGTAGGCTTCCCCTTGTAGCCATATATTGTGATACAGTAACTAGGAAAACAACTGCCCAGCTTTGGCTCACACCAGGGATGAATTTATGGGCTGTGCCTGCCCTGCAAAGGGAAAGCTCCATAGATGTTTGTAGGAGGTTAGTAAGGATGACAGGCTCAGGTGGTAAAGTTCCATTTAAATGACGATGACTCAACGCAGCGATTTAAAATATGCAGACACTGTTGCCGACTTGTTGGAACAAGGCACTTGACAATGCAGTTTCCCTTTAAGAAACAGGTTCGGGTACAGGTTCTGGTCAAGCATCTGCCACTGATTTTTGAGTAAATCCTGATGCCTGGATTTGCAAGAGTATCTTATGTTGCTGGGTGCTCCGGCTGCAAATACCCTGTAAAGGGCAGCTCCACTGTGGACAGGTTTGAAACAGCCATGGTTTGTATATTCCAACAGTCCCTGCTAATAACCCGCTGTGTCAGCTGTTTCTTGCGTGAGGATCTCAGAGCAACCAGTTCATTTCACAACCACCACCTGGGATGTTCATTGATATGCATATATTTGTATTTACTAGATCTACTTGTATTTAACAACCTTTATTCGTAGTTTTCAGGCAGGCCAAGAGAATTGCACAGATGTTTAATTTCTAAATAAACTGTTTACTAAATGCAGATATTTTCGTGTCCAAGCTATCAATTTGAGAGACTGTGGACATGATTTTCAGACAAGCTGAGTGCAAGTCTTCTTGCTAAGGAATGTGAATGTCAGCTGTACCATCAAACTGCTTTTGCTAATCTGATTAACCAAAACTATTTTCATAAATTAGGCACTGACCAGAGACATGCTTCACAAAAAAAAGGTGCTTGCACTGGAACAGTAACGAATGAGTAGGACTAGCACTAAAACATCTACATTGCCTCCTTCTATTGGTCATCTAAGTAACCGTGGTCATTTCACTTTTGGAGTCATTTCACCTTTTGATGGCAGTTTTGCCACCTGTGAAATGGAGATGCTGGTACTGACCTGGCTGGTAAAAAGATCTTTGAGACATATTGGAAAAGCAGCAGTGACATTTAGGCAATACAAAGAGAAGAGCTCTGTGTTTGCACCAGGCCTGGCATGGTGAGTGCTGCAGCTCACAGCTGGAGTATGAGATATCAAAACAACAGATATGGATAATATTAGCAGATACCATGAATGCCTTCAATTCACTAGGTTTTAAAAAAATCCCTAGAGCCCAGGCAAATTAATTTCTCTCCTTGTGAAATGTAAATCTTCCCCAAACAGAGGCATGAGATTTTTCCTGTCTATGCAAATATATCTGGGCAACATCAGGTCCAGGGGACCTTATTGGATTGCAGAATTACAAGGCTTGCGTAGTCCTTTTGCTGGAAGCAAGTGTTTATCATACAAGTTGCCACTAGACATAAACATCTGAAAGACCTTTGGTCCTGCATTAGTACAAGTTAAAGCTCTAACCTAACCTCCCAATGCTGCAGTACAACAAAGACAAGCTGAAATAAATTCCCTACAGACGCACAGAAAATGTTCTCCAGCTGTGACGCACCTCGTCTGCTTTCCATTCATGCCCTCAAACCCCATATTCCATGGTTTTAGGCATCCATCATCCATTATCTGAAGAACAGATGAATTTACTGAAAAATTAAAGCAAATTAATACAGCAGATAACTCTTTTAGCAATGTGGGTTTTTTCAGAAAGACTGCATTTGTGTGAAACCCTCTACTCCTGAAAGATTCTCAATTAATTAAAAATATTACTGCAAATTGAAAATTTTAAAATGACACCTTACCATCTTTAATCCCCATCAAGCATAATTATAGGAATTTTTATTAACATACCAAAAAAAAACCGTGAAGACGTCTATTGTTAGAAACAAAGCTGAAATTACTCTGTCCCCAACAGCTTTTCTTGTTGGATTAAACCCCACCAATTAAAAGCAGTGTTTAAAATAATTTTTACTAGATTTGATCAATTATTATCACATTGCTACACCTTTTTTAGATTTGATCAATTATTATCATATAGCTACACTTTTTTCTTTAATTTTAGCCTTAAAAGTGAAAGAGTATTAGGAAAATTACACTGTTTTGATTCAAATGTGGTTCTGGTAATTTTTTTCCTCTTATGTTAAGTAAGTGCAGAAATATTTATTAGTCCACTTCTCGGAAGTAGGGACTGGGACATTTGCAGGGAGAAGGGTTTGTTTGACTTAGGTGGCTTTTTATGTTTTTGTTTGGTTTTGGGGGCTTTTTTGGTGGTTTTCTTGGTTTTTGGTTTTGGTTTTTTTGGGGGGTTTTGGTTTTTGGTTTTTTTGGGGTTTTTTTAAGCAGAAAACAATTGGCAGATTGCACATTCAAAAATAAGCTTTTAAAAAAAAACAACAGCATTCCTGACAACTCCTCCAGCCCAGGAAGTATTAAAGAGAGAGCTCATTATTACCCCAGCTGTGGCTGAGGAGCCAATTTGAAACAGCTGTACCAAAAACCCTCCTGAAATTAGCAGCTGGGTGCACCCCGGGGAGCCTTAGAGAAGGTTTGGAGTGCAGCTTTACAAGTGTCTCAAGAGAGTGGGCTGTGGTTTTGGATCTTCTCTTACCCCAGGGGCCTGTCCTCAGTCCTCCAGGTAAGGAGCATAGCTTACATTGTGCTGGGGGCAGTGGTAGGACACATGAACTGAGAGTTTTTTGACTTATCTATAAGGGGTTAAATTTAAATAAGTAGCAATGTGTGGGTTTGAGTCCTGTAAATCGTCTCCAAGTTTTGTTGCAAATCCTGAGGAAGCTCTCTTTTGTGCCCTGGCTGAAGCTATTAGGTTTTAGTAGGTTAAAACACTTGTGTTGATTCTCCATTGAGGTGTCCATGAGTGAAGGTGGGCAGCTGTGTGTATGACAGTGAGTCTGCTGCTGTGCTGTGGGGACCACCAAGCACACCCAGAATCAAATGAGGGGTGATGGTGTGCAGAATATTTCTGCATTAAGTACAATCAGGTTGATGCTTTATAAGTGGTCTAAGTCTTATGAATGTAGACACCTTTCAATAGCTAAAAAACCTGGCACTTGACATAAGCGATTAAGATCTCAACCATTGTGATTTGAAAGGGAAAGCTTTTTAGTGTGAAAGGCTTAGTAGTGCTCTGACTTCATAATACCTTATGTTACCTTGCTGTGCTTGTTGAACAGCCCCTTGTGGTCCTGGCATAAGGATAATGGGATTGTTCTAGGGAGCTGCTTAGGTTTGCTGTCAGAGGTGATTGAAAACAGCTCAACAGCTGGAACATTCATGTCCTGCTTTGCTGCTTTCGGAGCAGGAGTGTTTCCACAGCTGCATTTCCTTCACATGCCTGAAGTCACTAATGTGTAGCTAGTTCTCCCGGAGCCCAAAGGTCCGTGGGGCACGGCAGCACACGCTCAGCCGGGGGCTGCAGTGTGGCGTGGTGGGGACACACAGGCAGCTCCTGCCTCTTGCACCAGGGAAGTGCTTGCAGGAGGGTCTGGGTGCTCCTTTGCATCTGACAATTGGAGGGTGAGGAAAATGCCTGAAGTCTTAAGGGAGGGCATAAAAGGGGGAAAACCCCAAACAAAAGCAACTTGGATGTCCAGTGTATGACTCTTGTGCTAAGACAGTGCACCGTGCTGGGAGATCGATCCAAAACCAAGCAGTGCCAGGAGGTTTCTACTGACATGTTCAGTGGAGTGTGATAAGGCCTGTGGGAGAGGGAGCAAACTGGTAGTATTAGGAAGAGGTCACAACAATAGAAAAAAGAGCACAAATTTACTTCTCCTGCCTTTTACGGGTTAAATAACAAAGCTGGGATGTTAGGTGGATAAAGTGGGGGAGTACTTGATCTTTAGTTTTAACCTTCATGTGTTTTGGGGTTTTTTCTATTTTTTTTATTTTTCAAGTCTGATAAAAGACTCTGAAAAAGAGTGTGCCCAGGCATGACAACTACATTTGATGATAGTGTCCTCTATCCACTTATTCATATATAAATATCTGAATTTTATTTAAGAAGCAGGTTCTCCTGAGCTTCCTCCTCCTCCCTTTTCCCACTAGGTTACATGACTGACACTTTTGCCATGACAAATCCATGAGTGTCTTAAAAATTTACCATGAAAACCCTGGAGCTTTAATTATTGTGCATTTACATAATTAGTGCAAATACATGCAATTACCATGCGTACCTACACAATTACCAGCTACAATGATGTACTAACAATCCTTATTAAACTTTACTGGGGGAGGGATGCATTGATTGTATGCACAAGCAACATCTGCACTACAGTCTTTCTTTTTCTTGCACATATCTGAAATAGCCGTGAGTGTTTGAGGAGGGGGGGTTGATACGCTGAAAGCAGTGACATACAGAAAGTAGGTCAATAAGCTATCCAAATTAGAGTTCTAGTGAGATGAAAATACAAGACATACTTCCAGCAATGTTTTCAGGATGCCAAAGCTTCTGCAGTTAGTCCAACACTGACAATTCTTGCTTACCTATGGGTTAATTACCCAAATTGTGAGGTAACTGTGCTGCATCAGTAGTATGTTCTCTGTCACAACTGTGGTTCACCTGAATAGAATTTCCAAATTTCTCTCGCATCTGCACTCTTCCTGCAGTTACAAGTGTCAGCATGACTGGAGTCCTCATGACATGCCCCTTGGCTGCTATGTCAAGCTGAATGTCTACCACTGGGGAAAAAAGTGTTTCCAAATTACTTAATTATATTATTTATCTTAATTAATCTTTGAATTATGATGAGGGGAATTTCAGCTCGTGAATGCTTTTTCTTGCAAAACACATGCTTCCTTTATGATAGAAAGTATTTAACAAAAATATCCCAAGCGTTAGGAAGCCTGCTAATTCTGTCGTTCTCTGGGCTTTTCTGTTCTCTAGGAATTTCAGTGGCCTTCTACTTTTCTTGGCTCACATACAATAAAATACAGCAAATGATGCATTAGGGACCACACCTCTTCCTGTTGTGTTCAGTTTTGCACTTATTCTCCTATTCAGCTGTAAGGAATTTGTTGCCTGTGGTACTTTAGCGAGAGAGCCTTATTACGAAATTCTTCACTGCTCCTTCTGCCCTATGTAGTCCCCCAGAATAAGAAGGAAAATAATCTGCTGCTTTTTTTGTTTTGTTTCCTACTCTTCATGGACCGCAGGTCAAGCCTTCATGGTCTTTTGTGACACTTGCACAAATGCCTCTGGAGGGCACAGCCGCACACCAGAGAGTGGGTTTTGTTTTGTTTTGGTTTTTCACCTCCTCTTAGACAGTAGAAAACCATACTGTTTGTTACAAAAGTGAAAAATGGAGAGGCTAATTGTTGCTGCTAAATGCAATAAAGTAATAGTTTGGGCTCTCAGGCATGTTTTATGACTGATAAGGCAGTTACTGAATAAAAACCCATGCTCCAGAACATTTATGTATTTAAATCACTTATGGTTATTTATTCATATTTCATGAATTTATTTTTTCTTTTTCTGAAACTGTATTAACCATCCCTTATGGTACTAAATACAGTTGGTTAGAAAAAAAAATAGATTATGCTGCGTGCTAAGTTCGATGACCCATTGAGAATCCAGCCCTAAGTGTGTTTAAGGCTACATTTTGTTTAGCATGACTAGCTGTGTTGCAAAGCATTATAGTGTCCCAGCAAGCTCTGTCTGATAGGAAGCACTTCTCACTGTCTTGAGAGTAACATTTTACTGCTGTTTGCTCTCCTTTCACATTGTCAGCCTAGCTAGTTTAGACTAAAATCTTTCTCAGAAACTCAGGCCAGAGCTGAACCCAAGTTCTCCACTTGGTGCTGGTTTTATTTGTCGTCTCTGTCTCCTGATTGCATCACATAAAAACTAAAGACAAGGGGAGAAACAGAAGTCCAACTTTGACTGGGTCATTCGTGTTCTACACATAATTTGTTGTTCTTTAAATCTTTTTAACTTTCTCCATTAAAATTTAGTGAGGCTAAAAGAAGACCTGCTTCCTGACAAAATCTGGCAGTAGGTAGTCAGGTGATAGAAATATGGAGTATTATTTTCTCTGCCAGCTACAAAATGGGAATCCACACTATGGACATCTCAGTTAACACACCAAGTGCTCTCAAGGTAGCTGTAGGCATGTCTGGGGTTACATAAGGTTATCTGATTGCATTATATGGAGCGGATTAAAAATAAGGTCCCGATGTTTGTGGTCATTCAAAATCCTTGGGTACTTTTTTTTGCTATGATGTTGTGCATTTCATGCTGGCCATCTTCCAGCTTTGCTAATTATATTACGCTTGAATACATTCCCCTGAGTTTCAACTTGGATAAGGTTTTGTTTTCTTTTTCACTTTTCCTCCTGAAACTGTAATAGTGTAGTTTGAAAAGCATTTAATAACAACAGAAGTGACTACAGTCCCTATTTACCAATCTCTGTTGCAATGTTTAGAAATTATTTGCTTTAAGGGCAAGGTTTGGATGAGTCAAGTGACTTCAGCCCAGACCAAATTTTGATTTGAGATTTCTCAAAGTTCAGACATGCTTGGTTCTAAAATTTGGACTTGGATTTGCCTCTAACAGGCTAATCTTTATCTGTCTTTATCTTCTTAAGAAGGCAAGATAGCATGCTCAGGGGTACCTAATGTTTATGTCCCCATAAAAGCATCCTCTTGGCACTATATAAATAGCATGTTTACAATGCTCCATTTCCTCAGCTCACATATGTTAAGTTCCTTTTCAGTATGTTATACATGGCATGCCTTCTCTTCCTATCGTTTCAGCTTGTTTGTTTTGTTTTTAAGATGTACATTTGACTCTTGAAGGCATACATCCTGGTTTTCAGTGCAATCTTCCTATGGAATTTTTAAAGGCTTTATTCTCTTTGTCACACTAATCAAATCCCCTTGTTTAATCCAGCATGGTGTGCATGTGAGGGCAGAGGACAGCACTACAAACTGTAGCTTCATCCTTCTCAGAGTATACCCCATGCATAACTGAGGCATGGGTGCAATGTTACTCAGCAGTCAGAGTTACGTGTGTTTGAAGACTGGAGGCTTCTTGAGTGTCTTGTTGCCTTACTGTGGCACCCCATGGAGCCCCTAGATTAGTTTTTGACTTTGAGTACAGAGAACAGTTTGCAGAAGACTGGTGTAAGTAGCGGCCTGGTTCAGAGAGAATGACTCTAAACAAGATGCGTCAATGTAAATTCCCATAAAAGCCAAGATGTGTATCCTCAGTGACTAAAAAATGTCTCATTGATGCTCCTTGTCTTGCCTGTTGCATGGAAGCTCTGTTGGAGGAATCAAGTCCCTCATTTGAGTCACAAATGACTATGACCTAAGCAGTATAGGTTGAAGAGGACCAAAGCATGAAATTTAAGACAATATGAAAATGTTTTCAACCCTCAAAAGGAAAAGGGAAGAGAAAAAAGAAAAAGTCCAAACCTCCAGCTACTTCCCTCTTCATGTCTTGTAATTGTTTCCAATTTGTTTTTCTCAGTAAAATTGTTTACTTTTTCCTCTAGGACTCCAGTTGCGTAACTGCAAATTTCTGTAATGTAACTGCAAATTTCCTTAATGTCTTTGCATAGAAATTTCATTTCTAATTTATGAATCCAAATAAACCCTGTTTTCTTTCCTATACTATTAATGAAAAGACAAAAATGGACATAGTATCAGTTTCTCATGTGTACGGTGTAACGTGTACAGCCTGACTGCAGCCTCACTGAAAGTTAATCTCACTTTCACACAGGTGTAATTTTACTGCATCCAGTGGTATTATTTCTGGTATCCTTTGCTGCTGCTGTATCAGAAAAAGACTTGATAAACTTCAGCAAAACTATTGATCAGATTAAACATTTTCTTGAGCTAAGCCTATGGGTTATGACAGAAGAGTAGATAAGAGATTTGTGCTGATGGATGAATAGTTCCATGAGGGCCCAGAAGATTTCTAAATGCATGTACCTGGGGAGCATCAGCTGGTGTGGTGCCACAAGTGTGACTGTAGCAAACAGCCACCAGAAAAGCAATGCTGATGTCAGCCCCTTATGAAATCAGCACTGATCCCAGGCAGACTTTCGTGCATACCGTACACCTGCAGTCCATGTTGGGCTTACCTGAGTGAGCTCCTAACCTAGGGAGCCTAGTTACAGTGGCAGTAGCACCCAACAGCTCAGTGTGGACTTGGGATCTAAGCATTCACTCCCTCCCTCTGGCCTCTGTGGTCTGCACTAAATCCTACTCGCCAAAAAAAAGCCGCATTGATAGCAGTTACCTGATGAAATTTGTATACACGAGTAACCTGGGTATGTCTAGACACAATGTCTACATGCCATCTCAATCAATCCCATTTTCATTACGGAACAGGATGAATTATGATAGCAGCAAAACCTAATTTGAACTGCAGCTGAAGAGGGTTAGGGGGAGGTGATATTCTGGTTTACCATGCAATCCTCCAGAGAAAAGAGTTCAGATCTGTCTTAGGTTATGTAACAGAAATGAGGTTAGCAGATTTGGTCTAATCCCTCATGGACAGGCCCACCACAGAGCATGGAATAATGTGGATAACTGTCTGTCTGCCTGCTTGCTGACGGCTTTGCTTCTGCAGCAGCAGAGTGCTGTTAAACCAGGATCCCAGATCAGGCACTGAGGCTTGTGCAGCCTCTGTTTTAAAAGCTGTTCCAAGAAGTCTCGGTCTCAGAATTGCCGAGAACACGACGAGCAGCCTGGTCTCTTAGAACAAACGAAAAAGGCCTGAACCTTTGTCATTTTGTGAATACTGTTTTTGCTTTGCTCTGACATTGCAACAGAGCTGGACAATTAGGCCGATCGGCCTAATTGAGGACTTTGTTTAGAGGGGTGTTCTTGGGCCAATACTGAATACCCTAAGCCAACTCTGCCATACATGTAAACTCCTAACTTTTTTTTTCAGTCCAACTGACCAGTCTACACTTTATGCCACAGCAGGCAATTGGCAGTGAATTGGAGCAGCTATAAAAGTTCTTTGTTCTTTGTAGTGGATTAGCCTGGTCCCTGGCTGAAAAAAAGCACATCAACATGCATTAGTGGCACCTTTCTCAACTCATGAATTGTATCAGCACAGGTCAGAGAAAACCAAGGCTCTCCTAATCCTCAGGGAATTAATTTAATTTACAAACAAACTGATAAATACACTAGATAAACTGCTGTAACCACTTTTGGGGCAACATTTTGGAGGTGACCAACACATCCTATGGAAGAAAAGGGGAATGTCTCCTGTGACTGTAGAGGTGAAGGGCTCTGTGTGGGCAGGTGTAGCAGTTGGGATGTGGCTGTGACACCACTTAACACATGCTGTCACTGCAATGCTGGTTGAGCTCGAATGACTGCAAATGGCAAAGGCTGCTAAGGTTGCAGGTCCCCTGAGGACAGGTATCACTTCCAACCCCTTTGGTGCCTCTGAAGAGTGTGTGGCAAACCCCAATTTAGTAGAGGCAGGTTCAGAGGGCACAATGGCACCTGCTAAATCACCACAATGATTTCCTGCAAGACCTTTATTTTCCTAGCCACGTACTGTATTGATCAGGCGACTTGGTTTCTGAAAGCAGGCAGGGTGATGCAGCTGGTAAATCCTGCATGATGTGTTCCTGTGGAACACACTCTGCAGAAAAACTACAAAAGGCTTGAAAAAGTAAATGTGTGTTTACCAATCTGTTTTGAGCCTGGATGGTATCAGGGGAAGTTGTGCTTAAATAGAGGGGACAGGCCTTATAACCTCCTAACAGTGCCACTGCACAAACAAAGGTTTAATTTTCTAATCTTTTATTTCTGTAAGGTGGTTTCAAGTAATCAAGCATGAAAACCTATTGCTTTGATTTTGCCCATGTCCGAGACAAAATTTTGACACTTTAAAAAGATATTAATTGCGAATTAATTCTTAAGGTATGATGCCCAGGCATCTGTGTGATGATCAGGAGATTACTCTGTTGCTACAATGCCCTTTTTGGTTACCTAAAAGGCTGGTTTTTTTCTGCGCCTGTTTAAATCACAGACATCTAATGCTGTGCAGGAGTGAAATGGGCTGCATTGACCGGACGGTATCCGCTGTTTAAGTGTGTGCACTACAGTTTGCAATCACGGGGGCTGGCGTGGCTCGGGGAGGAGGGCAGCGCCCCGTGCCATGGAGAGGCGAGGGGACAGTGCGGGAGCAGAAGCCGAAGGGGCTGGAAGCGCTCAGGTCCTGGCCCCGAGGGCCCGGAGCCCCGGCGGAAGCACTCCCCTGACGGCCAACAGGGCTCGTAGGCGCGGCCAGGGCAGCGGGCCCTTAGGCCGCAGAGCCCGGGCCGCCCTGCCCCGCACCGCTGCGGGGAGCCGGGCCCGGCCC